>CM071939.1:33438376-33993376 GCA_036784905.1 Acrossocheilus fasciatus | reverse complement strand
AACATGCAGCTTTTGGTTTCTCCAGATGTTAACTGATGGACTGGAGTGGTGTGGATTATTCTGATGTTTTTATCAGCTGTTTGGACTCTCATTCTGACGGCACCCATTCACTGCAGAGCATCCATTGTTGAGAGAGTGATGCAATGCTACATTTCTCCAAATCTGATGAAGAAACAAAGTCATCTACAGTTTTTTATGTCCTGAGGGTGAGCACATTTTCAGTTTAATTACTGTTTTGTCACTGTTTAGTACTATCAGGGTGATATGGAAGTGAGATAAAATGAGGGAAACTGAATGAATGAAATGCTCCTGTTAGAGGAACCACCTCAATCTTTCAGTTCTCACTGATCTGAGTTTAGTATGAGTTCGGACGCAATAATTATTGACACCAACAATATAAGAAATGGGACGTGTTTCTCCACCCGTTTAAAAGGTGCCGACCTAAACTATGTACACACATTGTTTTTTACGTTTTTGCCTCCCTAACAGACCACGTTGTCGGGTCGTGACCCCCCCAGTCGAGCACCTCTGCTTTATAATATCATAACTTTACAGTTAGCTTGGTTAGTTGTTTTTGTTTCTGGGTGGGAGTGTTTACGAGAGGACGGGCGTAAACAGGAGGAAGAAGGTTGTTGTTGAGGTTGAGTAGCGGTTTGTGTGGTGAGAAGGGTTATGCTCATATACCGCCCTGAAAGGGAAGCCCGTACAACACACATACACACACTCACATCAATAACAGATCTTTACATACAGATTGAATGGACAAACGAGTGTTGCTGTGATTTGATTCGGGTCAGTGGCACTGCAGAAATATTGTTGCATCACTACAATGACTTCATAATAGGTGGTTTTCCTACTTTTATAATAGTTTCCAGATGCATGTTTTTTTGCAAATAGTACCTAGAGTATTTCCTTTAACATTGCTCTTATCATTATCTGTTCACAAAGAGCTGGTTTCGAACTCTTCACTGATGCATATTTATCAATGTTTGATGCATGCATGCAAAACTGCAAGCTTTCTTGATCTAAGAAGCTCTAATCTGATGATCACAAGCACATGTTTTTAAACTGTTTTCATGGAAACAAGTTGTGTTTTCAAGTTACCAGACTGATATTATGAATGCATCTGAAGAAGTTCCGGAGAGTTTGGTTTCCGGAACTTCGTAGCAAGTGAAATAATATGCATATTTTCTGTTGTTATGCGTTTTCTCTATGGGTGTTAATGGATCATGCAGCACAATCACTTCAGATGAACCTGCGACTAAACTAAACTAGTTAATTGTTTCACACACATTATATTGAAAGTATTTAACAGCTAAGGTTCACTACAAGCTTAATTTATGGGAAAAATGTAGATGGTTTGTGTACATTTTTTATATTGCTCTGTAAATAATATTTATTATTATTGTTTTTAATTGCACATAATGATAACAATAGTAAATAAACAATATTAATTAATTAATAATTAATTAATTAAATTAATATAAACTTAATTTGTTATAATATTTTAAAAGAATAAGCTTAAGTTACTCCTGCTATATACTTTTTTAAAGGTTTGAATTAATATATTATGGACGTTTTAGGATCACTAGATTAATTTGATTAATTAACATATGATCACTTGCATCATTGTTATCTTTAGAGGCTTAATGTCATTTACAATTAAATATTCATTTATTAAGTTAATAAAAGTGTTTTAAAATTTATTTAAGTTTATTTCAGTTTTAAGTTATATATATTAATATATTACAGATGCACTTGGATTAATGTATGATTAAAGAATGTATAATGTCATTTACAAGAATGTGTTAACTTTTAATTTTGTATTTAACTTACAGGTTTGGAACGACATGGGGGTAAGTGATTAATGACAGAATTTTCATTCTGGGGTGGAGTAACCCTTTAAAGGTCCCATATTGTCAAAAGTATAACTCCCTGGCTTTTTTCATGATAACACAGATCTAGGGGCTATGTAACTACCATATACGTTTAAAAACAGTCAATCCACTGTAAAGTGCACACATCCTGCATAAAGTAGCTGTGCCTTTTCACGAGCCCTTGTGACTTCCGTACAAATGTGACGTCCGATCTACTACTCGGTCACCATCTCGAGCACCGCCCACCCTCCTTTTGCCAAACCACCAGACATCATCACGTCCACAGTGTTGCCAACTTAGCAATTTTGTTGCTAAATTTAGCAACTTTTCACACTACCCTAGCAACTTTTTCTTCCAAAAGCACCTAGCAACAAATTTAGCTATTTTTAAAACTTTTGATAAGTGATTTAAACGATAAAAAGGCAAACAATTTCCATCTAAATTACACAAAATGAGGAAACCAAAGATGCCTAGCAGTAAACACATCACATGAATTAAGTTAGCTGCTATTTGCAATTGTTCAATTTAATAATAATAATAATTGAATAATTGTTGAACCTGCGATTGTTGATCAGTTAGTACACTGTAAAAAAATATTCTAGAAAAATGGAAAAGGTACTAGTAATTTTTCAGGACATTATGTGTTATCCATTAAAATGCAGGTAAAAAAAACATAAAATCAATACAGAAAATTCCTTCACATTAACATGATTGTGCCCTATATTTACAGACTTTTCTTAGAGTGTAGCACACTAACTACTAATACACTGCTTAAAACTATAACTGTTCAGAACGTGTAGTTTTACTGGTTTACTAGCTAATAAAAAAAACTGCAACTTTAATTGTAATTGTTCAAAAATGTGTAAGTGTTCAATAATTCAATGTTTTGCTGAGATCTGATACAGTTTTGCATCGTAATTATGCAATGACGTCATCGCACAATGACCTCGCAATGTCATTTAGCAACTTTTAGCAACAAATCGACCTTCCTTTAGCAACTTCCCCTGAAAATTAGTTGGCAACACTGTGCGTCCATGCCATAGCTGAATAACAACAACAACACAGAAACATGTCGAAAAGGTTAACTTTAATGTACGAAAGCAGATCGGCCGACCTGTAATGTTACACTCTTACTTCATATATGTCGTGAGATGCAAGAAATCTTCAGACGCGCCCATAACAACAAAAGACATACTTTATTGAACCTTTTCTGATAAGAAGTGTGCAATGCAAACACGAGCATTTTTGACGATCGTTTCTGTCCAGTCCACTCTTTTTATCGCGTTTAACCACAGCTGTCGTCGTTTTTTTTGTCTGGCAGCGCAGCAGGTATACGATCAAATTTCTAATTTGAGGCTGTATTACGTCGATTCTGGCACCCAACATCACAAGAGGATGTTATTTTAAGCTCCTTATGTAACTTAGTTGAATCTGTGCTGGTTTGAATGGGCCGCCTCCAGTTTTCCCTTTGTTTTGCTTCCAGCTAGCCCTGTGACGTAATTGTGACATCGGCCCTACATGACCCTAGTTACCTGTGGTTGGCCGTCACTCAGAAAACAACAGGCCAATCAGAAGAGAGGCTTGTGAATATTAATTAGACAGGCCAAAATCGGCCTGTTCTTAGCAGAGCTCCTGAGAGAAGAGCTGTAAAAATATATTGAGATGATTTTTGGTACTTATACCGCAAATATATATTCTTAAGGACATCAAAACCTAATAAAACTCCAGAAAGGTGTACAATATGGGACCTTTAATATCTATAGATTACACGACAGTTAGGCTGTTTTTGCGTAAGTGGCAGGTTCTAGGTTGATGACGTCAGTCAGATGTGAAACTAATAAAGAGCTGTCATGCAAATCTGCAACAGTGACGCCAAAGGGGCCCGTTGAAAAGCATCCTGGGAATGACTCCACACACATCTGCTGTACGTCGTGCCTGCAGACACATGATGATGAAATCCGTCACATGCACATACATGCACAGCTGTGTGGAGTTTCTCTCCTCCGTTGCCATAGTTTTACTCTGCCGCCCAAAACAAAAGCTCACACACGTCTTTCCTCTTAACCTGCTCCATCTGTCAGTGTTTACGCTTTCACTTTTTCCAGAAGAAGTTCACGCGTGTTTTCATTCAGGTTTATCATCTTCCGTGTGTTTTCCTTTCAGGCGGATGTTGAGCGTGGAGAAGCTTCCACCTGTTTTATCCTTCGTTGTGCGATATTTCAGATATTCGTGAAAGCACGTGTGTCAGACTCTTAGTATGACAGTTTTGAAACCCGTGTAGTCAGAGAGAGAGGAAAAAGATTGAAAGAGGGAAATATCAGGTACCTGTTATGTGAGGATGATACGGTCATATCAAGTGGAAGCAGGTTGTTATTGGTCATAAATACGTTTTTAATGTCAGTGTTGATGGTACAATTCAGTTCCTCATATTTTGTGTTTGAACAATCAAGCTTGCCAAATAATGCTACTTATAGCAACAAAACTACATTTCCCATCATTCTCTGTGGCAGCACAAGAACAGAAAAAGCATCTGTAGAGTCCAACGGTCTGGTTCCGGAAGTAAAAAATCACATTCATTAATTTTCAATAATATTTTTAACCCTGTAAAGTCTGACATACGAAATAATAGCCTGAAAAAAATTAATTTCTTTAAATAGAAACATCAGTTTTATCCAGAGGCCCAAACTGAGCAAAAGATGCCACAAAGATGAAATTCTTGTAATTTAAGTCAATGAGGTCTTTATAACAGCACAGCAGAGACTTACATGAAGTGCATATAAATATCAGTCGTCACTTAGTGTCTCCAATAATGTGTCTTAGTAACATGATATTTAAATGCTTAGTTTGATGGTAAAAACATATAATGATGGCTGACAGATGAACTAATAAATGTTCCTCAATAGCCTGATGATTGTATTTGATCATATGCATGTATTGCAATAATCTTAATGTATTTTGTTATACATACATCACCATCTTTAAATCAATAGTTTTATATTAATCCAGAGTTTTTATTTTGATTATTTGCAATGCTTCGTGTAGTCCTTAAAGCTGCAAAATACCTTTTTTTCTGGCTTTAAATCACTGTTGCACTCTTTTATACCTGATGCACTCCCTCTTCATTTTGCTCCTTTTGTGCAAAAAGCTTACAGTATTTGTTGAGGAGTGATAAAAATGAATGTTGTAATAGTAAATATGAATATACTTGTAATCAAATATGTATTTTTTCTTCAGACTTTCACGCTTGTAAGCAACATGGCAATCACCAAAACCACCCCTAACCAGTACAAACCATGCTTTTGATGAGAAATAATCAAATGCAAATGTTTTTAATAGCATCACAGTATAAGTTACATAGGCTAAACTTAAACGTTTCAGTCGGCGGACCAGTGAAAATGTGCACTTTGACTCCTGGAAGTTGCATTGCAGGTGGATCTGATTGAAATCCTTTCTGGTTTTTGTGTGCAATATGCATCAAACGATCAGTAAAAAGATCCATTGTGGAGAATGCATGTGGACCGTTTGTCCAGGAGAAAGACGTGGATGATTCATTCACAATCAAACACAATCTTGACCTTTTTTCGACTGAAGAATGGGACCGAGCAACGGGCCTTCATGTGTGTGAATGAGACGTACTGTAGGGTCCATCTGAGTTCATGATGAATACTGAGAACTAACCGTTTACACACCCTCGATATCTTCTCATGTGACTCATAACATGAGCTGAGATTTTATATTCATTCATGTGAACTTTACATTTGTGACTTAAACTGATTTAACTAATGGCCAACAGCTGCTTCAAGTTAAAATAAAGTTTCTGCGGCGTTTCCTTGCAACACCTTATATTGTAACAAAGTGATGTAAATAAAGATTATTGCAATACTATTTCAGTCTTTCTACCTCAGAATATATCATTTGATTCAGTGTTACACTGAAAAAAAAATGGGTGTAGACACTACTTTAACTCAGAAATTGTGGTTACACTCTATTAGAAGGTGTAGAGTGTAATTATACATTTAAGCACTGAGTAATATTAATTAACTATATGGTTAGGGTTAGGATTAGGGTTTGGTTTAGGGTTACTTGCATGTAATTATGCAAAATGTATTGTTATTATAATAGTAAGTACATGTAACGTGTAAATTTCACCATTAGTTTAATTACAAAGGAGCAGTAACACATTGAATTAAACATGAAATTTTAAAATAGAGAGATTAAAAATGTATTTTCCTGTAAAACATTCTCTAATAGTCTATTTACAACTTCAAAAAAAAAAAAAAAATACAGTGCTGTTTTTGTAATAATTTGTAACATTTACTAGCAATTTCTGAGTGAAAATTATTTCTAGTTAAGTAAATAATGTACTTTTTTTTCAATGCAGATTCAGCAAAAAATCCTTTTTTAGCTGTTTTTGAGTCGACTTGGTCGGATGGCTTCTCAGCAAGACACATGCACAGTCAATAGTCATTTAAACCCCGCAGGACCGTGCACAAACTGAATTTTAATACTGTTAGAGGACTGGTTTCATTATTAAACCTATGAGCAATAATTCTAGTGATCCTCTGCAAAGATCCTTCAAAGGCTTTGGGTTGTAAAACCCTTTTTGTGACCTTTTTAAGACTGTAGTGTGCTCGTGGGTGACAGATGGATGCTCAATGGCATGCTTTGCGGTTTAACGTTGGCTGCGTGTCATTCATATGTGTACTTTCAGAAGTGCTGCTCAGAGGAAGCGGTAGAGAAAGTTTGTGATTGCAAAACAGCTGCAGCGTTCCCTGCGCACACACTTACACGGCCCAAAAGATGACTCAACGGGTTTCATACATTGACTTGAGACTTATTTAAGATTTAAAAAAGCACTGACTAACAGGAAGCTTCGGAACTCTTGAGGTTTCACCTGATGCTGTCAGATATTTCCATCTCACCTCAACGGCTCCTGAGCTTCATTTATCAGTCATTACAGCATCTGAACTGCTGAGTTTGACGTTTTTTTTTAAACAGAAACATCAGAATTCTGATTCTGACTTCATTTCTGTTACTTGTGTCTGTGAAGACTCAGAGGAAAATGATTGAGGTTGCATATAGCGGAGTTCAGTTATGTTTCATTTACTGTTAACCTAAATTTCCTTTGAAAGAATCTGATGAGAAATGCTTGAGTTCGTATTGAGTGTTTTTTTGGCTGAAAATGTCCTCAACCTCAGGCCATTCAAAGTGTGGGTGAGTTTGTTTCTTCATCAGGTTTGGAGAAATGTAGCATTGCATCACTTGCTCATCAGTGGATCCTCAGCAGTACTGACGGCACCCATTCACTGCAGAGGATCCATCGCTGAGCAAGTGATGCAATGCTACATTTCTCCAAACCTGATGAAGAAACAAACTCATCGACAACTTGGACGGCCTAAGGGCGAGTACATTTTAAGCAAATTTTCATTTTTGGCTGACTTACCAGTATAAACCATCACAGAACTTCATGCTTTTCGTGAGAAAGATAGTTGTTTTTAATTATTTAGTAGGATAAGATGCATCTTTTAAGTAGAAACATTTGAGGAGCAGATTCATGCTGTCTCAATTGTCTCTATGCAAACAGAGATCTCACGCATGATATTTTTGCGCTCTTTGTTTGCTGATTTACATATTTCCCATCTGTAATGAGGGCAGCTCTGTGGCTCGGTGTGGGCGTTGAGGGTGGCCCAGGACAGTTTTTACAGCATGTGTAAAAATGTTGGCATTGAACAAAGCCACAAACATGAGCGTGTGATTCACTTTCCTGTGTGCATGTGGCTTAATAAACATCCGAATACCAAAACACAAGGTACCCCTCGCTTATTCTACGCCGACCCCATCATCAGACGGCCATTTTTAGAGCGCGCCGGAAACATCTCGCTTGGGTGTGGCGCGTAACTCCAATCCCACTAATGACGGGTTGGTGGGGGATTGTTCTAATCTAGCAAACCCAAAGTTTAAGGAACTTTCCTTCTAACTTTAAGATGGAAAAGACTCGAGCGGCCGTTTCCCAAGCACACACATTACTGTACGTCCTCACGATACGACCACCAGGAGAGAAAATGGATGTAAAGTGAGCGTGCGTTCCTTTAAATATCAGGCCACCCACTCAAAGACTAACAGAGTAACATCCTGAACGTGTGTATTTAAAGGTGAACTCTTTCTGTCTTGTGTTTGCTCACGTATTAATAATTTTATGAGAAGTGCTTCAGACGTCTCGGAGGGATTCGTACATGTGGAGCTGGCAAATCCAAAGCTAAATGCAGCAAAGGGCAAAAATATACTGTAGATATCAGCTCTAAACTAGTAAGGACACATTTTTGGTTGTTTTTGAATGGTTTTAAAGGGTAGGTCAACCTAAAACGAAGACTTTTGTCTTCCACATTATTTTCTGTAGAACATGAATTGAGATGTTTAGCAAGATTGGACTGTGATTTATACCAACAACCTCCAGAAAAGACAAAAAAGCACCATAAAAGCATCATAAATATTGTCCAAATTGATCAAAAGAGACAGTAAAGACCTTTATAATGTTACAAAGACTTATATATCGAATAAATGCTTCTTTTGAACTTTGTATTTAGCAAAAATTCCATAAAAATATGAAGCTGTTTTCAACATTGCAGAAATGTTTTTTGAGCAGCAAATCACCATATGACTTTTGCACTATATTACAAATCTTTTAAAGTCATATGGTAGCTTTATATGAGAAACAGACACAAAACACAAAGCTACGCTGTAAAAATGTTTGTAATTTTACAGAAAAATACCGTTAAAAATACTAGTGTAAAAACCTGTTGATTGGTTACAGTACCTTACTATCTACAATATAAAATTGCAAATAATTTAAAATCATATTATGTGTAACTTTACTGGAAAATAGCAAAAGTAAAAATATTGATTAATTTTATGAGAAGTACTTTGAGGGATGCATACATATGAAGCAAAGCTGTCGAAATGGAGCAAAAATATACTATATATAAAAGGATATTTTAGTTGTTTTTGAATAGCCTTAAAGGGAAATTTCCATGTGTGTTCCACAGAAGAAAGTCATACAGGTTTGGAATAAATGCTGAAATAGCCTAATTGTCATTCATTTAATTAAATGAGTAATAAAATCAATCATTAATGATTTTTTTTTTTTTAATAAATAAAAAATATTTAAATTATTATTATTGTTGTTGTTATTATTTTAATTAATTAATTAACATTTTTATTTAATTTATTTGTGTTTTTTTTTTTCATGAACAGTCAGACAATCACCATTCAACCTGCTCTCTAGGTGACCGCGCATTTTCCGAACACGGCGTTTATGTCATCGTCCGCTTTTAGCCGAGGTGAGTCACCGTGTCGCAGTCTGGTGTGAAGGAGTCGTAGGTACCCATGATTCCTACGCGCTGGGCTTTTCTTGGAATGTGCTCCGGCTGTAGGATTGTTCTCCTTCCTGACCCTCGGCAGTCCTTTTGTCTCCGGAGCGGCGTGTGCTAATTACAGAATTCCGCCAGCGTGTCGAGGCCGCTCGGCTCTTTTGCTCCCATAAAGGAACGGGCTGGGGATATATTTGGACCTGTAGCTATGCATTGCCCTTGCATAAATGACAGGAAGATGCTGACACATAATTGTACCATTCTGAAATGCCCCACATACGAGACGCCAAGTCAATTCCAAAAGCTTAATTGACTATAATGCCACGAGTCAATTGTAGCCTTTTCGCTTACAAGGTGATGTTATCACAGACCTACGTTTAAAAAGTAAACCACATGACCTCATGCATGTAGCCTGACCACCGTTTTATAAAGTACTTGATTAGTTATGAAGGCCTTAAAGGGATAGTTCATCTTACATACAATGAAAGTCAATGGGGTCCAATGTTTGAATGTGATTAAAAGTATGTTCTTTTGTTTTCTGCAGAAGAAAAAAGTAAAAAAAAAAAAGTTTGGAAGAACATGAGGGCGAGTAAAAGATGATAAAATTTTAATTTTGAGTGAACTTATCCTTTAAACATACATTTCTGGTGTTCTAAATATCATTCAGCCATACTACTATATTAGCAGTGAGCAGTATATAAATTATTGTTAAAAATTAAAAAAAATTTAATTGCTTTTATTGATCAAGAATACATTAAATCGATAAAAACTGACAGTAAAGACATCTATAATGTTGCAAAAAAAAAAAATTCTGTTCTTTCTATTCGTCAAAGAATCCTGAAAATTAAAATGTATCACGGTTTCCACAAAATATATAAAGTGGCACAACTGTTTTCAACATTGATAATAATCAGAAATGTTTCTTGAGCAGCAAATCAGCATATTAGCATGATTTCTGAAGATCATGTGACACTGAAGAAAATTCAGCTTTGATCACAGGAATAAATTACATTTTAAAATATATTCACATGGAAACCAGTTATTTTAAATTAAAATAATATTTAACAATTTTACAGTTTATTTTTAATCAAATAAATGCAGCCTTAGTGAGCAGAAGAGGCTTCTTTCTTTCTGCTTAAATGCAATACCCAGGTTTTTTTGGTTTTCATGGTTAATGTTGAGTTTCCTTTCTTTCAGCGGGCCAAAGGATGATCTATCCGCGCTATAGGCGAATGACAGCGGCCCATGAGAACATCTGTGTGTTTTGTGAGTCAGTTTTTCTGCCCTGCGTTTACAGCAAGTGCTTGTGAAGTGACTCAGAGCAGCGGTGTAACTCAGCAGAGGTCTGCCGTTCCTGTGAGCTCACCGCCGGCGTGTGTTGTGAGATCCGCGAGCACTTCGCTTCGGCTTTTATACCACCGCTCAAAATAACCACCCTCCCATTGGCTGAGAAAACCGCTCTCGTTGAATCACACCGAGCCAATTAGACAGTGACACTTCCTGGCCTGTGAAAAGATGTTTCCTGTTGATAGAAGGTGCTGGAGAGCGAGAGCGGCTGCAGCCTCCTGCCGTTTTCCTGGACCTCGCTGTTGTTGTACAAACACGCTCGTACCTCTGCAGTCGGTGGACATGAAAGTTATTGACGTTATGTGTTTTAGGAATATTTGAAGGCCATTTTTTGTTTGTGCTATTTGCTAAATCAAGTGTCACTATGCTCATATTAGTGTTAGTTATGTGATGAAACATTTATGCATAGTACTTTTTTTTCATTTGTGCTTTGCTAAGGCAAGCATCGCTATGACTAGTGCTCATATTAGTGTTAGTCGTGTTAGTTATAACCTCTAAAACCTAAGTCTAAATATGATATATTATTTTTTATTTTATTTTAATATAATATATATATTTTATTTATTTATTTATTTTAAAGGCAATATATAGTATGTTTTATTTTTAATAGTATGCAATAGTATTATTTTATTTTAATTTTATATTTTTTATTTTGTATTTGTTAACGTGTTAACCTCTAACACTAATCTCTAATATTTCATTATTTTATTTTATTTTATTTTATTTTATTTTATTTTATTTTATTTTATTTTATTTTATTTTATTTTATTTTATTTTATTTTATTTTATTTTATTTTATTTCATTTCATTTTATTTCATTTTATTTGATTGTTTGTTTTGTTTTAATAGTATGTATACATTTAATAATAATTAAATAATTTAATTTAATTTAACTTAACTTAACTTAAACGTTGGAAGTTTGTCGTAGTATTTTTATGTGTTTTATTTTAATATTTATACCATTAATAGTACATTTTATTTTTTGGAAGTATGCAGTTGTATTTTTATTTTATTTTATTTTGTTTTGTTTTGTTTTGTTTTGTTTTGTTTTGTTTTGTTTTGTTTTGTTTTGTTTTTGAATGGACTGTATTATAGGGAAATGACATTGTCTGACGTTTGCACTGGAAAGTTCAGTTGTGTCGTAGGAAATCACATGCACACAAACTCGCATTAACATTGTGTGTTTAAACAGCAGCAGGTTCATGGCTTCACATGCATGTAGAGACATTTCCTCTGTTTGTGCTGAACAGTGGAAACATGCTGTCTGAACAAACACTCGTGATCTCACAGACGTTTGCCATGTTTAGACGACATATTTTCTGGTCATATTCTCGTCATGTTCAGAATACTATCATACCTGTGCTGTTTCTGCAGTATGTATTCATATAGGATGCATTTATTGTATGCATAGAAAATCCAGATTACACAGGCCAGAATGTACTCAGCCATTTTTGTCCATTTCTATTGTGTTTGAACTGGAAGCTATATCAGCTGCATTTTTTAGCATCTCCTTGTTGATTCACTTGTTGATTGTCAAGCGTTACAACAATTTTTACACAAAATTGGACAAAAAAGGAAAAAACTGAATTCATTTTGGAGATGCTAAAAAATATTTTAATGTCACGTGACACAACATAATGATGTCACATGAAATCTTTATAATTACATATTGCTCCACATACTGCTTTAAAAATAGCTAGACTTAATTGGTTGCTAACATTTTAATTTCATTTTACTTGTGCACTTTTTGTCTTTTTGCTTTTGTGCTGTTTACTAAGTCAAGAAACTGGTACTCATTGTTAGTGGTGTGTTTATTATTATTTATTTTAATTTCTTTTTTTTCTTTTTTTGCCCATTTTATTTTATTTTGTTTTATTTATTTTTTTATTTATTTTTTTATTTTATTTTATTTTATTTTATTTTATTTTATTTTATTTTATTTTATTTTATTTTATTTTATTTTATTTTATTTTATTTTATTTTATTTTATTTTATTTTATTTTATTTTATTATTTTATGCACAGTACTTTTTGTCGAGCATCACTATTACTGGTTCTCATTGTTAGTGATGTGTTATTTATGATCTTCTTTTGCCCAATTTGATTTTATTCTTTATTTTAATTTTACCCAATATTAACTGAATTGTTTTGGTGATACTAAAGCTCCATGAATTCTCTTTTCTCTCTCTCTGCAGACTTTCAGGTCTCCATTAGGAGAACTTACTTCAAACTGTCCCATGTCATTGACTTTAATGTACATTATATGGAATGACAGCTAATGCTCATTACATTTTCCATCATGTCTTTCCAGATAAACTTCTCCTTATTGTGCATTAAGGAGACTTCTGCTACAAATGTGTTTTGCGCAACACAGGCGCCGTGAACGTTTACAGTAAGCACTAACACAAGTCACTCCTCCATTTTCTCTCGAATTCTGTGGTTTTTTTTGCGGAAATCGGTGTGTTTACAAGCTCCTGCACATTCTTACAAGGTCTGTTAATCGGATTGTCATCTGCATTATTTCTGGATTGTTTTTATGCAATATGATTCAAGTAATATGCAAAACTGAGATGTTTGGCAGCTTTAATCACTGCTGTAAAAAGAGCATGACTTCTTCACACGATCAGAAGATGTTTATGGTGGTGGTGAGGAATTTTATCTCTACTGCAATAATAGTTGTGGTCACCAATCTTTAAATAACAAAAACAAATACTCCTTTTACTGTTAACACTGTGACCTGTTACGGTTTCTGTAATATGAAAGCTTAATAACTCTCATGATTCTTGTGGTGAGGTTAACAGGAGCAGGAATGACATCAGATTTAGCATTTATTTTTACCTAATGTTTAATTTACCAATTTAAAGTTTTTTTCCTTACTGCAGAAAGTTCATGTTCAAAACCGAAGTGAAAAGTACTTAAAACTAGTATTTTATTGTACATATAACTTTACAGCCAAAAAAGAGGCCATAATGGACAACTTTAGTTCATTTTAGTGAATCAGATTGTTTGGACCGTAATGATTCATATATAAAAAAGATAGTTTTACCCTCTGCGCAGCATTTTAGGTCTTTTGTTTGGTTCAAAAATGTACCCAAATTCTTTCAAAAACCCAAAGTAAAAATATTTCATTAAAAATATAGTAAAATACAATAAAAATGTGAAATATTATTACAGTGTAAAATAACTGTTTTCTATTTGAATATATTGTAAAATGTAATTTATTTCTGTGATGCGCAGCTGTATTTTCAGCATCATTACTCCAGTCTTCAGTGTCACATGATCTTCAGAAATCATTCTAATATGCTGATTTGCTGCTTAAGAAACATTTCTGATTAATATAAATATTAAAAGCATTTTTTTTTTTTGAGAAAACTGTGATACATATTTATTTCAGGATTCTTTGATGAATTGAAAGTTTAAAAATAAGAGCATTTATTTGAAATCTTTACTGTCACTTTTGATAAATTTAATACATCCTTGATGAATAAAAGCATTACTTTCTTTAAAAAAAAATTGACCTCCCATAATTTAAGTAAATATGAATCTCCTTCCTCATAAAGCGACACCAATGCATTATTAATTGCTGTTGCACAAATCACAAAAACCTCTACAATCTTCACGCGTTATCCTAAAGAGCGTGTTTGATATGAAACAGTCAGTAGGTCAAACAGAACTGGCTCTGTGAAGTCCTGGACCTCTTAAAAAAAGCAGATCTTTCTCAGCAGCAATTGCTTAAAACACCTCATTCTAGGAAAAAGAATGTGTGCCCTTGTTCCAAATATAGCGTCTTTGGTCAGCAGAGTTTCTCCTGGTTGTGGCTCTGGGAAAGGAGGCTTTTGATCTGGGTCAGGCCCTGTGTATGTTGTTTACTCAGGGCTCAAGGCAGTCGAGGGCCCCGTATTCTGGCCAGAACTGCGGTCGCACATACTCAAGGCCGAGAGGCTGACCACAGACTGACCAGAAGGACACAATCCAGAGCTCAGGCATGTTAGAAACTCGTTAGCTTGAATTTTCACGCAACATCTTAAAAATAAAGGTTCTTTAGAGCACTTTAGAGTTTTGAGAACAGTTTTTGTCTGTACAAGGTTCTTGTGTTGATATGGTTCTTTGTATATATATAAAAACATTCTTAGTGTTTCATTATAGGTTCTTCAAAGCATCAGTATATGGGGAGAAGAATTACAAAAATAAATGTTTACAAATGTCCACAAATGAGAATTTACATGGTCAGGAATCATAATGGACTTTAAAAAGGACCTTAAATATATAGAAAAAGCCCCATAAAGATGTTGTGGTATGGTGACATTATTTTCAAAGCGATTAAGCACAGTTTTATCCCAAATGTCATTAAAAAATATCATTATCATTAGTGTAATGTGGAAAAATAATCATATTTTTTAAATATATTTTTCAAGTATTTATATATTATTATACTGTTTGTTGTGCTGCCTTTAATTTATGCTGATTTAAATTACAAATATATATATATATATATATATATATATATATATATATATATATATATATATATATATATATATATATATATATATATATATATATATATATATATATATATATATATATATATTTTTTTTTTTTTTCCCTTCTCCTTCTCCTTTTGGGATTGAATTTGACCTGGACATATTTTTGTGATTTCTTTATTAAAAAAAGAATTTAATTAATTAATTTATTGTAATAATATAATATATTTAATGAATTAACTCTTTGCTGATAAAAAAAAGTTCATTTTAAAAAAACATTTTAAAAAATCCACAAATGATAATTTAAATGTGGTTTATTGCATGTGTGCATGTGTGTGTGTGTGTGTGTGTGTGTGTGTATATATATATATATAATTACATGAATTAGATTTTTAAATGACATTTGGGATAAAAATGTCATTTAAAAATCTAATTCATGTAATGTCAGATAATATCAAAAAGTAATTTTTAAAATTATTTTTCTGTTGTTGTAGTGTCTTTAACTTATGCTGATTTAAATTACAAAAATTAATTAAAGAATTATGAAAACAAATATGTAATAAAATATATAATAAATAATAATAATTATTAAATACGTAATAAATAATAATGTTTTTTCCTCCTATGATTTTGGGATTGAATGTGACCTGGACATGTTTTTGTGATTTCTTTAGACTGAGATCCATCAGTAAAGGGGGATGTGTGGTATCATATATATTTTCCAAGTTGTTCCCATACTCAGAAATCCCTGTAATTACTGTAAACATGAGCTATAGAGCCAAGTCTTGCGTCGTTTCCAAGCACATGTGTGTTGCAGCTGCATGTTAAAATTCTTCTCTAAATTTGCTTTTATAGGCAGAGCAGTGAAAGTTTTTCTAGTTCATTAAAAAATGGCAGTTGTCCTGTTTTTCTGTCAGGTGCTGGTCAGACTCGGCTAGAGAGAGCGTAATGCCTGTGGACGTGTGTGTATGAGACTACACAGGATCCTGTAACTCTGGGCTGTGTCTTTAAGTGTGCTCTGTATAAGTCATGATAGCATGTGCAACTGATACATAAAAATACATAATCAACGCGGTGATCTTTCATTCTTATGCATTTTATGGGATGAATTCTTTCACCTCTTTCCCAAACACAATACAGTAACTTACATCATCAGAAAACACAATGCATGTTGAGTCAGTGACTCTGATTAACTACTTACAAGCAGGATGTGTGTTTTATCACCGTTTCCTACAAGGAGGATGATGGTGATTAACTTTTACTGATCAGAGTTTAAAAAAGAAACGTATTTAACATGCTCCATCAGATTATGTAAGGCGCTTGTGGTTAAAATGATGAAAAGAGGAGGATTTACCGTGTGTCATGTAGAATCAAGTCGAAAGGTCAAGTTGGTCAAGTCTCAAGAAAACTGGGTTAACATATACAGGCCATTTTCACCCTAAATCTATTGAAAATAATGTGAAATTATATTTTGCATAAAGGAAAGGAAGGGCTTTCTTTTTTTTTTTTTTTTTTTTTTTTTTTAATGCAACATTTAAGCTCATTTCCCTTCATAATGTTCATGACTGTTACTATTGAGTTTGTTTGTAATTCTCATTAACCTCAATGATAATTCTCGTTAAATTCTCATTATGGTAATGAAAAAGATCATTTTGGGAACACAATGATGTTTTTATGTACTTGTAAATTAAAGTACAGCTTAATGTAATTAATGTACACCTTAAAATAATGGCAGCTCTGCAAAAAAATAAAATAAATAAATTACACAATAAATGAAATATATATATATATATACACACACACCATGCTACCATGGTGTTAAATAAATGAATAAATACATAAATAAAATAAATAAATATTTTATATATTATTAATAAATTGTATTTTTTTTCTTTCATACTATGTCAAGTTTTAATGTGCCTTATTGTCATGACATTTTTCTTTATTTGTGGTGAAATACGACAAAGACCTGTTCCTGACACAAGATTTATGATCACAGGAAGGAACTAGTAACTCAATGCACTTTAACCAAAATCACTTACCCGAGTAACTTTTTTTCAAAGAGCATTATTTTTTCCACACATTATTTTGTCTGTTTTTTGTGCATTTTTTTACTCTGTTTGCTAGTGAATGTAAAAACAGTTCTCCTGTATATAATCTAAGCCTATGCACTTGTTTATTTGATAATCATTTAACATTCCCTAACATTGTTTTGAAGCAGATTTCAGTCCATTCTATTTCTGGATGCAAACATGGCGAGAATGCAGAGCCTAATCCGCTGCTCTCTTTCACGTGAAAGTGCCAAGAAAAGAAATGTAAATGTAAACAGCAGAAGATATCAGCGGTTCAATCTGTCTATTGTGAGCCTCGTACCCTGAGGGATCAGCTCGAGTGGTAACACTAGTCCAGCCGGCCCGGGTTACTCTCCTCAACCTGCTTTTGTGTGAAGAGCATGAGGAGCGTTCCTGAACAAAGGTGAGGAACGGATCTTTCTGTGGCCGGGCTGCTGTATTGTGAGCAGATGTGTGAGTCATGAGCGATTGGATGGGAACTACTGGAGAACAAGTGAACATTAGATGAACTCTTCCTTTGTGTTGTATTTATAGCATGAGTCACCTTACGGTTCGGCCATGTGACCTCAGTGACTGCTTGGGTGTGTGTGTGTGTGTGCATGTGTGTGTGTGTGTGTGGGGGGGGGGGTACTCCCTACGTTACCAAATGTTCCTGCAAGTATAGTAATACCAGTACATTTTGTCCTTGTGGGGACATTTTTTAGGTCCCCATGAGGAAACAAGCTTACAATTCATACAGAATGAAGTTTTTTGAAAATCTAAAAATGCACAACATTTTGTTGTGAGGGGTAGGTTTAGGGTAAGAGGATAGAAAGTACAGTTTGTACAGTATTAAAAAATTTAGCCTCTGGAGAATTCACATGAAACATGGAAACCGGTGAGTGTGTTTGTGTACTGGTATAGTATACTGAAAATACAGTTTGTACACTATAAAAAGCATTATGTCTATAGAATGTAGGGTGTATGGAATCACGGAATCCATATACAATGTCTTCAGAAACTAGCGTCATATCATATTATTCACAAAATAAAAGTTTGGGTTAACTTGAAGAAATTGTGACAGAAATATATTACTATTGTATAACGTAATATATTTCTTAATGTAATAATAATTCTACTTCTAATAAAATTGTTATTAAAAAGGAATAATCACACAATTTTAACAGTAAACCTGTTGTGCAGCACTTAGTTTGCAAAAAATCGAAAGGGTTTAATTTCACTGGATTACAAATAAATAAATAAAAAATCAACTAATGATTTATGGATTCATCTGATTACCAGAAAATAAAAATCTTAAAATAAAACGTATTGCATGGAGCCCTAAAATAAATGTATTTTTTTGTTAAACTTTTAATAAACTACTGTTAAATTGTATAGGTTTCATGATTTCATAACATGCCTTTTGATTAATAAACTTTAATTTAACCATAAAAACAGAGTACAGAAAAATAAAAATGGAAAAAAACGAAATCCAGAAAAAAACAAAAACAAAAAAAAAAAGATGGAATTTGCTGAAAGAAAAAAAAAAGATGGAATTTGGGAGAAAATAAAAAAGATTTCATAGGACCCTATGTCCTCATAAAACATGGAAACCATCTCTGAATTCAATAATGAAATGCCTTTAACAGAAAATTGAGTGTTTAATCTCATCATTATACATTACTGACACTCTATTCTCCAATTTGATACTGTTAAGTGCTTTGATACAATCTGTATTGTTAAAAGCGCTATATAAATAAAGATGACTTGACGTGTGTGTGTGTGTGTGTGTGTGTGTGTGTGTGTGTGTGTGTGTGTGTGTGAGCATACGAGGACACAAATGTGTATAATGACATGGTTATTATAACATAAACATGGTTCATGAGGTTTACACTTCCTGTGTCCTCATTAACCAAATTGCTTAAAAACATACTAAGCTGTGTTTTTTGACATTCAAAAAATGCCACTAGTTTTCTGTGAGGGGTAGGTTTAGAGTAAGGGGATAGAATATATATATATATATATATATATATATATATATATATATATATATATATATATATATATATATATATATATATATATATATATATATATATATATATATATATATATATATATATATATATATATATATATATACAGTCATGGCCAAAAATATCAGCACCCTTGGTAAATATGGTCAAAGAAGGCTGTGAAAATTAATCTGCATTGTTAATCCTTTTGATTTTTTATTTAAAAGATTCACAAAAATCTAACCTTTCATTGGAGAATAAGAATTTAAAATGGGGGGAAATATCATTATGAAATAAATGTTTTTCTCAAATACACATTGGCCACAATTAACGCCACCCTTTTATTCAATACTTTTTAAAACCTCCATTTGCCAGTTTTTTTTTTTTTTTTTTAAATTTATTATGTAAGTAAAGAATGTGACAATGTTTACATGTACCAAATACATAACCCCATGGACGAAACATGGGGGCGTCGGATCCCACCGTGGCCACGACATATCAGACCTTAATTCCCCAGCCCATGTCACACCCCAGCGGGGGTGCCAGGGAAGGATGCTGCTAGGCAACAGGGCCCAGAGCCACCCGTCTCCCCAAACATCAGCCATCAGCCGTCTATTTATTTATTTTTTTATTTTCTAATTAATTATGTTTTTAATGTGTGGATGTGTATATGTCTCAGCTAGTTTGAGATGCATTAAATAAAGTGAGACGTGTAGCGCAGCCCAGATCAGGGCCCACCCACACAGCCCATTTGCCCTGTATGTTTTTTTTTTGTTTGTTTTTTTTTCTCCTCCTTTTTAATCATGTATATGTCTCAGCTATTTTGTGATGCATTAAAACAGTGAGACGTATGGTGGTACATTTGCCAGTTTAACAGCTCTAAATGTTCTCCTATGATGCCTGATGAGGTTAGAGACACCTGACGAGAGATCAGAGACCGTTCCTTCATCCAGAATCACTCCAGACCCTTTAGATTCCCAGCTCCATGTTGCTGCTTCTTCTCTTCAGTTCACTCATTTTCTGCAGGGTTCAGGTCAGAGGACTGGAATGGCCAGAGCAGAAGTTTGGTTTTGTGCTCAGTGACCCATTTTTGTGTTGTTTTTGAGGTTTGTGTTTGGATTCTTGTACGGTTGGAAGATCCAAACATGGCCCATTATAAGATTTCTAACAGAGTCAGTCACTTATTGATTTTTTTATCTGTTGGTATTTGATAGAATCCATGATGCCGTGTGTCTAAACAAGATGTCCAGGACCTCCAGCAGAAATATAGGCCCACAACATCAAAAATACAGCAGTATATTTCATTGTACACATGGGGTGCTTTTCATCCCTGTGTTCACCAAACCCATCTTGAGTGTTTTTTAGTTTCATCTGGCCATAGAAGCCAGTGCCATTTGAAGCTCCAGTCGTGTCTGATAACTGAATATGCTGGAGTTTGTTTTTGGATGAGCGAGGAGAAACCCTCCCAAACAACACGTGCTGATGTAGGTGCTGTTTGACCATTTTTTTAAGGTTTTCTGACCCCGAGACTCAACTATTTTCTGCAATTCTCCAGCTGTGGTCCTTGGAGAGTCTTTAGCCGCTCAAACTCTCCTCCTCACCATACATTAGGACGATATAGACACACGTCCTCTTCCAGACAGTTTCCTAACATTTTATGTTGATTGGAAATTCCTAATTATTGTCCTGATGGTGGAAATGGGAATTTTCACTGCTCTAGCTCTTTTCTTAAAGCCACTTCACTAATTTGTGAAGCTGAATTATCTTTTGCTGCTCATCAGAAATATATTCTCTGTTTTTCCTCATTGTGATGATGATTAAGGGAATTTGGGTTTTGTTATCCCTCCTATTTATATTTCTGTGAAACAGGAAGCCATGGCTGGATAATTTCATGTTCATAATCACCCTGGAGTGCTCAAAATTGTGAATATGAATGGCAATATACTTCAGAGATATTTTACTCATAAGAATTTCTAGGGGTGCCAATAATTGTGTCCAACATGTATTTGAGAATTTTATATGTATATATATATGTATATATATATATATATATATATGTGTGTGTGTGTGTGTGTGTGTGTGTGTGTGTGATCTGAGTCTCTTGTGCATTTCAAATTGTCACTTACAATGTTCTGTCTCAGTTATGATGCTGTCTATGTAGGCAGCAAGGCAGCCCTCGAGGTTTTGGAATGGAGTTCAAGTGTGGCACCATACCATGCTGTAGGTGTGGTTGTCCTCAGTTGACTGAGAGCTTGGTGTGTGTGTGTTTGTTTGTGTGTGTGTGTGTGTTGCTGGATGTTTTACTGCCTCTTTCAAACACACACAGACAATCAGACGACACTGAACACATCAGAACTGCTGACTGACCATCTTATCACAGATCGGCAGACACAAATACATGAGCAGTCAGACAGTAGAGGATCGATGGTTATGTAACTACACTCGGGCTTTGTCATGAATTCTTTAACTGCCAAATACACGCTCATGATATTTTTTAATTTAAATCAAACTTTCTGAATCTTATTTTGCAATTCAAAAGATCTTGCTCATTCATAGCTCAAAAAAACCCTTAGGAGAAATAAAACACAAACACCAATGAGTCACTAGCTGTCATCAAGTAAGTTTAAAAAGCTATAAAATGAATGAACATTTGATGAGAAATGTCTGAGTTCATATTGAGATCTTTTGATCACAGACTTGACATTTGTTTGGTTCACTGAAAACAATTGGTGTAGGGTAAACAATTGTCAATCAAACTGGTAGTAAATGTCACAAATAATTACAAAGAAATGGCAAGCAACATTAAACTGAATATGAAATTCTGAAGACGGAAAATCTTGTAAAACATACTGTAATAATCTTTATTTACAACTTTAAAAAAAATGATATCTTTACCATTCTGAGCACAGTTTGAGGCATTTTTGAATTCTGATATGCTAGAGGAGAAGTGAGAGTTTTGCAGAAGCAGAAGACTCCTACTTGAGAACTTTGATGTTTCATAATCATATCAGATTCCCAAAACATGCTCATGCACCCTCCTCAACTGCATAATGCTTCCTTTTTTGTTTTTACATTGTTTTTTTTATTGATTTTGCATCTCAGATGCGTAATCATATATCAAATGTACAGGGAGAAAAGCTTTATCAAGGTCCAGAATTCTGTAGACAGAGTGTCTCCATGTCGATCCGCCCACGGTACCTGCACAGGTGAGTCACGGCGCAGGGTGAGGTTCAGTACACCAACCCGTCTCTAACTCAGTCGTTTCTCCAAAGTCTGTAACGAGAGTGTTTTCCAGCACCAGCCGAACGCTGCAGTGATTCATGTGCCGTTAAACACAGTTTGATAAGATACAGCTGCTCGCTATCTCGAGTGGAAACCAATTACAAACGATTTCACGGCTCGAATCAGCTCGATCGAGTGGCGCTCAGATAACATGCACCCAATTGCCCTACGAAAATTAGATGTAAAATTAAAGGCTTTAAAGATTACTATGTTTGACAGCTTGAATACTTGCACATATTATCCTGAGAGCGACGGTCAGTAAAGTGAGTGCCGAGACGACAGACGTTCTGAGTCAGACGCAGAAGCAAAGAAAGTCATTTTAAAAGGCACTTAATCAGTAATCTAATAAAGACATGCACGTTTGGGTTTGCAACATTCAAAACTTACAAATGAGATCTCTTTAATCTCTATTGTGTTTGTTGGGAAGCAATTAGAGTAAAAGGCGAGCAAATGAAGAAATGACTCCAGTAATACCTTGTCACTTCAAAAAATGATTTTCTTGTTTTTCAGGTATCTAAACATTCTTAAATTAAATACATTTGCTTGAGAAGTAAAATGACAAGATAGTAAGTCAAAATATCTGTCAGTGTGGTAAGACATCTTTTTAAGCCTGTTTCTGCCGTGGAATAAAAAAATATAGACTTTTTATCTCACAATTCTGACTTTTTTTTCCAAAGAACTGTAAGTTTATATCTTATAAATACTTATATTTCAACACATTGAATTGTGAGACGAAGTTGTAATTACCTTTATTTTCTTATCCTGTGGTGGAAATAAGCTTTGTTTTCACTAGTGATTTTTTTTTCTTTTTTAATGAATTGATATTAATTTAACTTAATATCTTAAACAATTTTGCTACGTATCTTGATTTTTAAAAAAATATTTATTATTTGTACTGCAAAACAAGACAAACATACTAAGTAGGAATTTTTTTTTTTTCTTCTGTGTACAATTTCAGATCTTAAAAATATCACCAAAGTCTGCATGCAAAGTCATTTCTGATTAAATGATCTAAGCCACATTTGTTTTATAACTGTATGATAACTATTGACTCATTTGTGCCTCTTATTTCTCCCCAGGAATTTAAGAAGTAATATCTGAGACAAAGTTGATACTCATGTAGGTGTTATTCACACTGATGTCCAATTTGGTTGCAAAGGTTGCTCATAACAATCTATTGTTTGTTAAAGGGATTCCCAAGCTTCTTGCATACAAACACACGCACATACACTGCAATATGGGTGTGTTTCTTTGCAGAACTGAGTAGCATTGCAAAACTTTTACATTCCTGGCATCGCACCTGTCAAACCTGCTTACTTTGTTTTCACACGCTTGAGAGGAAATTTCAGGAGAAGCCTTTGTGCACGAATGCGTAAATGGTTTTCTGATGCATTTTCGTAATCAGATCCACTATTTGATAACCTGCCTATTTTTGTCTCTTACGCAACTGTCGTTTTCAGCTGAACGTATTAATCATCATTTCAGGAGGTTTCAGAATGAGCTTGTCAGACATCCACTGCTGAGCTAAGCATTTACATTAGGAAGATTAGCAGTTATAATTTTAAATGACAGATGATTTATGACAAAGGGTTGATTGCATCCCTTCAGATGATCAACTCTTTTTGCTTTTTGTATTTGACCTTTTCTGCATGCTCTGTTTATAGTTTGGGCATTACCATGTCAAAATTAGCACCTGTTTATAAAAGCGGTGAGGACTGTAGTGTTGAAAGATTTAAGGTGAATGACATGCACCTTAAAATGTCAGTTTTTGTTCAAAAGCATTCCTTTTATTATTTACCTCATGCAATTTAGACAGGAATGGTGAGATTTGAAGGACAGGTGGATTTAGTTTAGTGTACAGTAAAACCACGGCTGTCATTTGAAGCTGTTTTTGACAAGAACGCGTCTCTAACCTTTCCAGATTGATGTATTTAGAGGTCACTGAAGCAATATATCAGCATTCTTTGAATAATTTTGGAGGGTCATTGAGGCCGTTTTCTGACGTACAATGAACACCCAAAAAAAAGGACGTAAATTTGTGTGCGATTGCATAGAATGTAACCCTACAATTTCAAGGTACGCTGAAAAAAAATTATTAATTGAATTTACTAAAATTTTTTAAGGTAAGTGGTTGCAATCAATTTATTTTACCTACATGTAAATAAACAAATTTTTCTGAAAGTTAAGGTCATTGCACAATGAGTCCGAAATTTTCATGTGCGTTTTTTTAGTTTTTTTCGTATTCCTTATCCTTTCCTATTAAAATGCATGCAACTGATGCGAAAACGCAGAAAATCGAACCTGGTCCGAATTTTTTTATGACGGATGAAAGCTTTTGAGGCAGTGTATAAACATGATTGACACAACGTGAGGTCGTATTTATTTTTTAACGTGCAAAAATTTCAGACTCAGTGTGCAATGACCTTAAGTCAATTAAATTTTTTATTTAAATGTAGCTAAAATAAATTGATTGCAACCACTTACCTTAAAAAAAAAAGTGTATAATTTTTTTTCAGTGTAGAGTATCAGAGTAACCACCAAAATACCATATTTACTTACAGTTAACCCTTTAAAGCCTAACATATGAAATAATAGTAAGAAAACCTTAATTTTGGAAACAATAGGTAACCTTTAGACAAAATATATATATATATATAAAATAGTAATAATAAAAGTTTGCATATGTGCATTGCATACTCGAGGAAAACTAAGCAAAACTATGCAGTTTGCTGATATATTGCTAGGTTAGCAATCTCAAATCCCAAGAATCAATCAATCAACACAAGTTGACCAAAGTGCTTCACAGACCCAAACTTTTACCTTTTAAAAGGAAACTTTGAGATGATCTTAGGGGTCTTGCAGCACAATGATGCTGTAACAAACTAGAAATATATGCAGGTGCAAGCCCATGGAAGCCTTTAAAAACCATTAAAAGAGCCTTATATTGCAGCCGGGGAGTCTGTGCAAAGAAGCCAAGCAGCACCGGAGAGATACTGGAACTTTGATGGGCAAAAAATCAGCAGATTTAGACTCGTTCAGCTGAAGGGAACTCGATGCCATCCACAGCTTTATTCTTATATCTTATATCTGTTTGAATTTGATGTTTTTTCTTTGAAATAACTGTTTCTTCTTAGTTTTTTCTTATCAGTTATGTTTATTAGGGTTGTATGTTACATCTAATGTTGTTAAATTAATGTTTATAGCATATTTCAGTTTAATGAGTCTCACCATGATGGTGTTTAGTGCTTGTGTGAATGACGCTGTGCACCTTCTATATATGTTATTATTTAAAAGCTGTTTGTGATGAGCTTTGGTTCATCATGTGACTTTCTCATCACCTTCTACATTTGGTGGTTTTCAGTGTATTTCAAAGGTACAAAACAGATTTCAGTACTTCAATAGGCTGTTATATTCACATTATATCAGTTAATTGAAATTACGGTATTTAACTGTAAATTTAAGTTAAAACCGTAAAACCTAAAACCGTATATTTTACGGTAGAATTCTGGCAACCACAGCTGCCGGTTTTTTACCATAAATTTTATGGCATTTTTTTTTTTTACAGTGTACAAATACTCACAAAACAACTAAATAAAGAATTTGCAGAACCTGCTGTCAAACTGGTGAAGATGTTTTCTTGATTTGCTGGTGCTTTTTCTATTTGTATGTGTTTTCTGAAGTTGCAGCGCGTTCTTGGCCACCTTAGAAAAAGCTATAATTATGAGGTTATTATAATAAAAACCGCCTCATGTGCAATGTAAATGTTTTATGTTGTATGTTTGTAACCTTGTATTGTAGTATTATACTAATGTACAAACTATAGGGTTCCCTGTTAACAACATAAGAGACAATGAAGCAATGGCAGAAACTGACGAGAATGAAAAAATCTGATTTATGTAAAATTTGATCTAAAGTGAAAATTCTTCGGTTTGTCACGATCTTAAAAACCTTGAAATTGGATTTTTATTATTATCCTTTGGTTTTAGAATGACACTCATACTGATATATACAGATAGATAAATAGATATGTAGATTATGAAATATGTAAAATATAAATTTTATGTTATTAACAATATTTAATTATTAATACACAGACACATATATCATAATGTTATTAAGTAAATAAATTAAATAATTATATATACTAGTTCATTGAATTATATAACTATAAATTATAGAAACTTATTCTAATTAAAATAATTTATAGAATTTATATAATAATTAGACAAGATAAGTTATGTAATAATTATAGTAATTAAACATGAAGAATAAATGGTAGTAAAACTATAAATTTCTTGTGACAAATATTGACACAAAATTGAAAAAAAAATACAGCCTACATACTTGCATAATATTATATAATATATTATATAATTTTATCATTATTTTTATGTAATATAAAGAGTATTAAATTCATTAAAAACCTATAAAATTCTTACATACAGTAAATTAAAAAATTTTAAATAAAAATATAATAGAAAGAGGGAGAGAAAATTAGAAGACAAATACCTACAGAAAAACTCATACAGAAAGAACAGGTATAGAAAGAAGAGAAAGAGAAATAGAAAAGGTGAGAGACAGAGAAAAGAGAAGGTTAAGAGAGAGAGAGTTGAACCCATTGTGTTGTGATGTTGTTGTTGTTGGACACAAAGCCTCTGTAGGGAATATTCATTGTGAGTGTGTGTGTGTGTGTGTGTGAGTGTGTGTGTGTGTGTGTGTGTGTGTGTGTGTGTGTGTGTGTGTGTGTGTGTGTGTGTAGTCTGACCTCATTCAGGTCCACTGGCCATTGTCCTGAGCGAAGAGCCCAGCAGGAGAGACCAGTGCTGGGCTCCGAGGGGCCCACAGCGGCCCGGGACAGACGTCTGAGGCTGGGGGCCGTCACCTGGGGCGGCGTGTTACCTGGTGAGAGGTACAGCGAGAGAGTTACTGCCTCAGTGCATTCAGGAGTACAATTAAACCTGCATCTTAAACACTTCAGCTCTTTACAGCACTATTTAAATATCACTGATTTACTATTAGTTTTTCTTAACATTCTGAATAATATTTCATTTGATTTTTTTCTATTTTTATTTTCATTCAGTTTCAGTAATTTTGTTGTGTTTTTTTTTTAAATATCATTTTTATAATTTGTAATTTTTTTTCATTTTTGTCATGTTTGCATGACAAATTTTGGATAAAACCAACTGAAATCACGTGCATAAGTTTATTCGTTAGGGTATATATGTGCAAAAACGACTCTTTCTGGGTTTTTAATATGTAATACATATTTCAAGATTTATTTTTTAGTTTTTTTCAAAAATATATTATTATTAGAAAATGAATTAAGTGACCCTAAACTAAAACGGCATGCTTGATCTGAAATTGGTTTTGTATAAAAATGCATCCGGTCACATGCAATCTATGAATATATAACAGTGTTATGTAGTGTTTCGAGTGCTGCAGGAAAGTCCATTTATGGAGATGTATAAATCTGGGCATAAATTATGCTAATTTCTAACTGCATGCAGACACTCTCTGGAAAATGAACCAGATTCATCAACATCAGAACAAATCAATGCTGAAGGCTTGAAATAAGTGCTTTAACAAAAATAAAGATGTTTCCTTATATATTAAATTGGAAATAATTCAACATTTTCCATGAATAAAATTCCTTTCATCCAAGTCTGTGTGAAAGGGCAATTTGAAGTGTCATCCACGGGACTGGCGCCTCTGTTTCCGGCAGGTTGGACATTGACCGGCTGCACTACGTGAGCGGCGTCACCTACACATCGTGACTAAGCCTGACTGTCACGGCGTAACACTTTGTCCCGATGTGACAAATCGACGGCTACGAGGACCCACTGATTCACACCTGAATCGAGAGTAAGAGATCTACTGACCAAACACAGGTGTTTAATCATGCCTATGATCGTGTGTGAACATCTGAACATTCACAGAGGCATGCTTCAGCTTGATCTCCGTTAAACAAACTGACCTCTGACCTGAGGAAACCTCCAGTTGAATAACCGACAAGTGCTTGTTGTGTTTAATAGACACATGCACAAAACACAAAAATGTACCACAGTAACTATCGTTTATGCCCAGGGTATTAGGGCTGGGTAATAACACAAATTTCATCGTTCAGTCTGATATTGATTCATTTAGATATAAAAAACAGTCTAATGGAGGACTGACTGCAGTGCATTAATAATACATTGAACCAGAGAGATAGAGATAGATAGGATGAGTATTTAGGACACAATAACAAGATAAACCTGATAGTCCTGCTGATAGTGGCAGGTTTCTCTGGCCATTGGTCAGTGTTTGGTGGATCACAGCTGTGTGTCAGTGTTTTGCCATTGAAATCTGGTTTTGTTTTGGAAGGGCTGAGCCGTTGTGGATTTAGAAGCAGGTTAAAGCTCATCTATTCAGCCTCGACCTACTGCGTCCTTCAGGATTACAGTCTTTGACCTTTTCTGCATCTGTTTAGAGCGGACAATAGGGAATGAGCAATATGAGACGAGGGATATGTGAAATAAGATTGTCATAACAAGAAAACTCATTACAGCTGGAATAACTGGCAAGACAGCACTTGTTTTTGGTTTCTTCCCTAGATTTTTCCATCACAGACTAGATTTGTCTAGTTTTGAGACTTGTCCCCAAGCAAGACCTTCAGGGACATCTTTAAAGGTTAAAATGATTTAGAAATAAAGGAACTAAAAAGGAAAATGTTTTCTTTAGGATTGGGTTCAGCTTGGTCTGTATGAATTAAAACGATCTTTTTATAAAAACAATAGAAGTCCAAATTACGCCCTCGTGTACTGCAGTGAACATGTGAGTAACTGACTGCAAATTCAGTGATTAAACTTTATTTCCTTCTGCAGTCAAAGTCTTATTGATCAAGATAGACTGGATGGCGTCGGTCCAAAGCAAACAGCCGTGTTTTTTCACCCGAGAGATTGCTAAAGATGTTTGGACTTAATTTTCTTGGAAATCAGAGACAAGACTTCAAAGTCAACCTCTTTCTCCACATCCCTTTATTGCTGATTCTGAGATTGATTCCAATAAGAAACTCAAGTGTTTTTCAAGTGTAAGTTGAGGTTTATTTTAAGCTTATTAAATGTATCAAACAACGTCATAAAAGCAATAGTTATAAAATAATTATAAATTACAAGCAATCATAAGTGAATCAGTGTTGTTTTAGTACAACAGATACTATTATTGTTTTTTTATTAAGATTTGAATTAGTCTATATATTTATATTTGCTTGTATTTCATGTTAAATTTAGTTGAAATTTGTTTTTGTATTTTATTCAATGTCTGTCTTTTACATTTTTATTTTAGTTTTAGTTATTTTATTGCATCAAGTTAAACTAATGAAAATTAGCTGAAATAAAGTCAGTTATATATATATATATATATATATATATATATATATATATATATATATATATATATATATATACAGTGCTGCTGGAAAGTTTGTGAATTTTCTATATTTCTGCATAAATAAGACTCAAAACACAAAACACTTTCGCACAAGTCCTGAAAGTAGACAAAGTGAACCCAATCAAACAAATGAGACAAACATGAGACATGTCATTTATTTATTCAGGAAAATGATCTAATATTGAATATCTGTGAGTGGCAAAAGTATGTGAATCTCTTGGATTAGCAGTGAAATTAGAGTCCATCTGATCAGAGGTGTTTTCAGTCGGCCCATCAAACTCAGTACATGAACTGTTTTATTCAAAGAACAGGGATCTGTCAAAGTCTGATCATGTTTGTGGAAGTGAATCATGTCACGAACAAATGAGATCACTGAGGGCCTCGGAAAGAGAGTTGATGTTGCTCATCAGGCTAGAAAAGGTTACAAAACCATCTCTAAAGAGTTTGGACTCCAAATCCACAGTCAGACAGATTGTGTACACTTTTTTTAAAAAAATGCCGTAAAATTTACGGTAAAAAACGGCAGCTGTGGTTGCCAGAATTATACTGTAAAATATACGGTAGCAACGTTTTAGGTTTTACGGTTTTAACTTAAATTTACAGTTAAATACCGTAATTTCAATTAACTGATATAATGTTAATATACCAACCTATTGAAGTACTGAAATCTGTTTTGTACCTTTGAAATACACTGATAACCACCAAATGCAGATGATGATGAGAGTCACATGATGAACCAAAGCCCATCACAAGCAGCTTTTAAATAATAACATATATAGAAGGTGCACAGTGTCATTCACACAAGCACTAAACACCATCATGGTGAGACTCATTAAACTGAAATATGCTATAAACATTAATTTAACAACATTAGATGTAACATACAACCCTAATAAACATAACTGATAAGAAAAAACTAAGAAGAAACCTAGTTATTTCAAAGAAAAAACATAAAATTCAAACAGAATTTGAAATGCAACGCAGGGAATTCTGGGAACGTCAATTATTTATGTTTTTTCTCTGTAAATTTTACATTTTTTTTCACTTCCAAAAGCGGTATTTCACCGTAAAATTGTCTGAAATGTCTATTACAGTATTTCACCGTATACATTAGGGGAACTTACCGTTAACCATTTAACAGGTTTTTACCGTAGCTTTTTCACAGTTTTTTACCGTTAAAAATCACGGTAATTTTTTACAGTGATACAAATGGAGGAAATTCAAGACCACTGTTACCTTCCCGAGAAGTGGTCAACCAACAAAGATCACTCCAAAGCAGAACGTGTAATAAAAAGTTCCCAGGGTAACTTCTAAGCAACTAAAGGCCTTTCTCACATCGGCTAATGTTAATGTTCATGAGCCCACCGTCAGGAGAACACTGAGCAACTATGGTGTGCATGACAGAGCTGCAAGAAGAAAGCCACTGTTCTCCAAAAAGAAAATTGCTTGTTAAAGATCATGTAGACACGCCAGCGGACTATTAGAGAAGGGTTTAATTGATGGATGAAACCAAAATAGAACTTATTGGTTTAAATGAGTAGCTATGTTTGGAGAAAAGAACACACTGCGTTTCAGCTTAAGAATCTTCTCCCATCTGTGAATCATGGTGGTGATAGTGTCATAGCTTGGGCCTGTTTTGCTGCATCTTGGCCAGCACAGCCTGTCATCACTGATGGAACAATGTATTCTGAATTATACCAGCAAATTCTAAAGGAAAACATCAGGACATCTGTTTAAGAACAGAGTCTCAAGAGAATGTGGGTCATGCAGCAAGACAACAACCCCAAGCACACGAGTCATTCTACCAAAGAATGGTTAAAGAAGAACAAAGTTAATGTTTTGGAACGGCTGAGTAAAAGTCCAGACCTTAATCCAATTAAAATGTCGTGGAAGGACCTAAGCAAGCAGCTCACAGGAGGAATGGGCTAAAACTCCTACATGTTATTGTGCAGATACTGAAAACAAAGATTCACATACTTTTGCAACGCACAGATATGCAACACTGGATCATTTTTCTCAATAAATAAATGACAAAGAAAATGTTTTTCTCTCACTTGTTTGATTCGGTTCTCTTCACTGTAAAAAGTGATAAGTTTACAGTGTTTGTCTACTTTCAGGACTTATATGAAAATCTGATGGGCCATATTTGTGCAGAAATATAGAAAATTCTAAAGGGTTCACTAACTTTCAAGCAGCACTGTATATATATATATATATATATATATATATATATATATATATATATATATATATTATGCTTTTATTTCAAATAATAAAAATGTTTTTACTGGTTTTAGTTTTAGTTTCCGTTAACTGTAGTAATCCTGGAATCAGTAAATGACCAACATACAGTGCGTCATTTATAAACAATTTAAGAGCACAAGAAATAAAAGAAAGTTTATTCCACGTGTAGCCAGATGACGTTAGCTGTTGAAGTTATTAATGCAGTAAATAATGATCTAACTGCATCAGGTGAGTGTGTGTCTATCTGCTCATGTAACATGGGATTATGAGAGTAGAATAGCAAGAAACAAAGCAAAAGGGAAACATTTGATGCTGTGCATTATATTACATGGGAATGAGGACAGAGGGAAAATTATCCTGTACAGAGCGCTGCGTCTCCAGAGAGTTTTAACACCAGATTCGAGGGATGCATGGGAGATCAGTTAGTTGTTGAAATGGTTGTCCGTGTGTCTCTTTTATTTAGCGGCAGTAATCATATCTAAACGCTTACAAAAGCCTCGCACCTGTGACGTCAGGACGAGGGCTTCCTCCAGGTGTTCGATTTCTCCACACAAACACTTCTAAAGCTCAGGACACTGACCTCTTCACCAGCATATAGTGTGATATAGCATCTCTTTATGACACTCAACACGAGCGCGAACTAGATAGGATGAACTACATAAACCAAATCTATACAATATATCAGGATGGAGCATTTACACAAAACACACACACACACACATGGATACAAGAGTCTTCTTTCCTCAGTTGTATGGATAACACATTGTTATTTCAATAAACAGTGAAAGTAATTTATTGTTTGTTTCCTTATTTAATTGCATTTACTTGTTTAGCAGACACTTTTGTCCAAAAAGAATTATTCATTTATTCAGTCATTCATTAATTAGTTTGTTTAGTTGTTTCTTTACATTATTTTACAGGTAATTTGACCCTAAATAGTATGGATTTATTTATTTACTTACTTGCTTACCATAGTTTTATCTAAATAATGTTTGTTTGTTTGTTTGTTTGATTGGATGGTTGTTTGTTTAGTTATTTATTTGCATTTGTTTATCCACCAGACACTTTTGTCCAAAATAACTTATTTATTTATTTATTTACAGTGTATTCATTTATTTATTTGTCCGTTCACCTGCCCATCCATCCAAAATAACTTTTTTTTATTTTTTATTATTTGCTTGTTTGGATGATTGGTTGGTTGTTATTTATTTACATTTATTTATATATCAGGCACTTTTATCCAAAAGGCCAAAAGAATTTACTTAGTTTCTTTTTCTTATTACTTCATTCATTCAAAATTACTTTTTTTTTTTAAATTAGTTTATTTTTTACTTAGCAGATTGTTAGTCTTTAGAGAACCTACTGTATATTCTCAACTATTTATTTTTTATTTTATTTTATTATTTATTTATTTTTTTCAGTAAAAGTGTTAAAATTGGGTATTGTGGTATATATTTTGGCTACTTTCTGATAAAAGTCACTTTGGATAAATGCAATGTGAAAAAGACTTTTTGAAAGCCCAAACTGACTTAAAAGATAGAAATAGCGTGTAAATGAAGCCCTTTCTATCTGCCCTGTCAGCAGATTATAATGGTGTGTTGGAAGCCCTGGAGATGTTTCAGAGGATGTGATTTAGGAACGGCATGACAGAAGATGCCTGAGCAATCACTGAAGATTCACATAATTACTGTAAGAGCATTTGGTTTCATCTGGCCATGCGTGTTGAGACAAAGCACCTCTACTAATTACCAGTGCGTTGCATAACCAGTTGGATAACTAAAGAGATTGTCATTGTTTTTCCAAGGATGAACGTTTGTGCCCAGAGGAGCATTTTATTGCTCTTGTTTATTGCTCTTGTGTGGCTCTTGAAATTTCTCTGGTATCTTTCCAATTCCTCTGAAAAAAATTAAAAGAGCTTCAAATGAGCCGATAATTGTCATATTGTAAGACAGATCTATGAAGTGAATGTGAAGAGCAGCTCAGGGTTCATATATCTTGTGTGAAGCTTTAGAGGAGACACGTGCAAAATGATTGAGGTGTTTTTTCTCAGGAGAAGCATTAGGATAATGACTAAAGACTTATTATTTAATCCCATTTCTTTCTTGAGGAAACAAGTGAGTGAATGAAGGTGTTTTTTGTCCTACATGTGAGTGTTGTGTTTGTATATTGTTGACGTGTGAATTTTAACACCATGTGTGATGGTTGTGTGATTATGTTCATTGTCTGTAAGTCAAGTAAATGGAGCGTGTGTCTTTCAGAAGTGAGCGGCTCATTCTCGCCCTGCTGTAGCCCGTCTGTGATGCAGATTCGCGCTCTATTAAGGGCCATTAAGAGACATCTCTTGATCTGTGATCCACTTCAAAGGTGTGAAGAGTGTGTGAGAGCGATTCAACTCTATAATTACACTTAAACACAGTGGTTGAAGAAAGACTAGATAACATCTAACCTCAGTGCCCTCTTCACACACACACACACACACACACACACACACACACACACACACACACACACACACACACACACACACACACACACACACACACACACACACACACACACACACACACACACACACACACACACACACACACACACACACACAGAGCTCTAAACGAGGACAGATCATAGGCTTCTACTGTTTTTTGTGACACTAATTACAATGACTAAAGACTAACTAAAGAAAAAACCTTTTTGCATATTTAAAAATCAAAGCAGAATTAAAAATAATACATCAGAACATAATTAGAATAAAAATGAATCAGAACATGATTAAAAATACAATGACAAATTCGTGCTCAACGTTTATAGTTAAGTAAAAATACCGTAGAAAGAATTTTCAACCAGAAATTGCTATAAATTACACAAATAATAAAAAAGAATAAACAAGTAACACACTGAATTAAAGTATCTTTTATATGTTTTTTTTTTGTACAACTAGTGATGGTGAAATTATGGAAATATTTAAGTGTTTTTTCTTTACTTTTTTTTGTTTTTTTTGTTTTTTAATCCACAGTACTAAAATTAAAAAGTATTTATTTATTTACTGATGCCTCAATTTGCAAACAAGACTACAACTTACATTTCTGGGAAAGTCTTTCTCGCAAATTTAGGAATCATTAAAAAAATAGCAAATAAATACATACGAATGCTAGAAATGTATATATGTTAATGCTACATAAATATGAAAAGAGGATTTTTGCTGTGTAAGTTTCAGTTTGTTTTTCACTTTCCCTGTTGTCATTTCCCTCATAGTTTTTCCCTGCCTAACCGTTTCCTTGCAGTCTTTGACAGCTACAAAAGCCTTTTCAGTCTGTTTTTCAGCCGCTCTCACACATGAGCCCACAACAGTGCAGTTCTGTTGGAGACCTTTAGGGCTGTTTGGCTTTTCAGAGCAGGACACGGTGATGAACTATTGCGTTCTACTACTGAAATACCACATTAGAGGGATTCCAGTGCCGGTGTTTACTCTACAGGGGACAAACGGCACTATTGAGCGCACGGCGAGCTCTGAATGAGCTCATTCTGTTCATAACACACGGCAGAGCCCCCATTCCCCATTTACACAGCACACACACCACTTCAAGAAAATAACTCTGTTAATGGCATCGCAAAATTCAAGACCCCTGCTCACACATACACACGGCTGATGTGTTTTTAACATATTGAATGTTACATTTTTGACATTTTTGAGAAGCCATTGAACTTCTATAAATATTGTTTTAGTTTAAGCTCTTAAATAGTCAAAAAGCCTTAGATAATTTCAGTGCTCTCAAACTGTTTTAAGTATTTAAGGCATGCTTGGAACTGATTACAGTGTGTTTAATATATAAAATATAGAGGTGTCTTGCAAGTTTAATTAGTAAATCACATTAATGCACTCTTCTTTTTTTTTTACAGGGATGCTGATCATTTTGACCAAAAACATCAGATCGGAAAGAAGAATCGGAATCGTAAGTAACATCTGCACCTTTAACACCTTCCTTGTTTCTCATGCAAATCAATGAGATGAAATTGGGATTTTTGTTGAAGTTTCCTGCTTCTCAGATGTTTCTTCTAAGAAAAAGAACCCAGTTATCTTACTTTTTCACATATGAGGCTCACACACTGCGCTTAGATTATTGCAATCAAAAGTCTAATGAATTTAAGGAGAAACATCTGAGAACTCCATTACGTCTCCTGAGATCTGAGAGTCTGTGGCTTTAAAACAGCTGAGGTTGTTTTCTGACTGTCTCTTTATAGATCTGCTGTCAAATGCATGAAAATGTGCATGCAAAAAGAAAACGATCTGAGCATTTGTGCTCATTGTTTCCTAAAAGCCTTAAAGCCTTTTTCTATTTTAGCTCTTTATTTTTAGGCCTCCACATGCAATAACAAGTGCAGCCCGACGGACCATCATGTTTTAATCATAAGATGCCACAAATTTGATCACTTTCCTCCCCTCAAAACACAAACACACACTCACACGCATCACAAAAGCCATGCTCATTTCATCTCATCACATACTGTATAATTACGCAGAAAACATGTATTTTTAGATATTTGAGTAAGTGGCCTTGGGAGAATCAGGCCTGAAAGACACTCAGAGTAAATGAAAGCAGACTCAAGCTCAATTTGGCTTGCTCTTTCATTCCGAAATGCGTTTGATTGTAATGCATAACACGCAGTGTGGCACTTTAATAGACTTCATGTATTTTATGCATGCTGCAAACACAAATACTTGACCAATTCATTGCATGCTTAAAGGGAAAGTTCAGCCAGAAAGAAAAAAGGTGCTGAAAATATGCTCAGCCTCAGGCCATCTAAGATGTAGAAGAGTTTGTTTCTTCATCAGATTTGGAGAAATGTAGCATTGCATCACTTGCTCAGCAATGGATCCTCTGCAGTGAATGGGTGCCGTCAGAATGAGAGTCCAAACAGCTGATAAAAACATCACAATAATCCACAGCACTCCAGTCCATCAGTTAACATCTGGAGAAACCAAAAGCTGCGTGTTTGGAAGAAACAAACTCATCTACATCCTGTATGTGCTGAGGGTGAATACATTCAATGCACTGGCCAAGTGTTCGCCTCTGTATTTACATATTTGTGTTTCTAGACGGATATATATATTTGCTGTCTGTCAACAGTATGAGCTAATCCAGCTTCAGCTTTGAGCGACATCAATCTGTTTGCATGTGTTTATAGAGATCATAGTCTGTGCTATAAATTTAGAGACATGACAGTACACATTATAAAAGACGCTTCACGGAAAATGAGAGTGAAGCTCTTGCTTTTCATTGAAGAGACAGGCTTTGTCATTTACACAGTTTCACCAGAGAAATATATCTGACATGGCGGACGTGTTTGAGAAAGTCAAATAAATGATCTATCAAGATTGAGACAGTGATCCGTCACCGCTGCGAATGCAAACACGAGCGTGTGAGTGTGTGAGAGCACATGCATACAGGATAAATGCGCAGAAACTAATCTATTTCTCACACACGCCGGTTTCTGTTTTGATGAAACAGGTCGGTTGCTGGTAACAGGAGCTTAACGCTGGCGAGACGCTGGGCACCGCGGCCGGCGCTCATATCCTGCTGCAACTTGCAGCTCGTCTCTTACTCACTCTGAGACTCACGTGTGTCGAGGGCCTGCAGACACACAGCGCTGCAGTACGGAGCCATTGTGTCATATATGTGAATGTGTCGTGTTTACCGAAGGCACAATAAAGCAATTAGCACATGGCTGGATGGCACTGTTCACGTGAGCAAGAACAACAGGTAGACAGGTGACCCACACACACACACACACACACACACACACACACACACACACACACACACACACACACACACACACACACACACACACACACACACACACACACACACACACACACACACATGTCTGTTCTGTTCCTGCATGCCAGTGTTATCAACTGAGATGGATAAAAGTTTCTTCATTCCATCAGTTGCACTGCAAACAAAACACTTTTGTTTCTGCTTTTAACAATGACATTGTTTGAGACAAATGCATGCTAATGAGTCACTAGAAATGTATAAACAATTTTTTTTTAAAAATTATTTACTATGTTTTTTTGTACATTTACCGTGATATTTTGGACAGTGTCATGATAAAATATATTTTAAAAAATCATTTACCATGGTATTTTGTACATGGTGCCATGGTAATACCACATTTCTGGTCATTTACCATGATATCGTCATGGTATTTACCATGTTATTTTATACACAGTACCACAATAACATGTCTTCAGACATTTACCATGGTAATATCATGTATTTTTCATGCAATTTTGTATATGGTACCTTGGCATGATTTTTTTGTTCATTTATCATTTTGTACATGTTGCTATAATAATACTTTTTTTTTTTTTTTTTAATGTACCATAATATTTTGGACTTGATAATATGCAGTGTTGTTTTAGTATTTGGTAGTGTTTATATAATATTATATTATTTATTAATATTTGAATTAACTTTTATTTTTATATTTTCTGCTTTGATTTGATTTATGTTTTAGTATTTCTTATGTGATTTTGTCATTTTTTTATATTATTTTATAACATTATTTTTAGGTCTGTTTTCCTTATATTTATTTTATTTCACTTAAAAATGTATTTAATACAAAATTATATACCGTGGTATATTTACAAAGATACTTATTTATTTAACAGTATTATAAGCTTAGAAGCAAAATATATCTCAGTAATTATAATTGACTTTAAATGCACCGTTTTGAAGTGACTCATATGTGTGTGTGTGTGTGTGTGTGTGTGTGTGTGTGTGTGTGTGTGTGTGTGTGTGTGTGTGTGTGTGTGTGTGTGTGTGTGTGTGTGTGTCTCCAGAGTGCTGGCACGTGAACGTGTGTGTGTTTGGGTACATTCTGAGGTGAATCAGCGCTTAAAGGATTAGTTCACTCCAGAATGAATATTTCCTGATAATTTACTCACTCCCATGTCATCCAAGATATTCATGTCTTTCTTTCTTTCTTCAGTCGAAAAGAAATGAAGGTTTTTTTAGGAAAACCTTACAAGATTTTTCTCCATATAGTGGACCTTTCCATCATGATTACGTAATGCGTGAACTCATAGATGCAGAGCTAGTGCAAGATGAGCATTTGTGATTAAAAAGTATAGAAATGTTTTTTGTTTTTTTTTGTTTTTTAAAGAAAATGACCAATCGTTTCGCTATAAGAAACGTATTCCTCAGCTGGCACAGAGTTTTTTACAGAACACTTATATTTTGTTCTATTTCAGATTTATTTTAGGTAGCAAAGACTATTGTTTTCATATTTTTAGTTTAATAAAAGTACTGCTATTAAGAAGGATGAGATGCATGTTCTTTGAAATGCAATTAAATCACAGCAATTAGCATGATGATTAATATAATCGCTCTCCGTGTGTATCAGGGATATATGTCTGTAAGGCACTGGCTCTGTGCACGCTAAATATCACCTCATCAAGTGTTTGACGGTCACCCTCTCAAATGTGAACTAACCAAGACTACGTCACGAAGTGCAATGCAACGCGACCGCAGTTCCGAGTTAAAAGCGTGTTTAGTGCACGCTCGGTGTACTCTGGCATGAGTTCCAGCATTTATGGAGAATAAAGTAGACTGTCTGAAATAAGTAAACATGTAATTAACTCTTTTGAAAAACAAGATGGACTTGTTGCACAGTCACAGCTGGTTCTGACCACGTGAACGTGAAGCAGTAAAACCTCAATGCACAGCATGATCTGATTAAAAGAACACTGCCGTATCAGCAGTGACCCGCTCTCTGTTATAATGCAGTGTCTGATAAACGCCAGCTAGGTTCTTCATAAGAACTTTATGACAGAGAAACCCAGCTAAAGGAGCGAGAGTCAGATGCTCGGCAAGCCACAGCATGCGTCAACAGTGTTTTACATTAGACCATAAACACTATAAATGTACCTCTCGCATTCACACAAACCAAGTGGACAGACAAATGTGGGAACGTGATTCATCAGATCAAGGGTCTGTGTTTCTCAAATGCTGCAGGACCTTTTTTTGCACTAACATTTGCACGTGAAGCATTTAAATGCTGCAAAAAATTGTTTTAGTTTTTGTTTGTTGTCCAATAACATTCTTAAATCAAGATGCATTTGCTCGAGATTCCAAAAGAACTCAGATATTAAATCTTGGCTTCCAAAAAAATTATGTGCGTTTTTGCTGAAAACAAGAAAAATATTTGCTTATGGGGTCAGAAAATATTCTTGTTTTCCCTTTGAGTTAAGTTTATTTATTAGTAGTTTATGACTATTTGTCAAAACCAAGTGAAATAACCAAGGTTAGCATAAAATGCTTAAAATCTAATCCATGCACAAAAGAGCAACGTCGCGCCATTCATAATATATTTTTCTTGAATAAGAGTTGTAATCTCTGTTTGTACCATGACAATAGCTCTGTTATTTCTATGGTTACAAGCACAGATTTGAACACACAATGAGCTGTAAAGTTTGTGTTTGGGATCTCAGTATTGCTAAAAATATCCCTTCATGACTTAAGTGATGTCTGTGGATGATAAGTGTGTGTTTGAACAGGTGAATCACTGCTGCCTTCCTGACATTGCTGAAGAGATTCTCATCACACTTTCACTCATTATCGTCCGGCGTTCCCACGATCAGATGCTCTCTGGCGTGTTTTTCTCCTTTCAGCCTTGTCAAGTTACGTCTGTCACATGTTAACGAATGAGTGCCATCTGTCAACGCTGACTGTTGCTGCCGTTCATGCGCGTTTCTTGTCTTTAAATGAAAACAAGGGATTCTGCATTCCTTCAGTCTCCGATGAGCTCCTTCGGATGAATCTGTGTTTGTTAATCCAGTGCCTTCAGACAGGTTTGGATCAAACTCACAAATAAAATCTTTTATATGCCTTGTGCGACCATTTTTGTCCTTTTCAGTTATTGATCATTTTGACTGTGTTAATGCCAACTGCATAAATTTTGGCACAGGTGTGTATTTTTATTGGAATTTGAATATTTCACGCTCATTTCCTTTAATAAATCTATTTTACACTAGGTACAAAAAATAGTTCCTCTCAGAACCTTAAGGACAGCAATGTCCTCATTGAAACCCATTAAAACAGCATTTTTTTTTTTTTTATCCCAGGGCCATTTAACTATAGAATGATGCAGTCTTTGTTAATAGGCTTTCATTCTGTTGGCAAGGCTTCAAAATTACATTTTTTTTTTTTTTTTTTACAAAATTTTACCAGATGGTGCCATTTTCTCAGGTTTGGCCTATAAAGCAAATACACACATTTTTCCTGTTTTCTTCTTTTGCTGTAGTATAGAGCCAGCTGGATAAATTATGCAGTTATAATTGTGTGGGTGTGTTGATGTGGATGTCAGAGTGTGGTTTGTATGTGTGTCCAAAAAAAAAAAAGTGTGTATGTGTGCACGCACCTGTAATGTTTGAGAGAGAGAAATTATACTGTACTGCGAATCACAAATCCCAGCGCTGTGTACGCCAGCAAAATCTCACTAAAAGCTCATTTTTTGAGATATCAACCTCACATTTGGAACACAACTTGTTTAGATTTATGGCTTTGGTCTTCTAGCAATTTTTGTGTTCAACATGTTTTATAAAATATATATTTTATATATAAAATTGCTCATAAATCATTTTCATAAACTTAAACCTCTATAACTTTTTTGGTTTAGATTTTTTTACAATAATCTGTCAAGGGTCTTCTTTAAAATGAGACCAGTCTTTACTCCCAAGCTTCAAATTTTTATGACAGTTTTTGGACATGGACATTTTTGTCCTCTATGACAGTGATTTTCAGTCCTGTTCCTCAGGACCCACAGCTCTGCACGTTTTGCATGTCTTCCTTATCTGACACGCTCATTTGAGTTCATGGAGCTCTTTCCTAACGAGCTGATGATCTGAATCAGGTGTGTAAATTAGGGAGAGCTGTGGGTCCCGAGGAACAAGTTTGAAAACCACTTCTCTATGTGTAACGTTTTTTTAATTGACACACAAGGGATATTTTAGTCGCAGTGAGATTGTAAACTTAAACTTCTCAGATGTTCCTCTGTTTGCACACGTCTCTTCCAGTGTTTCAGGAGAGATCTCAGCAATAGATCTCAGATTTGCCTAGACACATTTGTATGTTTGTTATTTGTATAATGAGCACCAAAAAAATGTTGCAGCTTGAATAATACAAATGAAAATAGAGTAGAAATGTAAATGAAGCAGTGTTAATGAAGTAAACAAGTAATGTTAACAGTAAAATGATGACAAAAAATAAAGCATCAGTGCAAGAAAGTACCAATCAACCCATTTAACTAAATGCAATGAATTAAGGCAATTCACTACAGGCAAAATAGAAGAAAAAAGTAAATTTTGGGCTATTTGACATCAATAAAGTGTGTTTCAGACTAGTGGTAAAACAACATCCAAACCTCATGTAAATGAATTAAACAAACCAACCAACAGCAGCTCGTTTTTCTTGTTTTTCGAAGCATTCTTCTCATAGTGACTTAAGCGTCAGTTAACCTAGTTTTCATTCGGCTTGTGCTTCAAGTGTTTCTTCACAAAGCCGTATCCTGCAGTGGGTTTCGCTTACTATTGTTTAGGACGTCCATCAGCGTCTAAATCATGTTAATTGTAGGGAGGGGTGGGTCTGTATACTGTAATTTAAAAGGAATATGTGCTTTATTTAGAGAAAATGGTGGTTAGGGGGCAAATGTACAGTAATGCGGGACTCTCTCCGCTGATTGGCTGCGTTTGTGCGAAGATCCCGGGCCTTCCCGCTGGTGCTGACCGGCTCCTGTGATGTGGCTGACCGCGCGGGGCAGATGTGGGCCCAGAACCGGCCCTGATGACGGGTTGTGATGTGTTCCCTGACCCAGACCATAACACACAGCTTTCGCCCGCCGGAAGAAAATTACAGCCCTGCAGGAATGTTGCAGTTGTTATTATTTTTCCGTCTTATAAAACGCTGGAAGATGTTTCCGTCGTGCCCGAAAACGAGACGGTTTAAGCGTCGGGGTTAAACTCGCCCTGCAGAAATGCTTAGCGAGTCAGACATGTTAACGCAAAGCCATGTGACGGCGGACGGTCTGGTTGGGTTTGAGAGCCATTCTGGGCAGGATATGATGGGGAGAAAAGTGCAAAGCTCTTCTTTTTTTTGCTGTCTCTGAAAAGCAAAAGCCACAATTACCACTGAATGAGTTTTAAACAGACAGATAAATAAAGGAGGTAATATTAAAATAATATTGTGCATTTAATAATAATAATAATATGAAAATTCAAATTTAATTACAATTCATACATTTATTTTTTAAATTAATTTCTAAATTATTTTGAATTAATTTAATTGAGAAATAAATGTATAATTTATGAATATATTTTTAAATAAGTTTATTTATAAGACAGATAAATAAAGGAGGTATTATTAAAATAATATTGTGTACATAAATAATAGCAATAACAATAATAATAGTGTGCATATAAATAATAATAATTATAATAATATGAAAAGTCAAATTTAATTAAAATTTATACAATTTATTTTTTTTAATTAATTTCAAAATTATTTTGAATGAATTTAATTGAGAAACAAATGTATAATTTATGAATCTATTTATAAATAAGTTTATTAATAATCACCATTGAATAACTTTTAAACAGACAGATAAATGAAGAAGGTAATATTAAAATAATATTGTGCATATTAATAATAATAATAATATAAAAAATTCAAATGTACTTACAATTTATACATTTATTTTATGAATGATTTGTAATTAATTTATTCAGTTTATAAACAAATTTATCATTTATTAATCTATTAATAAATAAGTTTATTTATTTATAAACACCACTGAATGCGTTTTAAACAGAAAAATAAAGTAGGTCATATTTAAAAGTGCATAAAATAATAATAATAATATTAAAATCTAAATTAAATTACAAACCAAACATGTATTTTTTAATTAATTTATACATTTATTTTCAATGAATGTTTTAATTTATAAATAAATATATAATGTATAAATACATTTATAAATAAATGTTTTTATTTATAATCAGTACTGAATGAGTTTTAAATAGACAGATCAAGTAGGTAATAATTTTTTTTAATTATTTAATAATAATAATAATAATAATAATAATAATAATACAAATGAAATGAAAACATATAAATTTTGTTTAAAATTAATTTATGATTTATTTGAATATAGAAATGTACAGGAAACAAATGGGGTAATATAATTTAGGCATTTATTTATAAACAAACTCATTTATTAATATACATATAATTTAGAAATTAAATTAAATCACACATACCTTGTGGCAAGGTTTGATTTGACAAAATAAAAATGTTATATAATAATATAATTTTCATGCACAGAGAGGTCAGTTTGCTAAAAGAAATTCCCAGCACAGATTTGTCTGGAGAAAAGTGTCTGCACCTGCTCAGAATGTAATGCGTCTACTTTTCTGAAGCACCAAAAGTATTGAATAAAATGTAAAATGTGAGATTCAAGGGTCAAACTGTATAAGTTTGCAATATTTTTGGCACGGGACACACAGGTAAATACAACTAACAGAGGCTCAGAAACGCTCTGACCATGAAGGTCAGCAGAGAGTGGAGAGTGTGGTTTGGCCTGGAAAGACTCGCATCTGGGAAATCTCTCTCTCTCTCTCTCTCTCTCTCTCTCTCTCTCTCTCTCTCTCTCTCTCTCTCTCTCTCTCTCTCTCTCTCTCTCTCTCTCTCTCTCTCTCTCTCTCTCTCTCTCTCTCTCTTACTCTCTCTCACTCTCTCTTACTCTTTTATTCATTTAATTTCAGTTCAGTTTAGGCAAGATATAACCAAAAACTACATTTGCATTGCCAAAACTTAGTTGGATACAATAAATAAAATAATAATAATATAAGTTTTGTTTATTTTAATTCAACTTTCCTTTATTTGGCTGTATCGGTGCAGGTACATTTATTGGTGATATAAAGTAAAATAACAGTGAAAGTAGGTACTGTTAAAAAATTAATAATAATAATAATAAAATATAAATTAAATTACCGTAATTTTTTTTTTTACCTGAAATAAAATAAAACATATAAAAACTTATTTTTAAATTCAGCTAGTTACCAACAAACACTTCTCATTTTCATTTAACATGAACTACATTAACTAAAACTAATAAAAATATATAGACATATTTAAAAACATTTTTTTTTTAAATTGATAAAATGGCAAAACACAACAAAATTACCAATGAAACAGAAAATATACAAATAAAAACTAATTCAAATAAAATAATAAAAAATATAGTAGTATCTCAGTTGTACTAAAACACTGATACATATATACACATATGTTAATTATTTTAGATATATTATTTTATGAATACATTAAAGTATAAGTGAATGTGTAATTTAGGAATGCATTTATTAAAAAAGTTTGTGTATACGTATATTTTACATTTATTTCTAAATCTAATTTATAAAGTAACTCATGACAGTTTTTATTAAAGGTTCTCTCTTTCTGCCCGTGCAGACGTGAGGCGCATGTGAAGCTCGTGTCTCCTCAGGCCTTTGACTCCTCAGACAGACTCTGAGTGCAGGAGCTCCGGGGGTCTTCAGAGTCTCACAGCTCCTGATGACAGATAATCATCTGGATCACCCGCGGGGGTCCAGATAACATCACATCTACAGGATCAAAGCAGGTGAAACACGGCCTGAGGGGATGATAATCACACACACACACACACACACACACACACACTGGCATCCTAATGAGGAGATGAAGGTGCTGGAGATTCACATCAGTGATCAGGGATAGCAGATATTTTGATATATACCACAGTATTGTATGGATGCATCATCACAAACTTCAAAGAATGACATTGCTTATCTTTGGTGTGTGTGTGTGTGTGTGTGTGTGTGTGTGTATTGTGTAAAAATGGTATTTGGGTTCGCATGTGCTCCATTTTTTTTAGGAAATTCAAACAATAAATGCCGTTTTGACGCTTTTTGATGAGGCGCAACAGATCGCTGTAGACAGCAGTCATCCCTTCATCTTTACTACCAGTTTTATCACAACATAAACATGTACGATGACCGTTCAATCAGTGTTTCAACTGCGGAAAGACGTCATCAGTGTCCAAATGAAGTCTAGAGAAGAGCATTTTGAGAAATAATATATACTCGTTATATTTGACTTAACCTGTTAGTGATGCCTTAATCATTTAATGTATGTTTAAATAAATACTTTATGAAACAAGTTATGAAAGTCACTGTGCAAATGATTATATTTCAACAACAAATAGAAACTGTATTATTTAGAATTCAATTTAAAAATGCATTATGTGCAATTTACATGTTTGCATACAAATGTATCATTTGAGTGTTGATTATTATAGTTAACAATAAATATTAATTGAACTGAAGTTTGGGTTCTACTTGTAACCTTATAGTAATGTGAATGTAAATAGTTTAGAGGGGAAGCTGAGCTAGATTTTTATAGAAAATTTTAATTGTAATTGAATTTATTAAAGAAAAAGCAAATTGTTCAGTAAAACATTGCTTAATTGAAAAAACAAACAAACTCTGTACCGAAACCATACTGAACCATGATGTACTGAACCATGTTTGTTTACCGTTACACCCCTAATATACTCTTTACTGTGGTAAAATCAGTGTATTGCATGCCGTCGAGTGGCCTATCGTAGGTTTATTGAGTAGAGGACGGTGCAGTAACTAGTGACAAACAAAACTGACATGACTGCTCGGCTATCCTCAATCTCAACACCTCACCTTCTGCTGAATACCGCGCTTACTGACCTGAAACATTACTCTTTCAGCCCCTGTCCACCCTCAGTGTGAGCTATTCTGTTATCTGGTCATTCTGACCCTGAGGTCACCTGAGGGCAGGTGTTGAACGCTTAAGGATCTCTGATACTTTAATGGAGTTCTCAGCTGTGTATCACTTAAGTACCAACTTTGTCTCAGGTGTTTCTAATAACATGTCTTGAGAGAGACAGATTAGAGCAGAAATATTTGCATTCATCTGACTTGCAGGAGAAGTAGGCTATATTTTGACTGTAAAGTATATATAGTGCATGAGTAATATAAACTACATTTGTTTTTTGTTGTTTTAGGAGCTTAGTTAAAAATCATCATCTGCTGTAAATTAGCTTAAACTTTCTATATAACATCTTTTGTGCTCCACAGAAGAAAGCGAGTCAGCGAGTTCAAAGTGAGGTCAGAATGACATGAAGGAGAGTGAATTATGACATTGTTGGGTATATATTATTACTTTAATAACTACAAAGTTTGTTAAATTAACCCTGTAAAGCCTGACATGAAATAAAAGTCGGTTTATTGAACCTATAGACAATTCTTTAAAAAAAGTGCAAATGTTTTCATCATATTTGTTCAATCAGGCTCATATGGCTCGTATAGTCTGTTATAGTGAGGAATTTGGAAGGGAAAACACCTTAATTTTATTCAGAGACCCAAAGAATATGCAATTTTATGCAGACATTAATATTTATATAGACAAAAAGTGAAATTCTGACGCTTTTAATATAAATCAACAAGGTCTTTTGCAGATGCATAAATAAAATGATGTAAATATTAGTCATCGGTCTCCAATAATATGTCTTAGTAAAATGAGATTTATATGATCAAAACACATAATGCAATGCAATCCAATGATGACTGAGAGATGAGCTAATAAATGTTCCTCAAAAGCCTGATGATCATATTTGAGACTCACATCTGAACATGATTTTATGGAGAATCAAGTGAAGCGAAGTGTTCATCTGGAGCACTAATAATATTACTAACAATATAACGAGCTGAAGGAGGACGTTTGTACAATTACACTAAAAGAGCCTCGACTTGATTAAAAACTATCAGTCAGACGGCAGAATGCATGGAGGAGAATGTGTGTGCAACAGCAACGTTTTGATCATGTTGATCCTTGTATCAAGTAAGAATACAGTAGACTTTAAAGCTGTAACTCATCAGCAGCAGGTGAGCTGTTTCTCTCTCTCTCTCCCTCTCTTCTTTCAGTCTATATTACTCCATCTGTTTCCTGTACAAGTCCTCTTCCATCTTCTCACCACAAAACTGCCGAGTTAACTGCCTGAGTGATTTGTGTACTCCCACCATAATTGGAGCATGGCCTCTCGTCCCGGACCGCTCTCCAATACTGCCATGTGCCACCGATCTGGTAAAAATATCCCCGCGAGACGGACACCTCTGACGGGCTGGTCTGTGGGCGTCTGACCCCTCACTCCTGCCATTATAACAGCCAGAGAATCTCTGTGTAATTATCCCAGAGCTAGGTTTGGGTAAAGCCGAGGGGTTTGAGATATTCCTCTGGTTGGAGAAAATTCGAGGGTGAAGTGGAAATAGCAAAATCCAAGCCACATCAGGAGGATCGCCCTAAATAGACCCCCACAAAAAAGAGGGTTTGTAATGAGCCCCCTCCGTCCGCACGTCTATAAATGTGTCTTTTATGAGGGTTAGGGTACTTGGAGAATACGCTGTGTTTATGTTGGTTAGTAGAAAGCATGCGGGCAGCAAAGTGTTTCAGCAGTCTGAGTTTTTTAAAGTCTTCTTTTGAAGTAAATTCTCTCTTTTTTTTTAGTGTCATCTTCCTTCTATCAATTGAAAATGTGGTCCCAGACCCCGTGGTGAGGACCACTATGGTTCTCTATGGTAAAACCTGTCCAGTGGCCTGTCAGTTCATCATTTATAAACCTTCATGTTGTTTCCAACCCAGTATTATTTGTTTCTTCCATGAAACACAAGACTCCACCATTGGAGTTTCACAGCTGTATCTGTATGCGCTGTTTAAAGAGCTGCATAATAATTCTTCAGAAATTCTCTTTTTGTCTTCCACAGGAATATGAACAGCGTACACTGTAAAAAGTGACAAGTTGCTAATTAAAAAAATAAGTTAATTGAATCTTATTAAAAAAATTAAATAAGTTAATTTTTTTTTAATTATTATGTACTTAATCATTTTAAGGCAACAGGTTTTTTTTTTTAAATTTTTTTGTCAACTTTCACTTTTTACAGTGATATGGCTATGAAACAACATGAGGGTGAGTAGAAGGATCCAGTGCTGATTTAGTATCGAGATACAGTACTATCATAGTTTTTATTCATATTTTGACTGTTTTTTTTTCTTTCATTTTCCTGTTTTGATTTTAGGACATTATTAGACGTATTATACACTGTAAAAAAAAAAGAGAGAAAAAAGTTGAGCCAACTTAAAATTTTAAGGCAACCAACTTCAGATTTTTGAGTTTGCTCAACGCAAAAATCTGCTGAAGCTGGTTGCCTTAAAATTTTAAGTTGGCTCAACTTTTTTCTTTTTTTTTTTTACAGTGTAGACATGTATGTATATACATACATACATACATACATACACACACACACACACACACACACACACACACATATATATATATATATATATATATTATTAATTGTTTATTTCAGTTTTACGTTTTATTTATTTTATTTCATCAAGTTAAATGGTTTGGCTTGGCAAGGCTTTTTTATATTTAATTTTATTTGAGTTTATTTAAGTTTATTTCAAGTATTAAGAGGGTTTCCATATGTTTTTAGAATAGAAAAATTCAAGAGACATAGAAAAATAAGAAAAAAGATAGCATAAGAGCCATGAATAAAAAATTATAATTAAGCCAATATCAGTGTTTTATTGCTGTTTTGTATAGCACATTTAATAAATAAATTAAAAAATAAATAAATAAAGGGGTAATTTTAAATTAACAATATATATATATATATATATATTTTATAATAGAGAACGAATAGCTACACTACTGTTCAAATGTTTGGAGTCAATAAGAAGTCTCTCCTGCTCAGCAAGGCGTTTCCATTTATTTGATCAAAAATACAGTAAGACAGTGAAATATTATTACGAATTAAAATAAGTGTTTTCTATGTGAATATGTTGTGAAATGTAATTTATTTCTGTGACGCAGAATATTTCATTAGTCCAGTCTTCAGTGTCACGTGATCTTCAGAAATCATTGTAATATACTGATTTGCTGCTCAAAAAATATTTCTGATTATTATCACTGTTGAAAACAATTGTGCTGCCCAATATTTTTATGGGAACTGATACATTTTATTTTTCAGGATTGTTTGATGAATAGAAAGTTTGTAACATCATACATCTTTTGATGCATTTAATGCATCCTTGCTGTAATTTTTTCTTTCAAAAACCTCAGAACGGTTGCTGTGTATTGTTATTGCATTCACATTTTCCCATGTTTAATACACAGCACTGCATTAAAACATTGATAATGGCTTCATTTTCTGGCAGAAGTCCCAAACGATCACTCAACACCTCGTCACGTCTACATTCACATTCACAGGACGCTCCAACTGTCCCTGATGTCAAACACACGTTCTCTTCTCTCTCCGCACAAATAGCCGGACTATTTCGAGGGCTGGTTAGTTCGCTGTGTCTCCACATGGCCTGTTTGCAATCTCAAAGCCACAGTGGCTTTTTACATGATCACTAATTCACAAACGCGGTCGGGCCAGGAATTCATCTGCTGCGTTACTGTTTTGCTGTTGCCATGCACATGTGCTAAAATATCACTGAGGTTCGCGAAAGAGTCGGCAAGAAAATAAATAAATAAGAAGCCCAGAGAAAATCTGCAGAAAGAAACTATGCGGACGGCTTCCAAGGCCTTTCCCAAACAGGAGGAGGAAAAACCCGAGTGTTTTCGGTAGCGGCGTATAAAACCGAGAAAGGTTTGCGTTGTCCATCACAGTGAATCAGGGCCTTTGACAAGTGACTCGTGAATCGCAGCTGCTGAAATGATCACAGTTTCCACTGGAGGAGGAAAAGACGGCGATTTCCATTACTGTTACTGCCTTGCTGTGTATCGCCTACATAGGCTGCTGACCACTAAGGCAGAATCCTAATGGAAATGCAACCTCAAAAGTAGAGCTTTCTAGATAGGTAGCAAGCAACACTGGTCACTTGTTGCTAAGCTAAAGATGACATTGTCTATGTGTGACCCTGGACCACAAAACCAGTCTTAAGTGTCAATTTTTCAAATTGAGGTTTATACATCATCTGAAAGCTGAATAAATACGCTTTCCACGGATGTATAGTTTGCATACAATATTTGGCTGAAAATCTGGAATCTGAGGGTGCAAAAAAATCAAAATATTGAGAAAATCGTTGTCCAAGTGAATTCTTAGCAATGCATATTTCTAATCAAAAATGACGTTTTGATATATTTACTGTAGTAAAATTACAAAATATCTTCATGGTGCATGATCTTTACTTAATATCCTAATGATATTTGGCATAAAATTAAAATCTATAATTTTGACCCATACAGTGTATTTTTGGCTATTGCTACAAATATACCCCAGCGACTCAAGACTGCTTTTGTGCTCCAGGGTCACATATGTACAGTACGTTGCAGGGTTATTATTGTAAATTAAACATTTTTGTTAATTGAAATAATGTATGAAATATAAATAATAGATAGAAACTTAAAAGTAGAATTGTTGTCAACTAACTGAAATGAGTTAAAGTTGAATCACTATAAAATTACTGACTGGAAATAAAAATTAAGCCTGAAATAAAAATAAATTAAACTTAAATAGTAATATTAAAAAAAAAAAATCAAATGAAAACTGAAAATATAATAATAAAACCTGATTCAAAATATTAATAAAAACTATAATAGTGTATAAATAATAATAAGATAACATTGGTACAGTAATAGTTTGGGGTCGGTAAGATTTTTTACAGTAAAAACAGTAATATTATGAAATATTATTACAATTTAAAATAAATATTTTCTATATGAATATATTTTAAGATGTAATATATTTCTGTGATCAAAGCTGAATTTTCAGCATCATTACTCCAGTCTTCAGTGTCACATGATCCTCCAGAAATCATTCTAATATATTTGCTGCTCAGGAAACATTTCTGATTATTATCAATGTTGAAAATACTTGTGCTGCTTCGTATTTTTGTGGAAACTGATGCATGCATTTTTTGATGAATAGAAAATTCAAAAGAACAGCTTTGAAAACAAAAAGAAAGCTAAAAATATATAAAATAAAGCTAATTCAAAATATTAATAAAAACTATAATAACAATACTAAAATAACTGTTTTATTAACACATTGGGTGACAGTCTGCTTTTAATTAGAGTCAGCGTTTTTTTAAAGATGCTGCAATGTTGAATAAAATATGAATATATTATTATTGCCAACTTGTATGATGTTTTCACTGAAAAGAATCAGTGCTACCACCTCGCTAATGAGAAATGTAGTTATTCTAATAGTTAGAATAAAATTGCCATTTTAAGTAATGAATTCAAATTTGACAAAATACACAGCACTGCATGATTGTTTTCTGAAACGCTCAATGCATCTTCAGTGGTGTTTTTATGCTGCTTAAAATGCTGTAGGCCAAATTGATGTTGAAAAAGGTTAGCAGGATGCAACATACTCTTACTGTGCTTTATATTTTACTATCTAAAAATACATGACAGGTTGATTTTAGCCACACTGTAACTGGAGCGCGGTGATCCAGAAGTGGTCCGTCTGTGGAGAGGTGAACCTGACCTGAGGCTGCAGGTATTGTGCAGGTCTTTACATGCGATCCATCAGTCTCTCGCTGCGTGTCTGCTGCCTGCCAGGCTGTTGTTTCAGGTCATGTATACCGGTGAGAACCTGTGTTTGACTGAAACCGTCCTCTGCCGCACGGATAAAGCCACACATGTGAGATGTATTTCGGTTTCTGTACATTCAGAGTTTGGCAGCATGACTGAGTGTATTACATAACAACTGTTATGGAGCTTTTGGGTTTTCCACAACACACACGCACACGCACACGTACCCTCACACACACACACACGCAGGACATGTTGCTGCACGGCTCTGATTCAAGGAATTATTCAAGTACAGTAACTTTGGCAACACTGTCTTGTCTCCATGTAAAATCACTGACCAGGAACATATGCAACATATGCAAATACAGTAATGTGTAAAAACAATGTGATCTTCTACTTTCCACAAAAAAAAAAGAAAAAAAGAGAGAAAAAAAATGCATTTTGTCTTGTTTTTCAGTATAAATATAAAAAATAATAATAAAGGGCATATATATTAAGACATATTTTCAGATAATATATTTTGTGTATTTTTTAAAGCATAAAACCCTGTTTTAAGCATAAACCTCAGAAAAGTGTAATTTAATTTATGCTTAAGAAAAATATTTCTAAAAGAAATCCAACATTTTAATTGGGTAATTATTATTTTAAGCATAAAATAATTAAACGAAATAATAAATATAATTGTTTTAAGAAGTTTGCACTTTAAACATTTCAAAAATATAAATGAATTATTGTTCATTATCTAAGGGAGAACACAAATGTCAGTTTCAGTCAAAATACACAATATCTGAAAAAATATATCTTAATACAAGCAGTTTTTCTTCTCAAGTAAATTAATTTTGATATTTATACAGGAAAAAACAACAAAAATACTGATTAAAAATACTGAATTTTTCCATTTTATGTATTTAAAAAAAATTGCATTATTTTAATTACATTTGGTAAAACAACATGATGTATAAATATATACTTAAAAAAAAATCTGAAATATATTTTTATATAATGAAAAGTAGGGGGTGGGTGTGCTTAATTGTCACGACAGCAATGTATTTAAAACAAAAGTGTTTTTGAGTGAGATATGATCTGGATTTGTTCTAACAGGTTTATTGTAGTATACGATGCTAGTAATATAATGACGTTGAATTTGGTGACTATGATGGTGAATTTTCTCGATTAATCTGCTATTATATAAAAGAGGTGTGGTAGAAAATGATATTTGGGCTGTTTGCATACGCAATAGAGTATATTTTATTTTTCTTTCAGGTGAGGTCGATGAGCTTAACCGCCGGAAGTCATTTCGTAAGATTTCATCAAAAGCTTGATCTCGTGCAAGAGCTGCAGTATCTGGCGTCCTCCTCCTCCTCCTCACGCCACCCGTCTTCACCTCCAGACTTTGAGCTGCTTTAAATGACTTTATCACCACAGCAACTGTGTTTCCAACACACACACACACACACACACACACACACACACACACACACACACACACACACACACACACACACACACACACACACACACACACACACACACATACATATACTTGAATTTGTGGTTTATGAGGACTCTCCATAGGCGTAATGGTTTTTATACTGTACAAACTGTATTTTCTATTGTCCTACACCTAAACCTACCCCTTACAGGAAACTACTGGCAATTTTTGAATTTCATAAAACACCGTTTAGTATGTTTTTTAAGCCTTTTGTTTTACGGGGGCACAGGAAGTGTCCTCATAAACCACGTTTATGTTGTAGTAGTGTTATTATACACATTTGTGTCCTCGTAAACCATATATACCAGTACACACACACACACACACACACACACACACCTTCTGGAGGAGGTAAATATGGCAACACTGGGCCAAACGTCTACCTGACTGCACACTTTCACACACTAACAATTCACCTGGTATTTGTCATCGTAAACTTGCGAAATGCCATTTGACCTGTCAAATGATAGTGCTGAGATTCGTGGAAAAAGCCACGGTTACTTGGAAGAGATGAATCATGTGCCAGCTGGACTAAATATTTGGACATTACTATATATATGTGATGAACATTACAGGAACATTCCATTATTATTATTATTATTATTATTATTATTTTTAGGAACATTCCATTACGTACTTTTGCAAACATTATGGGAATGTTACATTGAATGTTCTCTGAACGTTCTAAAACGAGTAGTAACATTTCAAAAATGTGAGACGAACTGAAACATTTCAGAAAAACAATGTATAAATAACTTTATTAAAAACATAACAACATTCTATTAATGCCACTGAAAGAACGTCATTTGTTTCTTAACAATGTGTGAAAATACAATACAATCTGAAAATAAAAAATCACTTAATTATACAATCTACAATGCAAGAACATTTTAAGCCATTAGGTCTAATTAAACTCGAAATAGTTCATTAAACCATTTTAGATAATGATTACAATTAAAGCAATTAAACTTTTGTGTTTGTTTGTTTGTGTGTAATGAATGTGTTGTGTCAGATTTGTGCCTCAAGATGGGAAAAACAGGGTTATTTTGTATCACTGAGATACTATTATAATTTTTATTATATTTTGAATTAGTTTTTATTTTTTATAGTCTTTGTCATTATTTTATTTTTTTGTAATTTTGTTGTGTTTCTGTCATTTAAATAAAACAAAATGGCATTATTTATATTTTCATTTTTTACTAAATGAAAAATAAATTTCACCTTGACAGTTAGCTGAAATAATAAAATTTTTTATTGTACTTCAGTTGATGTTTATTTTGTTTCAAGTAACAAAAATGTTTTATGGTTTTGGCATTAGTTTTCGTTAATAAGGGAAAATTGCTCATTTTAAAGTCGTGTTCTCTCATTGCTCTCGACAGATTTCCAGTAAAGAAACTTGCATGTATACATTCTAAGTGTAATTTAGTCTGTTGCTTCAATGACCTGATGATCATGTTTTGAGATCCAAAGAAAGAGCATCAGAAGATCTGACCATCTGTGCAGGAAGTCATTTGATTAGTCACATGTTTTAAATACAAAAAGTGGTCTCAGACTTTTGGATCTCTGTATAAGTCATATGGACAGAGTCACCATGGTCTCTTTCTTTCTCATTCCTTTGCAGAAATCCCACTTTCTGTGCCAAACATCACAAAGGAGAAGGTGGCAGGACCGGTCATCGAGGACTGAAGCTGCGCTCCATCCAGCCGGTTTGGTGTGTGCATGCAATGATCTGATTGATTGCACCCGACAGATCATTGCACCCGACAGATTTCCAGTGAAGAAATGTAGGCTATGCAAAATTTTGGGAATTGGTAAAAATCTAGGTGTGACAATCAAGTTTAACTGAAATGTTGTTGGCTAATAAATCAACAACTGTGCATTTAAACTCACTGTAGGAACCGGTTTGTTACCGAGAGGATTCTTCTTGTGATGCAGCCTGTCACATCAGCTTTACCACCTGCAACACGTTCATTTACGGCTCTTGGTTTCAGGCCACTAATTAAAGCTCATCTCGGCGAGTTTTCATTATTTCCCTGCGGCCTCACACGAAATCCTCGCGCGTCATTGTAAATTAGAGGGTTAGTTTGCCTGCTTGATTGTGTCTTGCACCAGTCACACACACACTGAAGTAAAGATGGCTTTCTTCCGGTGCTCCTTCAGCCTGTTTTTGCACTGACTCATGAACTGCTTATCTTTTGCAATGACAGCTAAAAGAATTCCTTGAGTTTATCTCCGCCAGAGAATAGCTGGCGTTGGACGTCACGCAGGCAGGGCTTCCCCCGCTCGAACTGGGTTGCTAGGCGACAGGATTCCAGGTTGAAACAAAACACGGGGGTTCCGTGCGACCCGGTGAAACGCCACGCTGTCCGACCTGCTCAAACCACGCTAATCTGCTCCAGTTTCATCATAGGATGAAATTACAGTCAGTAAAACTCTTTATTGCCCCGTGGGTTTATCATATTCAACCCCGCTGGCACGTACATACCCCGCTGCCCTATTTACATTTCACGAGCGGCGGAAATGAAATTAAACTGCAGTAGAGTTATGCAATAGGACTTTTAGACTCAATGCACCTGTTTTTGGAAACTAAGCACCATAACAAATGTGAATCTGATAGCAAGGGGCCCAAAAGTCTGAGACCACTGAAAATATTTCTCTTTTGCATTTGTAATGTAATACAATGTTTTCAATACAAATTCCAATACTAGCAAAAAGTTGGATTTATTTTAATGTATTATGTATTTATTTTAATGTTTAATATACATCTTCCCCAAGTTTTGTTTTCTTTTACATTTTTTAAAAATGTTGTATATTTTAAGCATGAATTAAACTTTTCTGAAGTTTATGCTTAAAAAAAAAACATTTATTATTAATTGCATTATTAATTATTTAGGCCTAAAAGATAACAAAACATTTGTTTCAATTAAGTAAGATAAATATATGAAGGGTTTATTTGCAAAAACAGGTAACATGTTTTTTATTTTGTTATCATGTTTTTGTTGTGTTTTATTGTATTATTTGTCTGTATTTTTTATTTATTTTTTAACCTAATCAAAATAACCCAGATGCAGTTTTTGATTGAGATTAATTGGAATGCAAAATGAAAAAAAAAACATGATCCATTCAAAAATGGCGTTATCTGTTTTTGCAAATTAAATCTTCATATATATATATATATATTTAATTTTTTGGAAAAAATTAAATAAAATTATATATATATATATATATATATACTTTTATTAATTTTTTTCCAATATATATATATATATATATATAACACTGATTGAAAAATACTGAAAAATACATTTTAATATTTTTCTATTTTTTACTCCAACACAAAACAAAAAACATAATTATTAAATATTAATTAAATTATTGAGCATTTAAAAGAAAACAAAATTCAATTGTTAAGAAAAATAAAACTTCTTATCCTAATATATGGAGTTTTGCTTCTCAAGGAAATTAATTTTGATTTATGCTAGAAAGCAAAATAAATATACCGATTAAAAAATACAGAAAGTGGAGAAAGAAATTTCTCATTCATTCATTCATTTAAAAAAAAAAAAAAAAATCCTTGTTTTAATTAAATTTTGGTATGAAAAATACACCATGATGTATAATTAGGCTACTTGAAATATGTGTCTGAAATTTGAAAATATTTGTCATTAAAACAATGTCTTTATGCAAAACATTTTTTATTTTTTTTTATTTATTTTAATACAAATTCTAAGCGTAAAAGTGTTGCTTCAATGAACTGATGATCATGTTTTCCGATATGATTTGAGATCCAAAGAAAGAGCATCAGTCACAAAACTTTTCCCATGTTTTAAATACAAAACGTGGTCTCAGACTTTTGGATGTCTGTATAAGTCATATGGACAGAATCACCACGGTCTCTTTCTTTCTCATTCCTTTGCAGAAATCCCACTTTCTGTGCCAGACATCACAAAGGAGAAGGTGCCAGGACCGGTTCCGGTCAGTGACTCGGCCGTCACTGAGGACTGAAGCTGCGCTGCATCCAGCCGGTTTGGCATTCTTGTGGTTTGGTGTGCGTGTACGCTGTGAGAACCTGCCCTGAGGTATGCGCTCGCTATGAATGGAAGCTCTAGAAGTGAAGTGTGTAATACCTGTTTGCTTTCAAAGGCTTTTGTCCTTTCGACTCCCACACAAACCTGATGAACCAGAGGACAAGCGTGTGTTTATCTGTCCAGAGCACCAAACAGTAACCATAACAAATGCTTCTCTTTTTTTTTCTCCATAAAAGGTGGGAATAATATTTTTAAATAATTATAAAACATTTTATACCAACAGTAAACATCCCTATAGTTTATCAGTATGATCAAAAATATGCACTATTTTTATTTAAACTTAAGTTTTGGTAAGCTTTTTTAATGTTACTGGAAACAAGTCTCTTCTGTTCACCAAAGCTGCATTTATTTGATAAAAAAAAAACAAAAAAAAAACAACAACAGTAAAGTAAAAATAGTGAAATATTATTACAGTTTTAAATAACTGTTTTCTATGTGAATATCTGTTAAAATGTAATTTATTTCTGTGATCAAAGCTTGAATTTTCAGCGTCATTACTCCAGTCTTCAGAGTCACATGATCTTCAGAAATCATGCTAATATGCTGATTTGCTGCTCAAGAAATATTTCTGATTATTATCAATGTTGAAAACAGTTGTGCTGCCCAATATTTTTGTGGAAACTGAGATAAATTTTAATTTTCAGGATTCTTTGTTGAATAGAATGTTTAAAAGAACAGCATTTATTTGAATTGTTTTTTTTTTAAACCTCAGTTGAAAATTTGAAACTTAGTAACATTAAATGTCTTTACTGTCACTTTTGATCAATTTAATGAATCTTTGCTGAATAAAAGTATTAATTTCAAACTTTTGAACAGTAAAAGCATAAAGAACGTTTAAGTGATCACCATGTTTATGAAATAAACGGCTTATGAATTTTAACAAACAATTTGTAAAGCGACACACTCCACTTTTCCGGACTAACCGAAACTTGATTTCGTGACTTATCCGGACACTAAATTCCGCCTCCACAATTTCTCAGAACAATAAACCTAAGCCTGGTCGATCTATGCCAAGAGAAATTAATGTTAAAATGTGGGCGTAATGATGAAAATGCCAAACACCATATATCTGATTATCCTTAAATAATCTTTCAAAGCTTTTGCTGCTCGATCTTATATAGACTGAGAGTAATGGCACCATGGGGGAAAAAGAACAATTATTAATTTATATCAAAATAAGAAGGCTTTTGCATTAGACGTGTTGGTTATGCAGGTGGAGTCGTGTTCATGGGCCAAGAACTGTTGCATGAAAATAGGACAATGGCATCGGAATAAAAGGGCAAGTACAGTCAAAGACTGATGCATGACTGTCCTGCGGCCGTTACAGGACTTCATCAACCAAAACTGACACGTCACACTACAAGCACACGTTTAACAGACACACCAAAGCGGTGTAAAATCATCTTATTATTTTTATATTGAATGGCATGACCTTGGGTAATGATAGAAACATTAAACCATGTACCACGATAATTCAGGGAAAAATGGTCAAATTTAGTGCATTTTAATATGTTTGAGTGTTAAAGTCAGACCTGGTTACGCTGGTCTTGTGTGGTTAATTTATTAAAAGTATGCCTGCATATACACACATTCTTAATAATATTATAATATTATTAAGAATGCATGTATGTATGTATATATATGTATGTATATATATATATATATATATATATATATATATATATATATATATATACACATGTATATATATATATATATATATATATATATATATATATATATATACACACACACACACATATGAATATATATAGTTTTTGGCCAGAATAAACTGCTATTTTCTAAACAGATCCTTTATAACATGTACCTTGTGTATTTTATGTATACTGTATGTTTGTGTGTATAAAAATGCATATTATGTATTATTAGGTATAAATTAAAGTTTATATACACAAATTCAAATTTTAATCTATAAAATATACAAATAAAATTAATCTATACATATATAAAAAAAACTTTATACGCATGTGTATAATATATAATTAACTGCAAATTTCAAACCCGATTGAGGTGTGTATATTATATAATATACTAGGCCATTTTCATATAGCAGCAATGATGAGATGGATCAGACGAGGTATTTTCTAAACAGGTACTTTATTGACGTCTGACGTGTACAGAGAGGTGAATTATTTAAGTGAGATACAGGAACATTTCAAGAGGAATGCAATTATGTCACATTTCAGCTCCACTGCATGCTGTACCATAGTAAACATGGTAACCTTCACATTCTATTCTTTAAAGGCAAATGCAATGAGACGAATCGACAAATTAATACAAAAAACAAGCAAAAAAAACATTCTCCTATTTTTAAAATGGCACCACGGTTGACTTCAGATTTCAGCTGTGTGTTGAACGGTTTAAATCGAGTGTAATTCTGCATTTTAGCAGTGTAGTAAACTCATGAGGTACTGCAGCCAATAATACTGAATTACAACATACTATAAATAAACTAGCAAATATAAAAACTAAAGAGTCAGTGTGCAGGAACGACGTCAAAAGAATACGGAATATTAATAAACAATATCTGAGGACGTCCCTGACGTGAAATACTGAACGAAATACTGAACTAGAAATACAAACGCTTCAATAAGAGTCGATTCATCTGACCTTTTCTGAATTAACGTAACAAACGAACACTGTAATATGCAACATACTACCGCTGTGACCTTACGACTTCATCTGATAAACAACCGCAAATGAACGGCTCTCCATTCTGAACATGAAGTGTTTACAGTATGAAAACATCTGAAATGTGACATGTATGAACACTTCCTCTGTTGAGATGTGACGTGGTACCATTGGATAAAGACTGCGCTGCGTTTTCATGAAATGTAAAGGAACATGATTCCTGTTTACTGTCAAACACACACACACACACAGACAGACACAGACACCGAACACACACACACACATCTGCAGTATACGAATTAAAGCTTGTGGAATGGCCAAGAAATGATTCAGTACAAGTGAATCAGCATGTATGAATCTTTCAAATCCTCTCAAGGACGTCAGGCTCATATTTCAACACAAAATCAAAAGAATCAATGAGAATCTGAAGGGAATGTGATTAGTTATGACAATATAAGAATCTTAATGATTCAAAAGTAAAGATTCATAGGATTCTAAAAACAAGCAAAGATTCATTCGATTCTTCTAAGCAAAGATTTATACGATTCACATGTTCTGGAGAGTTTCGTAAGATTCAATATAGGAAGATTTGGACAAAATCTAAATAACACGCTGTGAAAGATTCGATTCCAATCCGTAAGTCTAAGATCTGACGTGTGTTTGTTTGAAATGATTCGAAGCACTAATGTGTTGTGAACACTGCAGATGAGTGTGGAGCCTCTACGTACAGCAGAGAGAGACAGACAGAGACGCTTCCTTGACCCATGATCCTCTAGGCTAATTCTTCACGTTCACTGAGTCCGCAGCTGATAGTCTGCAAAAAAAGAAGGAAATGAGCGACGCTTAATTAAATGCACAGAACGACAGGAAACAGGAAAAAATGGAAATACGGGGGGAAGGTTAATTGTGACAGCTGAACTTTCTCTCTCCACCCATCAAAACACAATCAAAAACTCCATCAGTCAGTAAGATTGAGACATAAGTTCACAAAATGAACATAAATGATGGTATAAAACAGATGCTGGACACAGTCCTGATAAAACACGCCGCACTCATAGAGGAAGACTGCTAACCGGGGTTTACACGAGTGTAGAAAATTTAGCAACAATTTTGCAATATGAGCACTTGGTACATGGCATTTCATTTCATGTCATTAGACTAGTTTCACCACCCTGAGAGCATCACAACAAGGAGGGTTTGATAGAGTTTGATTTAAACAGCGGTGGTAAAAACGGTTCATTTCACTTCTGTGAATCCCTTCAAACTGTCCGTTTTAATAAATCATTTGTTTTAAATGTCAGAAATACATGCACTGTAAATATATTAAACATTTCTGTAAACATACCACAAAAACATTTCTTTATATGAATGACAATGTCCTTATTGTGTAACTTTTTATTTTGTAATTTATTTATTTTTTTTACTATTTGCTTAGCTACAGACAAAAGCCCTTCAGAGAAAATACAAATGACAGATAGATTTAACTTTTTATTTGTAATTATTATTATAATTTATTATTTACAATGACTTGTGGTCCTAAAAAATAATTTCAGAGCAAATACAAAAAAAAAAAAAATATTAAAGATAGAAATATAAATGGACTTATTGATAGAAAGAAAGAAAGAAAGAAAAAAAACACCAAATATTTAAATTATAAAAAAAGATAAAAAAAAAAAGATACAATGACTGCTGGGTTAAAAATTATGGTTCTTGTGGTACTTTCTCAAACACAGAAAAAGAAAAAGGCAACAACTAAATATTATATATACCCAAATTAAAAAAAATAAAAAAGCATAAATATACAACTCTGACTACTAAAATATACAGGTGCATCTCAATAAATTAGAATGTCGTGAAAAAGTTAATTTTTTCTTGTAAGTTATTTCAAAAAGTGAAACTTTCATATATTTTAGATTCATGCATGTAAAGTAAAACATTTCAAAAGTTTTTTTTGTTTTAATTTTGATGATTAGAGCTTACAGCTCATGAAAGTCAAAAATCAGTATCTCAAAATATTAGAATATTTACATTTGAGTTTGAATAAATGACCATCCCTACAGTATAAATTCTGGGTATCTCTTGTTCTTTGAAACCACAATAATGGGGAAGACTGCTGACTTGGCAATGATCCTGAAGACGAACATTGACGCCCTCCACAAAGAGGGTAAGTCACAGAGGGTCATTACTGAAAGGTGTGGCTGTTTACAGAGTGCTGTATCAAAGCATATTAAATGCAAAGTTGACTGGAAGGAAGAATTTGGGTAGGAAAAAGTGCACAAGCAACAGGGATGACCGCAAGCTTGAGAATAAGTGAAGTGACATACGGCCAAGTATGGTGACCCATACTCGGAATTTGTGCTCTGCATTTAACCCATCCAACGTGCACACACACAGCAGTGAACACACACACACACACACACACACCATGAACACACACCCGGAGCAGTGGGCAGCCATTTATGCCTTGCTCAAGGGCACCTCAGTCGTGGTATTGAGGTGGAGAGAGCGCTGGACAGTCACTCCCCCCACCTACAATCCCTGCCGGCCCAAGACTCTAACTCGCAACCTTTGGATCACGAGTCCGACTCGCTAACCATTAGGCCACGACTTCCCCACGACAGTCAAGCAAAGCTGATTCAAACACTTGTGAGAGCTTCACAAGGAGTGAACTGAAGCTGGAGTCAGTGCTTCAAGAATCACCACGCTCAGACGTCTTCAGGAAAAGGGCTACCAAGCCACTTCTGAACCAGAGACAACGTCAGAAGCATCTTACCTGGGCTGTGGAGAAAAAGAACTGGACTGTTGCTCAGTGGTCTAAAGTCCTCTTTTGAGATGAAAGTAAATTTTTGCATTTCATTTGGAAATCAAGGTCCCAGAGTCTGAAGGAAGAGTGGAGAGGCACAGAATCCATGTTGCTTGAAGTCCAGTGTGAAGTTTCCACAGTCTGTGATGATTTGGGCTGCCATGTCATCTGCTGGTGTTGGTCCACTGTGTTTTCTGACGTCCACAGTCAACGCAGCCATCTACCAGGAAATTTTAGAGCACTTCATGCTTCCTGCTGCTGACAAGCTTTATGGAGATTTCATTTTCCAGCAGAACTTGGCACCTGCCCACACTGCCAAAGGTACCAAAAGTTGGTAAATGACCATGGTGTTGGTGTGCTTGACTGGCCAGCAAACTGACCAGACCTGAACCCCGTAGAGAATCTATGGGGTATTGTCAAGAGGAAGATGAGAGACACCAGACCCAACAATGCAGATGAGCTGAAGGTCACTGTCAAAGAAACCTGGGCTTCCACACCACCTCAGCAGTGCCACAAACTGATCACCTCCATGCCACGCCGAACTGAGGCAGTAAATGAACATACTTTCCAGAAGGCCAACAATTCACTTAAAATGTTTTTTTTCATTGGTCTTATGAAGTATTCTAATTTATTGAGATAGTGAATTGGTGGGTTTTTATTAAATGTGAGCCAAAATCATCACAATTAAAAGAACCAAAGACTTAAACCACTTCAGTCTGTGTGCATTGAATTCATTTAATACACGAGTTTCACAATTTGAGTTGAATTACTGAAATAAATGAACTTTTCCACAACATTCTAATTTATTGAGATGCACCTGTATGTGAAACATATTTAGGCTTTGCTCTCAGTCATGAGACACACGGTGTCAAAGTTCAAGATGCTAATTGAGAGAAAGAAAATCTCCTACAACATCACATACCACACACTGTACCAGCGTTTCTAATTTTATCTGGGTTTCACCATCTTGCACGCGTCTGTCCTGAACATCCTCTTTTCACAGAACAATTTCACCTCCGCATTTAACACTAATCTCCCATCATTCTGCACTGCATTGCAGGTATTTGGCAACAATTAAGCAACGCTGTGAAAAACAATGACAAAAATAGAGAAAGAGAAGAGAGAGAGAGATGAGAAAGAGGATGAGAGTGTGTTTTACCTCCGTTCTGGGTGATGTATCGCACCCACGGCAGGGCCTGATAGCCGCTCTTCTCAATGATCTTCAGGTAACGCACCTGTCAAAACACACACAGTCACTGTCATACTGCAATGCATTGTGGGTAATTTCATTTAATGGAAATAAATAACAACCCAAAGCCACTTTTCCAATGCATATTTACAGTGCAAAGATGGCAAAAAAGATGAAGAACGAACAAAAAAGATTGCATTTTAGTATGCAACAAAAAAGACTTTTTTGAGGATGTTTGAGGAATATCAAGCAATGGCAAAAGCATCCCAGGCTTGCGATAGCTACACATAATTTAGCGTTCGCTTCACGTCAGGTCCACGTGGGCATCCGAGGGTAAATCTGAGGCCATGGGCAGCACAGCCTGGGAAAGTGGCAGAGTTTGACACCGGGGCGGAAGCGCATGAAGAAGTGAGATTGGGGAAATGGCACCTTTCAGTGGCGAACACTATTGAGTCACTTGTTGTGTTCATACGGGCCTTGCATCACTACTCAAGCGTTTGCACAACCGCTCCAAACATGCTGAAAGAGCACAATCACGTTTTGTAAGAGGCGACAGATGAACCTGATACTCAGAATTAGAGGTGAAAAGTGTTGTTTTACCCATGTTACAATATGCTTTCGCCAGTTCGGAGTTTTATGTTGGTTTCCAAGCGGCTCAATCACCCCTGTGTATTTTGCTTCTATATTAAACAACACGACTGTTGAGTGGAAACTGTGGTTTCTGTGATTGGGGAAAAATCATTTCAGAGCAAATACATAATCAAGATCATAAGATTATAATGCAAAATGTAATTAATTATTTTTTAACAATAATTTTTTTTTTTAAATTGTGGTTTTCTGTGACTGGAAAAAAATAATAATTGCAAAGCAAATGCATAATCAAGATTATAAAAATGAATTTTTTAAATAAATTCTTTTAATATCTAAACCACTGGGGGGGGGGGGGGATTTTGATTCCTGTGATTACAAAAAAATAATTTCCCAGCAAATGCACAATCAAGATTATAATAATGCATTTTAATTGATTTTTATAACTAAAATATTATCAAATATATTTATAAATACACACACTTACATCCAAAAAAAAAAGTGTAATTGTAATTATTATAATTGATAACTCTAGCACTAAAACATACACACACACACGTCTTATATTATAATTGATATAAAATATAAATAATATAACACAACATCTTGTAATTGATTATTATAATACTAAAATATTAATAAAGAATAACTTATAAAAATTTAAATAAACCTTTTAAAATATACCAAAAAACTAGTAGAAGAGCTCCAAATCGCACCTATCTGGCTCAATCACTGAGTTATGTACTATCTGTTTGACAGGACAATAAAAACATGGGTGGAAGGGGCGGTAGGAGTGTTTGGGATTTTCTTTTTTAGAAACCATCTTTATTTTTGCAATTCCATTTGATGTCTCTAGTCACCTTTAAACGTCTCCCGAGAGCAGGGTGGACATTTAAGACGTGAGGAATTACAGTCCTCCTGTCCAGCAGCTCTGTGTTTGTTGATTTTGCCGAGCGTTTGTTCTAATCGTGGACTCTATTCTCTCAGAAAACCTCCCCGTCTAAATGCTCAAAAATAGCCGACGCAAGATGCAAAATAGGCTTGCGCAGAAAGAGAGATGTATTCTAGGTATCAATGCAGATTTAAAAAGCACGAGGACAGCCCTGCGCGTGCACGTTTCGCAAGGTATTTTGGGAATCCTGGCGTCCGTGGGCCGGTAATGTGCCACTCTTGGGTGCAGCTCACACAAACTTACCAGGCCACCATCGGCGTCCACCCTGGCGGGCACGACGAGACGGCCAGACTGTAAAGGTCTAAATGCTGCCGTGCACCGCTCGTTTTGTGTAAATGTAGCGACTCTGTCTTGTCGGGTTGCGTTTATGTCATGCTCTGGTCAGCCCTTCGTGAACTCCAGTGTATATTTGCAGCTGGATGGAGTCCAGTGTGGGCAGTGCTGAGATTTGCGTGGTCACCGGTCTCTCATTAGCATGCGGCGTGAGCTGACGGTCAGACAGGCAGGCAGACGTGCACAAACATACACGACCGCTGACTCAGCTCTTTACGTGCATCATTCCTTCACTATGTAAACAAGCAAAGAAAATAGACAGCAGGGATGCTGCTGAAGGACAGTGGTTCAGGGATAATGAGATGGAAAAACATGCATCAGGACAAATATTGAAATTCAAATGCAATGTTGGTAAAAGCATAACGAGAAAAAAGCACTCCAGAATAAACTAACGATGGCACACTACTGTTCAAGCGTCAGTAAGATTAAAAATTCAACTTTGCATGACAAAATAAATTACAAATAATATTTTAATTTGAAATAATATTTAACAATCTTACTGTTTTTTGCTGTATTTTATCTTGGTGAGTAGAAGATACTTCTTTCAAAAACGATTAAAAATCTTTAAATACATCAAACAATTAAATCTTAACCCTAAACTTTTGCACAGTAGTGTGTATGTGTACTAATATATGTATATATAGTTATAGTATAAAAACATTGTACATTAAATCGCACATTTTTCATAACCCCACCTAACATTAACATTTTTAAATATACTTTTATATTGCAATAATTTCACTTTCAATCTTCAAAGTAATGTAGAAAAATCATGAAGACGGTATATTTTTAATATTTGTTTAACGCCATCTTTTTTTATGACTGAAGGCCAGTATACTACTGATGTGTCTAGGAAATTTTTTATTTTTTTTCCTAATATTTACCCATTGTCTATAGTCGTAATTGCTGAACATAACACGGCTCCTACACGCATGCTCGTAGTTTCATTCGCGCTTTAATATGAAATGATAGAGTCTACAGCGCGCACCACTGTATTTGTGTGTGCAATTGAAAAGTATGTTACATATTCATATATATATGAACACACTATAATGCAGTTTGTCATTTTGCATGTTATAGTCAACTTTTAATCGTCTAAATTGTCATTTTAGTAATATTCACATGCACTAAAATTAACGAATGACGTGATGAAATATTGACCACATGTAAAGCACAAGACAAAAAGACAAAAGGCCATAAAAAAAAAAATAAATAAATAAAAAAAATCACTGGAAAAATGTAACTTTCTACAGGACGTATCAAAAATCTGACAAGGCCTAAAATAATATAAAATAAACAAACTAACAAAAATAAATAGAAAAACCAATGGTAACATGATCTGAGTGTCATGTCCTAAAACTGTGGTTCAAAAATGAATTTTTAGGCTACAATTATTTGTAATGACCCTAAGAAATGTTGCGAGCCGGACTCAAACGTGTGTCATGTTAGGCCACAGCTCTGCCATGTGAAGAGCTCAAAGCTACAGACAAGAGAGTTAAAGATTGTTTTGTGTTTTAAAAACCTTTGCGAAAATTACACGTCTACAAAATCTGTGCCCTCGGAGTGTGACAGTAATAGAGCCGTCGGTGGAGAAACGTTCATTTACTGCACAACTGGCAACGAGATGCTGCACGTTACACCTAATAACAGTGTGGGAAACACAACAATTACTGACAAAAGGCAACTTTAATTGGAGAAGTCGAGCACTTAGAGGATCAGAAAAATGCCAACCTTCATGCTTTTGCACGAGTTTCATCCGAATATAGTTCGAAATTAATATTTTTTTTAATGTTTTGAATGAAGTCTCTTCTGCTCACCAAGGCTGCATTTATCTGATCAAAAATACAGTAAAAACAAATATTATTACGAATTAAAATAGCTGTTTTCTATGTGAATATCTTTTAAAATTTTTATTCATCTCTGTGATCAAAGCTGAATTTTCAGCATCATTACTCCAGTCACATCATGATCCTTCAGAAATCATGCTAATATGCTGATTTGCTCAATTATCATTAATGGTTCTAATTATTATAAACTTTTGTGGAAACCGCAATGAATAGAAACTGTTGAACAGAAAGCTCCAAAAAACAGCATTTATATGAAATTTTTTGCAACGTTATAAATGTCTTTCCTGTCATTTTTGATCAAATAAACGCTTAGTATTAAATTAATTTAAAAAAATTCAATCTTACTGAGACCATCCTTTATGCTGCAAAAACTGTTTCAACTGTTCAACATTGACAATAATCAGAAATGTTTCTTGAGCAGCAAATCAGCATCTTAGAATGATTTCTGAAGGATCATGTGACACTGAAGACTGGAGTAATGATGCTGAAAATACAGCTGCGCATCACAGAAATAAATTACATTTTACAATATATTCATATTAAAAAAACCTGTTCTTTTAAATTGTAATAATATTTCAAAATTTTGCAGTTTCTACTGCATTTTTACATAAATGCAGCATTGATGAGCAGAAGATTATCCCAAACTTTTGACCAGTGGTATAAATATAGCCATGCTGGGAAAACTATTCGGGTTTTCATATAAAACCCATGCATGCTAAAAATTGCACGCACGTGTCTATTTGTGACTAGCAGAGGCCAGCGGTAATAGTCCAAAGGGCCACGCTTAGTCCGTCCAGTGCATCGAGACAGACTGCAGATCTCGAGATGTGGTCGGCCAGTCTTAGACAAACGGCCCGAGGCTTGACGAGCAACCAAACCGCAGCCTGGTCCTGCGAGCGTGGGACTGTCGCACAATCAGCTGGTGGCGCTAATCGCAGGGGACTCGACGCCTGGCGCTCAGGGCACACAGACGCGCTGACCGCAGCCGGCAGAACTTATCAAAGCCTTCCTGAGGTTTCCAAGCAGGTCAGCACCCAGACCGCCTCTCTCACGGGAACCCAGCGGTCAACAAGTTCACCGTGGAGTCGAGTCGAGTCGAGTTTGTGATGCACCTCTAATTGGAGCGATCAGATGATAGTCTTGATTTATGGAGGAACTAACATGCATTTTCCATCCCCAACGAGCTCTTTTGACGTTCGGGGATCAAAACCCCCACAGGACAGCTGGGAAGCAGATGAAAAGCGGCAGCGCTGAATGTAAACGACAAAAAATTAGAGAGAGGAAATTTCATAGAAGTTCAGCACTTAATTAGATCTGACACTCGATTGACTTTCCCCTCATCATTTTTGCCCAAACATCCTCACTCTCAGGGGAAATTGAGTTTCGGATGGTTTTATGTCGTTGACATCCGCGTGGGCTGATGAAACTTACCATTACACGGAGGAAATCTTTTGTTTAAAACATAAAATGAGAGGTAATTTTATTGGAGAAGCTGTTTATGAATATCGTACCCGAGGTCGCCCCGAGTTCAGCTTGAAAACTGCTGTTTCACCTTCAACCTCTCTGTAATTTGCCTGATTCATCTGATGTCAGAGCAGCCAGGCTGTTATTTGAGTGAATGGCCTGTGGATTTGATTGTCGATTGTTCGTCTGGTTTGTGGGTTACAGACAAAAACAGCTGAATGTCAAACAATGTCAACATGAAATTTTGACAAATGACAGACTGGCTTCTTATGCTCCTCGACTGAATTAAAGCGTCTGCTAAATGCATAAATATAAATGTGACACTGGGAAAAAAAAAAAAAAAGAGCTATCAGACAAAATCCTCACGCAGATAATCATAAATAATGTTTTTTAGCCTTACAGCTTCCACTGTAAATGCTTTTACTCGTTTTACCAAACCTTTAAACTATTAGCAATGTTTTTAACCGAGTATATAACTTTCTCTGATCTAAGAGTACAAACAAGGCAGTACGAATGTCTGTTTTTAACATTTGCAGTGTCTCTGGTGAAAGCCTCTCTCATCTGTGGGAACTGGAGGAATTCCTCCTTTCAAGTCGACTCTAAAGACAACATCACTTCACACGCTCTCAGAACGACACCTGCCTTCCAGTTCACTCAATGGCCATCAGTCAGCGATCATCACTGACCCGTAAGAGCCACACAAACCCCACACACGCCTAATGCTGTTATATAAGACATGATGAAGCGTCTGCAAATGAAAAAGTGCAAAGTTCATTCTCCAAAAGTAACCTCTAACCTTCAAGACATGAGTGATTCCTCAGCGCATGCGTATTTTAAAAAATATAACAGAAATAATTGTATTTTTATTACATTACTGTAAAATTACAAGATTAATATTTATAGCTGCCCATTAAAGCTTAAAACTTTTATTTTGATGGAAAACCACACCGGGACCTTAAAGCTGTTCTCATTACAAGTTTGGAAAGATTTTTGGTGCACGGTGTGTTTTCAAATGCACATTATAAGCAGCACAAATGGATGCTGATGCTGAAGTGGAGAAGCATTTATTGTGAACAAAGATGATGAAAACACCGGATCATGAGCCGCTCGCATGAACTCGACTGACATGAACAAGATGCCGTGCTTCACTCTGAATTAAAATGAAATCACAGGCTTTGTGATTTGCCAAGAGCACTAAGCCGTATTGCAAATTTGATTTTATTTCGATTAGTCATGCAGTCGTACCTGCTGGATGATTAAACAGATGAAAACAAACTGAAAGAGGGACTCGAGTCATATTTAGAGTCCAGAAGATCACAGAGACTAGCATGATTATTCTCATTTCTTTCTGTAAAACAGAAACCGAACGCATTCAAATTGAACAAACTCTGCATCAAACAAATGCATTTCTGCAAATCTAAAATAGTATATTCATGTTAAAAAGCATGAATCCACTGACAGCTGCAGTGCACAACATCTGTGTGAGAATCATTCCCAGATCAACAAACATCAGTTGTTCTGTTGAAAGTTTCCACAAACACGTCCCACAGCTCGACTGCAGTCCTGTCCAGTTCATTTCTGCTCTGCCCACCTTTATAAACTGCTGAGGCCTGAGAAACGCACACACTCGACTGACCATAACAAATAAACACACCGTCTGCTAAAACACAAGATTCAGCAGCAGCAGCAGGAGCTGCGGTTCTGTTCTGTCTGTCCTGGCTTTGACTGGCCGCCAGCGTCTGGATCGGGCCACTGTCATGGCCACAACACACACACACACAGTCTGGTTTGCTATCCTTGTGGGGACTCACCATAGGCATAATGCTTTTTCTACTGTACAGACCGTATATTCTACTGTCCTACACCTAAACCTACTCCTTACAGAAAACTACAGCCATTTTTAGATTTTCAAAAAACTTCATTCTGTGTGATTTATTAGCTTGTTTACCTGTGGGGACTTCAATTTAGGTTTAAGTCCACACCTGAATAGAAAAACAGGTACACACACACACACACACACACACACACACACACACACACAAAACAACAATGGACAACAAAAACAACAATGGACTCCACAGACTTCCACTGTATGAATAAAAATCAAAATATCCTCTTTTGTGTTTTGCAGAAGAAAGAAATCATACAGGTTTGGAATGACATGAAAGTCAGTAAATCATAGAATTATTATTTTTGAGTGAAGAGTTTTGGATTTTATGACTTTTAAAGTAGAACTTCAGCTTTCATCAACCACTAGAACTTGAGTTAATTTAGTAATATTCATCTGCTATTATATTCTTTATTTTTATATTTTCAGCTTTTAATTTCTCATTTGTAAGTCGCTTAGGATAAAAGCGTCTGCTAAATGACTAAATAAACGTAATGTAAATGTAATAACAGTTTAAGGTTTAGTCATTGTTATGTTTCTGTTATTTTATTATTTTTTATAATATTTATATTTTGCTTTAATTCCATTTTTAATTGCTTTAATAACTAAATTGTATTTTTCTTCACATAACATTTCTCAATGACATTTTCATCTAATATTTATATATATTTTTAGTATTTCAGCTTTTATTTTTATTTTAGAATTATTCTAGTTGTAGTCAATGGTTGACAACACTGGAGTAGATAGTAAACGCTGTATTCATCTTTTCATGAATGAATATGAGGCTGTGTGGGACAGATGCACATCTTTCACAACAGGTGTTTATCAGAGCCTTCTCTCGGCAAGAATTGCTTTACAAAAAAAAAACATATTTTCAATGTTGCGTCAGCAGAGCAATCATGAGCAAAGATAAAATCAGTTGGACAGATGTCTAACCCTCACAGCCTCATTTACATTCCCAAGAAATTAAATGAGACATCAAGACAAAGGACTTTCATTTTATCATAATTAAATCCATTCCACCACAGAATTGCTAAGATGTGGGAAAAGTGCACAGATGATATCAATGTTTCCCAAAGAGCATCACAATATCGCTTCCATGTGAATCAACACCTGATTAGAATAAACAAACAAGTTATTATTAATATTTTCCTCTTCTATGCAGATGTGTGATGTTAATTTCATTGCAGAGCCCTTGCTGTCAATGGGATTCTAGCTTCTTTTCATAAATAAATTATATTTTGTGAAATTAATTCACTCAAGAGTTGATCACAGAATAGTAATGAAGGAGATGTATGCTCAAAACCTCTGAATTTAAATTAATAGTGTGTGTGATGTGCTCATATTAATGTTTCAACACTGCTGAGATATTATTTTAAAAAACCTGTCAGTGTATACATCCTTTAAAAGTACAGCTTTATAGCACCATCTATTGGTGACAGAGAGATAACCAGAACACACATGGCATCTGCTACAGTCTGAGCAACAGGTGTTCGCACCCGGAAAAATACTAAACTATGAAAAATAAAGTCAGCAGCGCCACCTTATGTCAAAAACAGAAAACCTGCTCTGGTAAGACAGCCTGTCATCCGAGTACTGAGACAGTTCTTACACACTCATACAGATTTAATTCTGATTCAGTATTTCTTATTAAAGGCAGAGTTAGAGTAATACATTAGAAGTAACATATGCTACATTAACTTTACAGCTGGAAGTAAAAGCAATGTACGCTTTTTGAATTCACACCATAATACAGGGGCTGCTTTTTAAGTAATATTTAATCTATTTATTAACAAATGCAACCGAAAACCACTCTGTTCTCCAAATCCTAGTCAGGCTGTCCTACACCAGGCTTATTATTATGTTAAGTAAAACTAGTAAAACATTTTTGTTAATTGAAATAAAACAAAAAATAAATATTAGATGGAAACTTATTTAAATTTCTAATTTTCATTTACATACTTTCAAATTACTTACTGGAAATAAAATAAATAAAACTCAAACTTTAATTTAGAAAAAATAAATAAATAAATAAAATTTAAAAATCCCTAAATGGTAACAAAAAAAAAAATACAATAAAATAAAATAAAAAAATCCCTAAACGGTAATTAAAAAAAATAAAATAAAAAAAATACAAAAGGACATAAAATTACTAAAATGTAAATAAATTAAAATTAAATTGAAAATATAAAAATAAAAGCTAATTAAAAATATGAATGAAAACTATAATAGTATATAAATAATACTAAGAAAGCACAGTGGTCTACACTATCGCACGTCTAAATTGCAAGAAAGCAATGCAAAAAAATTAGATCTCACTCATTATCAAGATTACAAAAAACATGACTGCAAGCCATAAAGTAACGCTTTGTAATAAAGGTGAGAATGTAGCACATAGTTACCTGTATTCCAGAGGTGGTGAAGTAGGGAATCTCAAACTTCACACTGATTGGTGGTTTTCCCTCCTTGTCCTCCGCCTCCACGCTGGGCAGCCCGAAATGAGCCCTCATCAGGTACTCCTTACCTCCCTGAAACACACACACACACACACACACACACACACACTCATAAGCTTCTGCTAATATCACTCTTCAGCTAATAGATGTATTATTATGAATGTACAGTTTCACAACACTGCGCTTGTTTTCTTACAGGGAAGGATTTGATGGACCAAACAATCTCGCTGTTCTCCGGCACCCACTTCACGCTGCCCACCGTGGTCTTAAACTTGGGCGAGTCTGCGTCAGTCGGGACTGGAATATGAATCTCCACGTTGTTGGCAGTGGAGCGTCGCTTAAACTGAGACTTGGCCTACGGTAAAACAGACGAGACATGATTTAGAGGCTCTGTGGACAAACACAGCATAAAATCACTCTGAAGTGTTCTCACTTTGATCATGTACTCGATTCTGCTGTGTGAATGCTTCTCGATCACAGACTCGATCCAGATCAGCGGCTTCACCTGTTCACACAGAAAACCAAACCCCGTCAGAACCAAACACCACAATCAAACCCTGGACAAAAGCACACAATAAGTATAAATTAACCAGTGTTATTTTTTTGTATTACTTCTATACTACTACTAGCGTATTTTATAATATAATGTTTTGAATTAGCATATTTTTAATTAATGTAATTGTTTTCATTTAAATTTTTGTTACACTTGGATAATTTTATGTACTTTTTCCAATGTCATTTTTATTATGTATATTACATTATTTTTTATTATTATTTTAATAAATAAAATGATACATTTTATTCATCTTTAAATTTTACATTTATTTTAAAATAAATGTATTAATTATTTACAATATTATTTTTTAGATTTAATTTAAGTTAAATTTATTTATTTCCATATAGTAATTTTAGTGCTCCAACTTAAAGTGAACAAAAATTTAAAATGTTGCCATGGCAAATAACTGTAAAAAGTTTTTAATCTAATATTTATATTTTATTTTATTTCAGTATTATATTTACATTATATTTTGTATTTCTATATTATATTACATTACATATATATATATATATATATATATATATATATATATATACACACACACATATATATGTTATAATTAAGTATAAGAGCATATTTATAAATGTGTTTATATTATTGTTTAAATTAATTATATATTATTTTAAACAAAAACGTTTTTAAAAGTCTTAATAATATTACTCTGGAATTAATATTTAAAGAATTTAATAAATATGAATGAATGTCTGAGTTTAGACGCTCACGTGTGTGTTGAGGCGGTAGGACATCAGCTCAAACTCTCCGTCTGGAGGGATGAAGGAGATTGTACGATCGTTCTCAAATCGAGACAGACGCACACACTGATGAAACTTCACATCCTCCAGCTCCACCGACTTACTCTTACCACCTAAAGACGAGAGACAGGATTCAACAGATGACTAAAACACACACCTCTGGAGTACTCTAGCATCCAGATGAGCTCAAAGCAAACACACATGAAATAAAAGCCATAAAACTCCAGTTCTGATGTCACAGGGGTCTTTTAGCATCGGTATAAAGACAGAAAATTGAGGAAATAGACTCACGGCCGGTGTTCTCGAACAGAACCTTGTCATTCAGACCCAAACGCAGCTCTGGCATTCCTGAGAGGAACACTCTCATCTTAATGGAGCCTACAATCTCACTGCGGAGGACGTTACCGTTCGCACTGACCTGGAGAGAACACAGCAGCCATGAAGCCATCATCTCAAACACTTCAGTTACAATTACAGACAGACAAATACTCAATCAATCAATCAATATAAATAAAACTGAATGTAACAGTAGAATTAATAACATTTATTAATAAGTGATTATTTTTAATCAATTTAACATAATTAAAAATACTAATTATAATAATACATAAATATAGTTCATTAGTGTGATTATTTTTAGAACAGTTTTGTAATTTTATCCAGTCCGATTTTTAAGCCGGAATGATCTGTTTCACAATTAACAAACTGAATAATTAGTTAATCGAGCTGCACGATTATGGCAAAAATCATAATTGCAATTATTTTGGACAATACTGAGATACTCAATGACTTTGGAAACATCATGCATTTATTGAATTTTAAAAGTAATATCCTTCAACTTATATTAAAAATATAATTCAACAACAACCATCCCAAAACTCATTCATGTTTTATATACTTATCAATTTAAATCAAATTAAGTAAATTCCATGGTAATATCATTAACTAAAACTATTTTGATCAAATTTATTTTATTATTTTTATTATTTACATTTGAACAAGAATTTTTAAATAAACAAATTTTATCAAAAATAATGAATACATTTGATCAAAACAAATAAGAGCAAGTATGTTTACTGCATTACTGTAAAACTACATGGAATTATCTTATTTTTACAACCATTAGAAGCCAAAATAAAATATAATTCCATTGCTTGCTCAGCCCTATTAGTTAACATGGACTTTCATAACAGCAGCAGGTTCATCTCCTCACACAACACAACACAACACAGGCACAATGACATGGATGTGACTGCGTCCTGTTTGTTATGATGGATTCCTGTGTTTATTCTGAGCACGCCAGCAGACATCTAAGAAACGTGCTGCTTCTAAAAACATACCAAGAGGTTGACAGACTCGATGACGTCCAGGAAAACCTCGTTCTTCCTGTACTTGATGCCCTCTGACCTCCAGGAGACGGCGTTGGTGACCGTGGCAGGGGGCCGCGGAGCGCCCGTGTCCAGCTTGTGACCTTCCTGCGTGATGTATCTGTGAGAAATAAACACTTTCCATCAGTTACTCCTGAATGACATCTGCTGGGTCAGAGAAAGGCCTGGAAGTATTTTAGCACTGCATCGTTTGAAACAAAACAATGTAATGATTTAAAGACTTTTTTTAAATGAATGTCAGTCGTTCGGTTTGAGGGCGAGTGGACAGAACTGTTAAAAATGGTTCGTAAAAGGAAATGAAACATGGACTCACTCCTGAAGGATCTTGCTGTCAGTGGTTTGCGGGTATCCGAAGTCCATGAGTTCATCCAGCAGCTCGTAGATTATGACAAAGTTATCTCTGATACTCTCCTCCTCCAGCTCCTTAAAGTATTCAGAGAAAACCTGGGGGAAAAAAACAAGTCAAAAACCTCTTAGAATAAAGCAAGCGATACTGAAATGTATGTAGTGACAAGCTGGTATATTAAGAAATTAGTTATGGTCCACTAAGATGAGCTCCCTCACCCAGAAATCACTTGATGTCCAGAATTGATGAATAACGTACCTGAACAATTTTGTAGAGGAAGGAGAAAACCAGGGAGACGCAAGCATTCTTCTTGGATGTTGCAACAACTGTTTGTCAGCAGGTTAAGAGACAAAACATGCTTAAAAGAGACAATAAACCAATAAAATGATTAACAAGTTCCAACAAACATATTGTAAAATGATCCTAAGTAAGATCATGAATGATCAAAATCTAATAAAATGCAACAGTGCCAAGCCATTTATTCAGCAGCCATGGTCCTGAATGTATTTTTCCAATTTATATTTATATAGCGATTTCCGAATAATTTTTTAAAATTCACTTATTATTAAATCACTTTACTTAATATTTGAAAAACGTAATTCTAATTATTAAGACTAATAATATAATAATTAATACTAATTATAATAATAAAGTATTTATAAATGAAAAAAGTAATAAATAAATTTATCTTTTTGAAAGCGGATATCTTTGAATTGTTAGTATAATTCAATAGAAAAACAAAAAAGTATATAAAAAAAATAAAATAACTTTTTACAATCTTTATTTATTTATTTTTTTATATTTTCTCCATAGAGATATTAGGAGATGTTTAAAAATAACTAGCTCCAAGATCAATCACAACATTACAGCAATTTGATCTGAAGCACACAAAAAAAAAAAAAAAAATAATAATAATAATTAAAAAACAAATTAAATTAAACAAAATTTTAAAAGTAGTTAAAAAAAAAAAAAAAACTTGCAGTAGGCCTGTCTTGAAAAATCTGAATTCCTCTATAGAAAATGAATTTGGTTTTTATTTCTAGAACTGTGTATTATGTGTTTTTTCTAGAGGTTTGGAAGGATACGGTACAAGTTGTTGTGTTTGATCCACATGAAGCGAACTCCCCCGTGAGCCAGGATGGGCGACAGCGTTCCCTCCTCCTCTTTATCCATCAGCAGGGTCATGAAATGCTCGATTTCGGACATGTCCACATCCCCGCGGTAATTACGGCAGATCAGCACCTGAAACACACACAGATGACCCTCGTAATGCACAGAAATTCAAGTCCACTGACACTCATTTCCAATATCTGCATCCATATTAACCCAGATACACTAGAGTAACCATAGCAACCGAGGCCAGGAATGCGCAGCTTACCAGATTAAACAATCAGACAAATTATACAGTAAATACAAAACTGTGCGTAACACCATTTTACAATGTACCGCAATTTCATTACTTGCAAATCAAACATATTCCGTTTCTACTGTCAGACTGAAGGCAATTATTTTTCAAGACTGTAAATATAATAACATTTTTGTAAGGTAAGAAGAATTAAATGTGCAATTATTTCATGCAACTCAAAAGTGCTTTACAAAACAAGCAAAATATGAATTATATCCTGTTAAATAAACTAAAGCATAGAGATGGACACAAATAAGTTTTAAAAAAAGGATCAAGACAAATTTCTGCTCTTTATTAATTAGTGATAATAACTGACTTGACCGACAGTTGCTAGATCAAAACATCACTTAATAATAAGCAGGTGTTTTTTTAATAAAGAGTGAATTTAATTTTAGTAATTTTTACATCATTTAAAATCACAATTCATATATAATTTAAAATAAAAGATAAATATTAATTGCTACATCAAAACAGTAAAAACTTAAAATAATCTAAAGCTAGAACTGAAAAATAAATAAATTGAATCTAAACAGTAACATTTAAAACAAAATGAAAAATTACAAAAACAAAAAGTATACAAATGACGAATTACAATAAAATGAAAAATAAATATAAAAGCTATTTAAATTTAAGATAGCTATAAAAGTAATAAATAATGCTAAAATATTTTTTAGACTAAATACAGTCAAAGGTAAGATTAAATGTGCAATTATTTCATGCAATATGATGCGTTAAAAAAACAAACAAACAAACAAAAAAAACAAGCGAAAGATAAATTACATAAAAACAAAGAAAAGCTTAAAAATAAGGATGGAGACCAATATCTTTTCCTTATTATATACTGATTAATAATACTTGACTTTTGATAGACAGTTGCTATACCAAAACCTAAGCAGCTGCTTGAGTGAATTTCTATTTCAATGGATCTCTGTTTCATTGACTAATACACGATAATCCCACCTTTTAAATCCCCTCAGAGCTTTCAGACTGAAGGAAACATGTTGACTGATTTTAATGAAGAATAACTTTAAAATCTTTTGATGTTTGATGTGGATTAGCTTTAGCCTGCTGTGCTAGTGAACCGTTATCTTACCTTCCCCTTCAGATCCAACACATAAACCGCGCTCGCCGACATGTTTGCGCCTTCCTCGACCGCTTTTATCGTTAATCTACAGAAGTTGGCTCACTTCTGGCGCATTTGTTAGTTTAATAAAGAGCCGTCATCCGTTTTTGACGCTCAAAGTAGCTCCATCGTCAAATAGCGGATGGGAGAGATTTTGAGGAACCGGGTGGCGCTGCTGCGGTGAGAGTGAGTGACTGTAGCGCCACCTGCCGCTCTGGACGAACGACAGAACTACAGTAAAACCGCAGCGACTCACATCACACTTGCTCTGAAAGCGTGGCGTCTGTGTATTTTTATATACTATCAGAGGTGAAGTATTTTTTTTTTACTTTACTCAAGTAAATTTAAAAAGTATCTGTAGTGTTTTTCTTTCTTGTTAAACTTTTACTTCACTACATTCCAAAGCATAATGTCATACTTTTTACTGCATTTCATAAATAAAAGTTGTTGTTTGTTTAACCTTTAATACTTAAGAACATGTACTACTGTACTTTCTTGTACTCAAGTAAATCTTTGAATTACTTTTACTTGAGTAAAATTAAGAAAGTGATAGATTTCTAATGTATTTAAGTATTAAATGATATTTAATATGAAACGTAGTGCAGTAAAAAGTACAATATTATGCTTTGGAATGTTGTGAAGTAAAGTTTTCTGAAGAAAAACACTCTGATAAAGTGCAGACACTTGAAAAGTACTTTTAAAGCAGAGTAAAAATACTTCACTACTGTCCGCCTCTCTATATTATTTAAATAATTTAAATATCACATTTATAAAAATTAATTATTATTTTTATTATATAAAACATATTATTATTATTATTATTATATAAATGTAATATTTATTTATTTATTAAATTAAGGAATACATATTAGAATTTTAATATACTTTATTTATTTATTTATTTATTTATTTATTTATTTATTTATTTATTTATTATTTTCTTTCCACTAGATGGCGCTCGATGTTAAGCAGTGCTCCATGTTTATTACTTTCTAAGAATAATATCCAGCTCTGTGTGATTTGCAGAGATTTCTGGTTTTTGGTCTCTACGGACTGAGACGCGACCACAGTTTACTTCAAGTGTGCAAAAGGTGGTAATTTGATCAAATCACTGATGTATGTAAAATGATGTGTGTGTTTGTGTGTGTGTGTGTGTGGGGGGGGGGGGGGGGGTACAAACAATACAGCTGTTGTTTTCATACTTATTTTAGTATTATTTTAAACTTTATTTAGTAGCATTTAAAAATGATAAATTAAAAAAGTAACTAAATGCAAAAATTATAATGCATTATTTTTAGTAAAAAGAATATAAAAAGAAAATGTAATAAGAAAAATGTAAATAGAAAAGCTAATTTAAATTATTAATGAAAGCTATAACCAAAAAAAACAAACAAAAAAAAACACGACATTTCAATTATTTTTATTTCTTCAACTTATTTCCGTTATTCAACATTTCTAATTTTGTTTAGTTTAAGATTTTCATCTAATATTTATATTTCATTTTAGGTTAATTTCAATTTCAATTTTTTTTTTTTTATAAATACATTTCTAGTTTTAGTCCGTGATAATAAGCCAGGTTGAAGTGTTTCTGTTATCTGTGTCGACAGGATCATGCGAGGAGCTGCGGTGGAATATGAGGCTGAATGCGTGTCTGTATGTTCTGCATGCTGCTGCTCAGAGTGAGATTTGTTTCTGACGTCAGATCGTTATTTCTGACTGAGACAGGCAGCTTCACAGACACAGTTTAACCTTGACATGCAGACGAGACGTTTACTGTGTGTAAGGGTTACGAGGAGCAGAGACATCAAAATGTGAAATCGCTTCTTAACAGAACTGACCGTTGTGAAAAATACAATGAACTGCCAATGAAAGTCAAGACTGGTGAAATCTCTGCTGTACAAAACCCAGCAATGTTCTTCAGATTCTGTTGCAATGATTTTCTTTCACATCGTGCAACACCGACCGGTTAAACCCACATTTAAATCACTTAATTTATGTAAACTCTGTGACCTTTTTTGTTTGCTTTTGCAGTGATTCCCTAAGATCCTCTCAGTTCAGAGTTTTAGAACGTTTTCATTTAAAGAAAGAAACTTTTTCCACTTTAAAGAACCTTTTGTGGAATGTAAAGATCCCATGGATAATAATATTCTTCAGACCCTTACCAAAAAGTAGCATACTTCAAGTTTATTTTATTAAGTGTACTTAAGTAAAGTTCAAGTATATTTTTAAGTATACTTTATGTATATCAGTGTACTAGTAGTATAACTTGTAGTGTACTATTTCAGTACTCCTTGGGACTAAATTGGCCCACTTTTAAGTATAGCAGTAGTAAACTTTGAGTATACAACTAGTTTACATCAATGTTTTTTAGCTTGTACTGCATCTATACTAAAAGTGAATTTATAGGTATACTGATAGTTTACTAATTAAATAGCATTTTCAGTACACTTTGAAGTGTAGTCTCACTAGTTTAGTAGATTTATACTGCAAGTATACTCGTAAGTTTTCTTTAAGTGAACTTTACATCATATTTTAAGTATACTACTATGTCCCTGTTTAAGTATTAATTTGTATATATCTTGTTATATGAATATCTGAACAAAGAAAGAACAGGGTATCTGCTTGTAAACAAAAAGATTTTATTATAGCTTCGTGCATTCTTTTTTTAAACACTTGAATGTGGGTAAGATTCATAAATAAAAAAATAAAGAAATGCTGAAAAAAGTCTATGAGTTTGATTCAGAATGATAATCAAAACGTAGATGGAGTCAATCAACACCTCAAAGCTTGACAGTCATTAACACCTCTTCATTGGTGACATTTCATTCCATAATGTTACACAGTTTAGATGCTGTTTTATTTAATTTTTTTAAGCCAGGTTGAATTATTTTTTTGATGCTGTTTTATGTCTGATGATGGTGTTAGATTACACGTGGAAGCATCTGTTGTTTCTTTTTCTTCTTCACTTGTGTTTTTTTGTGGAAATTCTGTCCAGAAGATGTGTACTAGCGCCCCCTACCGTATAACAACGAAAACACGGGTTCTAGGAGCACAAGTATAGCTCTAATACTTTTTCTAAGTATAAGTCAAGTATACTTAAATCTCATTTTAAGTATATTTCTGAGAAGTATATAAAGCCCATTTTTGAGAAGTACGTAAAAATTATACAAAAAGTATAAACTTGCCTATTTTTAGTTTAAAAGAAGTATACTAATAGCACAATTGAATAAACTTCTTTTTTGTGAGGGGATGCCAATAAGCTTTATTTTAAGCGTGTACAGTAGGACAGGCCTTCACACCCCTTCATCTGACCAATCACTAACAGACAGAGACAGAGACAGAGGCATCCATCATCCATCAGAGCCTCTCTTTGTCTTCTTTCTAACCTCTTCACTGGTTTCCAGTCTGGTGGCGTGAGTTACTGCAGCTCTGTCCTGCTTTCCTAATGCAGCTGGAACATTAGTCTCATGAACTCTGACAGACAGACAGACAAATATTTGAACAAACATACATACAATACTCATTTTCTGTATTAAAAATATTATTTTATTAATTATTATTCATTCAATATTATATATATCACAATTACATCTTGTGTAGTAAGTTCTCAATAAATTTTTAATTTAATTAAATTTAATTTAATTGGATAGTTTAAACTCAAATTTAAATCACTTAAAATATATGTGAGCTTTGAGACATTTTTACACTCATGTTAAATATTTTTATTTTTTAGATCTTTAAATTATTTATATTCAAATTAGTGCTGTCAAATTATTAATAGCATCCAAAATAAAAGTTTTTGTTTACATAATATATGTGTGTGCATTGTGTATATTTATTATGTATATATATATAAATACACACACATGCATGTATATATTTAAGAAAAATATGTAACGTTTATATATTAAATATATTTATATGAGATATAAATTATATGAATATAAATATATACATGTAAATATTTTCAAAATATATGCTGCACGTGAGTGTATTTATATATATATACATAATAAATATAAATAATAAATACACACAAATATATTATGTCAACAAAAACTTTTATTTTGGATGCGATTAATCGCGATTAATCATTTGACAGCACTAAATTAAAATATGAAACTATTTAAAAAAATAAATATTCAAAAGTATTTAAAAACATTTTACATTCTAAAACATTATTTTATTATATCAATGTTTTAACTCACTTCACTAGAATATTTATTTATTTTTTTACAATATATTTTTATATAATACTGAAAATGTGTGTATCCTTTATATTTAAGGCAATCCCAGAATGCATTGTAATCCAAGATGGATGAGAGAGTTAAAGCAAAGTTTGTGTTGATTTTAAATATATTTTCATGCATTTTGAATATAATCAGTAAAAAAAATATTGATTAAAAACAGTTAATCAAATTATACATAACTTAATGATTTCGCATGTTTATATATTTGGATAAAGGTAAACACATTAAGATTGCTGATGTAGGCCCGAACATATAACCTCCTGGACTGCATGAATTATTAATAAAGTGGAGATAAATGTGAAGATGGGTGGTGATGAAGTGAGGTAAGCAGCTGTTTATGTGTAATCTGTGTTGTGTTGTGATTGGCTGGTGTAGATGGACTCATGTTTAGTTGCTCTGTGTATTCTCTGTATTTCTGTGCAGCGAGGAAGTCCTTCACTGTGAACGAGAGGTTGATTTTATGGCAGGTCAGTAGTTTTGGAAAGGAGCCGCTGATGATTTATGAGCCGTGGACTTAAGCTGCATCTTGTGAAAGGTCTTTGCTCTATAATTAGACGCGTATTTGAAATATCATCTTGCGTTAGTGTGAACCTTCTTGTGAACATGTTTTGTGAAAGTGTGCCGGTCACAATCACCTGACATGAGCTCAAGTTACACGCGGCCTGTAAAGCCTGACATGTGAAATAATTATTGAAGATATATATATATATATATATATATAGTATAAGTCTTCAATAAACTGATCAATAAACTGATATATATATATATATATATATATATATATATATATATATATATATGTATGTATATGTATGTATGCATGCATGTACATACACTGTAAAAAGTGATAAGTTGACTTAACTTAAAAAATAAATAAATGAGGAAACCCGTTGCCTTAAAATTATTAAGTAAATAATAATTAAAAAAAAAAAAAAAGTTAAGCGAACTTGATAACTCACTTAACTTATTTTTTTAATTATCATGTACTTAAATTTTAAGGCAACAGGTTTCCTAAATTTTTTTAAGTTAAGCCAACTTATCACTTTTTACAGTGTATGTGTGTGTGTGTGTGTGTGCGTGTGCGTGTGCGTGTGTGTGTGTGTGAGTGTGTGTGTTATATGTTTTGCATCATATTTGATCCATCAGGGCCCGTATTCACAAAACATGTTACCTTACCACCAGTTCTGCAGATGCTGATATTCATATGAAAGTGATGAAATTCTGAAGCTTGTAATGTAAAAATCAATGAAATCTTATAGCACAGTAATGCAATGCAATCCAGTGATGATTGAGAGATGATCAGATTTGAGACTCATATTTTAACATGATTTTATGGAGAATCAAGTAGTGAAGCTGCTTCAGTCCAGTAAGTGTTCATCTGGAAATATGGCGTTATTCTTACAAAATCAGTAAAGATTTGACAGCAAAAAGACACGTGAAGCACGAGCTGAAGGAGGACGTTTGTAGAATTACACTGAAAGAGCTTTTACTTGATAAAACACTATCATTCAGACGACAGAAGACATGGAGTAGATCGTGTGCAACAGTAAACAGCGCTCCGCTGCCTGTAGTTCAAGTTCATGTTCACAGCAGTGCTCACATTTCAACACTAAAGCAGGTAAAACATCAGCAAGTGCCAAATAAACACGTTTGGCTTGTACCTCCAGTCACATCCAGCTGAAGAGATGAACACTTCTGATAACATAATGAAAAAAGCTGAATGACTTCTGGCAAAAATGCAACCGATACAATGTTTATAGAGAAATGAGCAAAATATTTAGGTTTTTCTCATTTTAAAAATGAAAACAATAAGCAGCTCAGATCATTAAATAGAAATGTTTGCATTCATATGGAGACCTCTGATTGCAGCCTGTTGTAATCTGAGCACAGACACTGTTGAGATGTTTTCTGGAGACAGGCGTGAGATTGCAGAGAACTGATTCTGTTGTCATTTATGTTTTAATTCCCAAGCAGGTGCATTATTAAAATACACTGTGTTTGATGTTTGATGTGTGGCACGTGAACGTCTCCATCGCTGTTGTACAGTATGTGTGTTCAGATATGATGGCTGTGTGTTACCTTGAATGCTTATTTTAGCCCTCTGTGTGCAAACACACACACATGCACGCACACGCACGCACACACACACACACACACACACACACACACACACACACACACACGCACACAAACTTCTGAGAAAACAGGAGCTAAAATAAACCTTTCCATGATGTCCACACGCATGTGCCAAATATTAAACATGCCTATGATCGAACACAAATGCCTACAAATCTGTCCTTCAGATTAGTTTACGGAGAAAATAGGGAAAAGTTCACACTGAGTACAGTGTGTGTGTGTGTGTGTGTGTGCGTGTGCGTGTGTGTGTGTGTGCGCACCTACTTAACTATATTTTTGGGACAAATTTGTAACGAGAAGTGCTGAAAACCTCCTTCTTGGGCACATCCTTAAATAATATTAAAAAAATTTTTTTTTAAAAAGCAAATACAGATTTGTTTTGTGTGTGTGTGTGTGTGTGTGTGTGTGTACAAAACTCAGTTTTATTTTATAAAGAATTTCATGTGCTGGTTATTGAAAATGATTATTTCTAGTTCTAAAATGATTATTAAATGCTAAAAATGAGCTCTAGAGTAATATACATTTAATCAGATACATTTACATATTTAGTGATTTTAATAATCAAACCCTATATACACTTCAGACATCAAACAGCGTGTTACATAAATACACAAGATGCTTTCAGCAAGTCATTTGTTACGTGTCAAATGAAAAAAATATGAACTTACAGTATGTGACACTATGAATGATGACAGATTCACATTGCCAGGCATTTCAATTCAATTTGTGCATGATAAAAATATCATAACATTTTCCTTGAAAGTTTGTGAATAATGTCCCAGGTTAAAAATGAATAATTATATTGTCTGGACTAACTGACTGTTCAAACTCACTGCACCTCCACTAAAAACATAAACGAAAAATATACAGTACGCTTGAAGTATTCACTTGAAATACAGCAAAAAAAAAAAAAATTAAATTGCATTGATTTGTTGATGTGAAAATATATTAATCGGCAATTTTAGATGTTTGACTGGAATGTTAAATTGTATTGACTTCATTTAGTTTTTTGTCAAACTGAGGTAGCTGTAGTTTCAAATCACAGTTAATATTGTCAATCTACAGCTGATGAACGTGTATAAATCACTATAATCATACATACACACTTTGTATTATAGTAATTTTTAATCTAGACTTATGTTTTATTTTAAAACATCTATAACTATAACTATAAACTACTGAATCCATCAAGTTGGATTTATACTTTTTTTTTTCTTTTTAAACTCACAATAAGTCTACAAGGCAAAAATATCATTTTATGTATGTTTGAGTGAATCTCACAAAACCTGTTAAGAACTGGATCATATTTCATCCCAAAATCAAAAGAAAGAAATAAGAAATTATACGTTGCACTGAAGCCTATTTTTGAGGAACATAGGGATTTTTTAGGAGCATTTGAATGCTTAATTGTTGTAAAATGTATAACAGTAATGTGAATCATCATTGAGGGTAAAGTAAAATGTCTGAATGCATTACACTCATGAGAATTTGGTGTTTTATATTGTTCTTTTCTTTTGATTTTGGATGCAAATATAATCTGGAAATTTGTGAAATTCACAAGCCCACCTTCACATCAAATGAAATTGTTCAGATACAGTATATCTGGTGCAGATGGCATTAATAAAATCACAAAGCGTTTGTAGTGTTGACTTTTGTGGTGGTTTCTGTCATGATCTCTGTCGATTCGTTATGAAGTAACGCCGGTTCTTTACTCATATCTGCGGATGCTTCGTTGATGCCCCGTTTGAAGAAGCTCCCGTGATGCTTCAGTCTGTGCTGCCTGGAAATCCAGAGACGGAAAGAGAGAGTTTTGTATATGAATATGAAAATGACCTTATATCGGACTTAACAGTCAGTGAAAGTGAAGCCGTCTTCACCTCTGCTGTCTCCTGCTCTGCGGCGTCTCGCTGGACTTCACAAACACAACAGCGTCTCCACCCTGAACCAGCGGACCAAATTCTCCTTCTTTAGGTCTGAATATTAGCCTTCAAAAGAAAAGAAAATCTTTATTTTACATGAATCATTTTGGTGTCATTTTCACTACTTGATGTTTTTGAAAGAAGTCTCTTCTGCTCAACAAGGCAGCATTTATTTAATTAAAAATACCGTAAAATCAATAATATTGTGAAATTTAACAATTTATTCATAAATGGTGGTAATAATAAAATTGTAAAATCTGGATATTCACAACATATTATGTTATGGCTCATTTCAGCTTAAATGTTATGCAACATAATTTTTTTTTTTTTTTTTAAATACACTACTATTCAAAACTTGTTGTGAAGACAGTAAGATTTCTTAATGTTTTTATAGAGTCTCTTCTGCTCATCAAAGCTGCATTTATTTGAGAAAAATTTAAAAAATACAGTAAAATTGTGAAATATTATTACAATTTAAAATACCTGTTTCCTATGTGAATATATGTTAAAATGTAATTTATTTCTGTGATGCGCAGCTGAATTTTCAGCATCATTACTCCAGTCTTCAGTGTCACATGATCTTCAGAAATCATTCTAAGATGCTGATTTGCTGCTCAAGAAACATTTCTGATTATTATCGATGTTGAAAACACTTGCGCTGCCCAATATTTTTGCGAAACTGAGATAAATTTTATTTTTCAGGATTCACATATGAATAGAAAGTTCAAAAGAACATCATTTATTTGAAATAGAGATCTTTTGTAACATTATAAACATCTTTACTGTCACTTTTGTGCATCCTTGCTGAATAAAGGTATTCATTTCTTAAATAAAAAAAATTAAAAAAATCTTACTGACCCCAATATATCATATATGCATTTATGCAGTTATGACTTTAATTCGCTAATAGCAGCTATGTATGTGCAGTAATGGCTCTATGATCTGAAATGACTCACTTGGACTGTGTTTCTCCAGATTTGATCCTCATTTTGCGGATCGTGAACTGATTGGTGCTGAAGAAGCTGTAGAGATATGAGTCTTTCTCCCAGAGTAAGCTCAGCATCAGCAGCTCGCCGATGTCTTTGTCAGACGTCAGCAGGAACGAGACGGTGCTGTTCGTGCTCATGTTGGGCCTGCAAGAAAAAGATAAGACATGTTTCATGATTTATGTCCCTGTTTGCCAGTCATGTAACTTTCTTTAAAACTGCTGTGGTATTTTGTATCTAATAACATTCAGAAATAAATTACATTTTACAATATATTCACATGGAAAACAGTTTTAAATAGTACAACTATTTCACAATATTACAGTTTTTACTGCAAATAAATGCAGCCTTGGTGAGCCGAAGAGACTTGTTTAAAAAACATTTTAAAAATTTTGGAAAATATATATTTCGTTAAAAAAAAAAGTACAATAACCTTAAACTTAACTTTTTTGTTCCATTCACTTTTTCACTTGATAATCAGTAATCTACCAAGTGTCTTCTTTAAAAAGGGACCAAAATTTACAGCAGTTTAAGTCAGAAATTTCATTTTCAGGTCTACGCTCAAAGAGTGGTTCATAACTATTCCATAAATATAAATTAGTACCACAAAATTCCAGGGTTAAAATATAGTCCAGGGTTAAAATAAGGGGACTCACACAGTGGCAGCGATGTCGTCCCTCTCATCGGTCGTCCCGAACAGAGACACTTTCATCGGCTGTTCCAGCAAAGTCATGTTTTTGTCGCTGAACAGATGCAGCTTAATCTGGTAATGAAACACTGTGAGAAAACGAGAGAGATGAATATAAAAACTCAGAAAAGTACAAGCTAGATGTAGATTTGTAATGCATTTTCTGGGTGGTTTCTGGCTCACCCTTGAACGGCATCATGTCGCGGGTCTTGAGGTACATCTTGGCGCTCCTGGCGCTGCGGATCTTGTTGACGCCGTAGCCGAGTTTGTTGCAGCGGTTCTTGCGGCAGCTCAGGCACAGGCCCTTGTTGAAGGCGTCTCTGGAGCTGCAACGATACGCCCAGCTCTGGTACGCCCGGTTCACCAGCGAGTCGATGAACAGGTGAATGGAGCGCTCGTGCGAGCATTTGACGATCTGGTCCATGTCTGACAGACGTCAAAGAGAAGGTCAGATGATATGTGAGACAAAAACTTTAAATTATAACAATAGGTCATTTAATAGATAATAAAAATCATCTTCAGTAACTGTAACAGTGCTGAAATATAAAAAAATTAGATGAAAAGCTTTAACTTAAAAAAACATGCATATGTTGCCTTGGCAGCTATACTGAAATAAGGTTACGTTGAAAAGCTAAAATAACTAAAATGTAAATAAATATTATGTCACAAATCCTGTCTGTGGCCTTCCGTCCACTTGCCACCAGAGGTCGCCCTCCCATTATATTGACTCTCACGGACTGTTACGTGTCACCCTGGACTACATTTCCCATGTTCCACTTCACCGATTACGTTCTCACCTGCAGCCAATTACACACACTATAAAAATCAGTCTCAAACCACCATTCAAGGCCGAGTATTGTTTGCGTTTATCTCTCTCCTAGCGATAGCACTTTACGGAGCCTGTTCCCTGTCCTAGTTTTGTCTATAGTTCCTAATTCCTAGCTCTAGTCACGTCTGTTTTTGGCTGATCACCTGCCTGTCTTGGATTTCTCTCTCATCTTGTCGTTTGGACTCTGTTTGTACCTCGCCTGGATTATTATCTGTCTGTGGATTACCCGCTTGCCTCGTCCTTTGGATTACGTTTGCCATCGATCGACCCACACCTGTTTACTGGAGTACTCTTCTGTCTTGCCCTCAAAATACGTGTTTGCCATTGTCTGACCCTTGCCTGTGTTGACCATGTTTAATAATAAAGCTTTGCAGATGGATCTGCACGCCTCGTTTCAGTTGCTCCGTAACAGTAAACATTAAAACAAAAACTAATTTAAATGACAAAGGCACATAACAAAATTGCATTTTACTATTGGTGCTGTTATTGTGAAGTAAAACAAACTATTAAAAATCATTTTTGGTCATTTAAATAAAGCTGAAATAAAATTACGTGAAAAAACGTAAATGAAAATGTTAAATTTTGCCTTGGCAACTAACTGAAATAAATTCAAGTTGAAGTAATAAAATTACTAAAACTGAAACTTATAAAATTAAAGCAAAACAGAAATATATAAAAACTGACAAAAGCGCACAATTTATTTGACTAGATGTATTATTTTACTATATTTAACAGCATTGGTATTGTTAACTAAAACTATAAAAAAAAATATTTTTGGTGATTGAAATAATGACAAAATAAAGTAAAATATAAATATTAGGTGGAAAGTATTAGATTAAAATAAAAATAAAATAAATGAAAGCTAAAAAGAAATCTATTAAAAAAACAAAAAAAAAATGACAAAAGCACACAAAAATTTCAGTCATATAATATGATTAATAAATCGATTCAAAATAATAGCTTAAGTACTAAAATCAATAACTAAAATAAGCACTAAAATAACTTAATAAAATAATATTTTTTTTTTTTTTTTTTTTAATATTACAAAATGCTATAACAGCATAACAATAATGCTAAAAAGTAATGGGCCGTACTGTATATGCCGTAGGTGGCGATGAGCTTCATGGTGTTCTGAATGTTGCAGCCCGGCTGGAAGGTGCCGCCGTTGGGGTAAATGTCCACGTGACCCACGGGTCTCTGGATGCCGATGCTGAGGTCCGGCGAGCCTCTGGTGTTTGTGTGCAGGACGTCCACAAAGGTGGCATCGTCAGGTGACAGACGCCTCGGACTGTCTGCATTCTCAAAGCTGGGGCCCGCGGGGTCCAGACCTGGAAAAACAGGAGAAAACAGCATTTTATAGCTCTGTACTTTTACTGTGTAACTCACTTGTGTCTGTTTAGATTCTACTAAGGAATTTTTGGACTAACAAACATATGAAGTTTCCTCTGGGACAGAAATAAAGAGTTTGAGTGGAGCAGAATATTTTGTTTACGTACATAAATTAAAAGGCTGCCCACCTGTGATTCTGTTGACTTTGTTGTTGGTGAGGTTTCCTGCGACGCCGGCCACATGTGCACCGAGACTGTAGCCTAACAGATGCACTTTTTCCAGAGGATAGTCCAACTCCTTCACAGCAACACACACAAATAACTGAACCAGTCTCATATATTTCACTCCAAAAAATTAGAAATGAGACTATTAATATCTTCTGTTTTACTGATAGTTGGATCAGTGTTATTTTAGTATTATTTATAAACTGACATATTATTATTTATATACCAGTTTTAATTTTAATTGAATGTTTAGTAATGTTTTATATGCTTTTTTTATTATTATTATTATTAAATATTACTATTTAGTTTTAGTGTCAAGGTAACATTTATTATTTATTATTTTCGCTTTGTTTTTCATCTAAAATGTATATTTTATTTCAGCTTTTCTCAGGTTATGTTTTTAACAGCTTTAATTTTAGTCATTGTCTTACGTGCTTTTTCCATTTTTATTAGTTTTTGATTGTTTTTAAAAAATACTATTTTTTAGTTTTCGTTTTAGTTCAGTTTTATTCATTTCCAGTTTGCAATTTTAGTGCTTCAACTCTATTTCTTATTTCAACTTATTTTAGTTTCATGTAATATTTATATTTTATTTCAGTATTTTAGCTTTGGTTAACAATAATAACCCTGGGCTTAATTTCCATAATAATTTCGCATTGCTAGATAAATAAATAAATAAACTTCATGATCAGCAATTAATTAATAAGTTTTTTATTTAAATTTTATTTTTGCTAATTTTTTTTGAAGAAGCTGTAGAGATACAAGTCATTATCTGTAGCTGTTTTTGACCTGGGCATGTTTTTTGTCATGGTATGATGTGAGGTAACATTCGGTCGACTGCGATTACAAGCATGCTCCAGCAATACAATGAACAATGCTAACAATGTGTTTCCCTGCACACAGTACTGTACCTCCAGCCAGTTGACAAACTTGGCCACGTCTGCCCCCACCAGCCTGGTGTTTTCTGCTGATTTGGGGTAGTGTTTATTGGCCCGATCCAGCCAGTCCACAACAATAACATTGGCTCTGGGTTCACGTTCAAACAGAGCCGACACCAGTTTATAGACCCAGCTCTCAAACAGACCCGCGACCTACAGGTGACACTGCCGTTATTTATTATACTACAGTAATATAGCAAAATAAACGAAGTAACAGTAACATAAACACATGCAGTTCATATAGGGGACATTAACTCTAGAGCATTGTTTGAAAGAAAAACTGCATGTGTTTTCTGACGGTCTTCAGTGAACTCACCGACCATCCGTGGATAATGAGGAAGGTTTGGGAATCATTTTTGAAGTTGCAGTCCGAAATAGAGTCCTGCTGTCCCGGGACGAGATAGCAAAGGTCCTCGTCAGGGAATTCTGGGTTTCTGATGGAGAACTTGGACTGGATGTCGCTGTAGTCCACTGTCAGCTCAGTGGAGTTTCCTGAAACAAACAGCACCTGTTAATATCATCAACCACTTTAGCATGTGCATCCAATTATCAATGTTCCGTAGTTTATTTTGGCCTGTATTATAGATATATGTGAAACAGAGGAGGATGGGATCCTCACAAGGTTTTCCAAGCTATCTCCTCAATTCACTTTCCTAACCACTGCTGGCTTTGGCTTGTAAGCCATTATTCTCTGTAAAGCTGCTTTGAAACAATGCATATTGTGGAAATGAAATAAAACTGGACTTGCTGATCCAGAATCAGTGTATATGCAATTAAGTAGATCATATGAAAATGCAACTACACTGATCCTGGACCTGTGCCCTAGTCACTTCCACATATTTGTTTATCTAAATACAGTTGATTGCAATGCATTAGTATTGCAAAATAAACATAAACCTAATTATCTTTAATTTAGGTTTTATTAATTTTATTTATATATATATATATTTATTTATTTATATATCATTTTATTACATTTTTCCCCCATATATTACAAATAAACAGTGCAGATTAAACAGAAATACGCATTTTAATAGTAGCATCTACATCATTGTGATGGTCAAAAACTTACTAGCAAACACTTCTTCAGTAGAGTTGGAGATTGGTTCGCCCACAATAAGAGAAAATCCGATAACCAGCAGCCAGAATCTTTCTGTTCCCATAGTACAGAATAAATCAATAATTTAAATTTTACAGTACAGTATAAATAAATAGTTGCAAGCTACTGATCCCAGTATAACGAGCCAACGGAAGCTCCGCGTGTTATTTATCTGTGAACCTGCTGCTGCTCGCTGCGTTTACCGAACAATGCGTGTTATTTCGTGCTCTTCAGCGATTGGTTGAAAGTGCGCGGGGGGCGTGGTTATCGTGCGCAATGTGGGGCACTTCAGCAAATCAAAGGAGAGAGATTTACATTCATACAACTGTCAATCACAAGTTTAACGTAAACAACTGCATATGCATGAATCAGTCGCTTTAGCCTTTGTGTTCAGCGTGAAGATTTAAACATTGTGATGCTAAACGCTAAAATAGTTAAGCAGAAGCTTCTGGATACGCTCAGGAAAAAGAGATGAACTTAGACTGGATATTTTAAACGCATATCAGGTTTTTTTGTGATTTATTTGAAAAATTATTTTCAAAAGGATGGCATATATATATAGGCCTATATATTAATTCATTTATTATGACTAATTAATTCATTATTTTATTAATTAATTTATAGGTTTAAACTATTATAGCCTTATTGTATTTGTTTATATCTGCATCTATTTCTATATTTGTTTATATTCTTTTATTGCTAACTATAAAAAAAGACACTTCAGACAGTATAACTCTGATTTCAGCAGTTTATTTTGATATCACTTGCAAAGAATATGTGGCATTTTGTAATTTTAGTCAAACGTACACACTGAAACCATAGTCAAGTTTTTTTTTCTTTATTTCAATTTTATTTAATTTTATTTTTTTACATTTTTTAAATTTAATTATTTGTTTAATTCATTTTTTAAAATTATTTTATTTATTTTTTAAAAGTCTGATTACATTATTCTCATTTATCTGCACAAGCTTTTAATTATTTTTATTTATTTATTTGAGATCTCTTTCGTAATTTTCCTCATAACAGACTCAAAACACTTTGTTGTAGAGTTTTTCTCTTGGTGAAGGTGAGATGTTGCATCTTGTTAATCTGGCAGTGAGTCTCATGTTTGCATTATACTATATCTCATGTCAGATCCTCCAGTTATGCAGCTGTCAACATGAATTTGATAAACTGTCAGCACACTATGTAATCTTCATTGAAACAGTTTTCATAAAAGTTCATCAAAAGTGTTTTGCTAAACAAGAACATTGTGCATAAATTTCAGCACAGCTTCAGTTCAGAGCAAGAATTTCTTCAAACTTCTCTGTTGCTCAATGTCTGTGAATCATCTGGTGTTGCAGTGAAGTTCAGTGCATGCATGAAGTCAGTTTCCAGTGATTTTAATTTGACTTTTATGTAACAAATGTTATTTAAAAAAGAAAAGCTGAAGAAACACTGATACATGATCTGAAGAAACACAGGAGTTTATGTCAGCGCTCAGAGCATTAAATATCTCAGATATGAGCTTTTTTTTTTTTTTTTACTTTTGCATTGGAAAGAATGTGGAGATGACATGGCCCTCTTTGCTGACCGTACGGTGAGAGTGATGAGGTATCAGGTGGTAATACCATGGTAAAAAATCAAGTGTTGACAGCAGGAAGTTTCTACAAGACATTTACTGCAGCTCTCTGAGGAACAGCCAACAGGAGGCATTATAGTGCATCAAGTCTAGCCATATCTGTGATATTTTTTTTTATTCATTCCATATTATTATGTTTGTAAAATTTCTATTTATATAACTGATGAGCATTAATAAAAACATGCTTTTTTATCATGTTTTTGGACATGTGCAATGGTATATGACACCTTGACATAAACACATGATATAAACACATGGCATATGAATGTGATAATATGATAAGCATTCAGTTTCACAATAAATCAAATAATTAATTTACTGTATTTCAGATGAATATAAAGAAAGTCAGATTATGTACTGTAGCGCCCTCTGTTGACAAGTGAAAGCACCTCTCTTTTATGATACCTTTGGTCTCACTGAGGTTTTGAGAGTCCTTTGTTGAAATGAGGAGTGTCTGTTATTCCAGATCTCACCACTAGAGGGCAGCTGTCAATCATCAATGACAAATCATTGCTTAAAAGAGACTTTGACCTCTGCTCTGACCTAGGAAAAGATCATGCACATGAAAATGGGGTTTAACATACTGTATGGAATCTGGCTATTTTATATATGTGACCCTGGATCACAAAACCAGTCATAAGTGTAAATTTTTCGAAATTGAGATTTATACACCATCTGAAAGCTGAATAAATAATCTTTCCATTGATGTGTGGTTTGTTAGGATCGGACAATATTTGGCTGAGATACAACTATTTGAAAATCTGTAATCTGAGGGTGCAAAAAAATTAAAATATTGAGAAAAACGCCTTTAAAGTTGTCCAAATGAAGTTCTTAGCAATGCATATTACTAATCAAAAATGAAGTTTTGATATATTTTTACAGTAAAAAATTTACAAAATATCTTCATGGAACATGATCTTTACTTAATATCCTAATGATTTTTGGCATAAAAGAAAAATGTGTAATTTTGACCCATACAATGTATTTTTGGTTATTGCTACAAACACACCCCAGCGACTTAAGACTGCTTTTGTGCTCCAGGGTCACATTTATCAAGTCTTTGGAATTAATATATGGTTTTTGTTAGTTCATAGTCCAGTGATAATCAAATTGTTTTGATTCAAACATTATAGGTTCAACAATGATTAAAAATCAGTTTTATATATAAAAACAGCATGTCTGAATGAATGAAAACTGAACTATACATTTGATCAAACCTTTTTAATTTCTACATTCTTAATTGTTACCAATTATCAGTGGGCAATTAAAAACCCATTAAAAAATTCACATTATTGAAATTAATTATTGAATGTAAACTAAAATAAAAAAAGGTTTTACGACAAAGCAATATTTCTTTTTTCGTTTAGTTTAACTTGATGTACAAAAATAATTAAATAAACTAAAACTGAAATAAAAATGAAACGTTTTTTGTTGTTGTTTTTTTTTACTAATAAAAATGACAAAAACACAACAAAATTACTAAAACTGTAACATTAAAGTAAACATTAATGTAATGTAAAATTAAAATGGAAATGAAAATATAAAAATAAAACTTCTAAATATTAATAAAAATAATAAGAGTATCTCAATGATACTAAAACAACACTGGCCATTTTGGGTCATTTATTTATCTAAAATATTTGCAAAATATTTGCATATTGCATTACGTTCTGTCATATCACAGAACATAGAACTAGAATAAACTGAAGCCCATCTGACTTTACAAGGAAAGTTCAGCCAAAAATCAAATATCATCATTTGCTGACCCTTAAGTTGTCTCAAAACAATAATACTCTTTTTCTATGAAACACAAAGGAAATGTTCAGGGAAATGCTGGGCTTTTCCATAAAATAAAAAGTAAATGGTGCCCATGGACCATTTATTTTTTGCATGTACTGTTCCTTTAAGAGTGTGAACTAATGAACTCTGCATCATCAGAGGTCTGAGCAGATCTAATCTGCAGTTTTTATTGTAATATTGCAAAACACTCTTGAGGCCAGAATTTTATGCCTGGCCATAATATGTGGAATATAATGAAATGTGACACTGAGTTGCTGCAAGTCTGGAATGTCATTTAGCTTTCCTTCAGGTCCTGTTCCAGTCTTCTAGGAGATTGTTTTATGACTTTGAAATTTCATTTTACTGCTTCACATGAACAAACGCAGCATTCCAGACTGAAGCCCAATTTCATCTCTGTTTCTGTGATACATTATTATTTGAAAAGAAGATGATATTAGACAGATGAAAAAGAGAAAAAAAATGCCGTTCTGGCAATAAAACACAAAATCTGGAAAATGTCATCACCCTCAGGCCACCCAAGATGTAGATGAGTTTGTTTCTTCATCAGATATGGAGAAATGTACATTCTCCGAAATAAAGGTACAAAAGCCGTCACTACTTTCAAAAGGTACACTTTTGTACCTATTAGGTTCAAATATGTACACTTTAAGTACTAATATGTACCTTTAAGGTACTAAAATGGACCCTTTAGGTACAAACATGTACCTTTTGAAAAGGTACCGCCCCAGTGACAGCTTTTGTACCTTTATTTCTGAGAGTGCAGCATTGCATCACTTGCTCAGCAGTGGATCCTCTCGAGGGGTGAGAACCAGAAAGGCGTAATTGACATTTCACCAACCTTACAGGAGAGCCAAAACTAAAATTTTACCATAGTTTGATGTGACTTTGTGTACTTATTTCAATTGTTTCTAATAAAAATTTGTACACTCATGGATGACAGCACTTTTGCCAGTAGAAAGAGCTCATTAAGAGCATTCATTTGATATATATCTCCATTTCACCAAAAATGTCACTATTTGTTTAGAGCTGTTTTGGACTGTTTTGGCTTGTAAACACTGCTTGATTTCTCTCCTGATTCAGACCAGACCACTTTTTCACTGGAGGAAGCGTTATTATGGATTATGGATTGATGGACTGGACTGCTTGTGGATTATTGTGATGTTTTTTATCAGCTGTCATTCTGACGGCACCCATTCACTGCAGAGCATCCATTGCTGAGCAAGTGATGCAATGCTAAATTTCTCCAAATCTGATGAAGAAACAAACTCATCTACATCTCGGATGGCCTGAGGATGAGTACATTTTCAGCTAATTTACATATTTTGGTGATCTATTCCTTTAAGAAAGTACAGTAAATAGTGTGAATTTTAATTTCATGTTGACCTTTTCTGTGTTTTTAATCAGTGTTTTATGTAAACCTGTAATAGAGTAGCTTCATTTATGATCAGCTTTCTTATAATAACATCTCAGTATTGTGAAATTACATTCAGTTCTTTCACAGTGTGTCAAAATCCTTCGAGGTGGGATGTGTTTGGCTGAAGACATTTGCCAGACCCCATCAGCAGCATCATATCTCATGACTTACACGTCCAGCTAATGAAATGTGAACTCATGTGCCGTTCTTAATGAGTGACTCACGGTCCACAGCAGGACCACACAACTACCTCCAAACCCCCTTAAAAGGGTTTATCTAGGTCATGATCTCTAAGTCATCTACAGCAGAGGCTGGAAGATGAAGGAGAGAGAGAGATTTCATCCAAACGTGTCTGTCTCTCCTCCCTGAGGTCGTTATGGCTCTTTGGCTCGTTTCAGCCGGTCTCTCAGTAAAGACAGCCTGATTTAATGCCGTCTGATTTACTTTTCTGCCATTAGAAGCTCTCCAAAAATTACCATGGTAACCAAAGTGTCTGCCAAAACAACATAGTTACTGTCGTTATAGAATCATCGCCAATTAATACGAGCTCTAAATCTGTCTGTCATTATGTTTATTTATTGATTCATTTAGGACATTTATGCTCCTTTTAAAGATATATATATATATATTTTGAAGACTATGGTATTATTTATTCACTTATTTATGTTTATTTTTTGCAAAGCAGGAAATAATGGAGAACTTTTCAGTCATTCTAAAATTCAGCAGCAGTTCAAAATTTGAGGTTTGAAGTCTTTTATGCTCACCAGAGCTGCATTTGTTTGATCAAAAATACAGAAAACACTTTAATGTTTTGAAATATCATTCTAATTCTAATCTTATAAAATGTGATTTATTCCTGTAACCAAAGCTGAATTTCTTCAGTGTCACATGATCCTTCAGAAGTCATTATCATATGCTGATTTTCTGCCCGAGAAATATTTCATAATAATAACAGTAGTGCTGCTTCATATTTTGGTGGAAACTGTGATAAGTTTTATTTTTCGGGATTCTTTGATGCATAGAAAATTCATAAGCACAGCATTTATTTGAAATAGAACTCTTTTGTAACATTTTAAATGTCCTTTTGATCAATGTAATGCACCTTTGCTAAATAAAAACATTCATTTCTTAAAAAAAATCTTACTGACCCCAATCTTTTGAACAGTAGTTCCACATATTCTTCTTAATGAGCATCACGGAGTTCCTGAGATGCCAGAATAAACGAGTCTCACATTCTGAACATGTTATTAGCGGTGCAGGACTTAAGTTGTTCCTTGAAGCAGTGACAGAGAAACACGATCACCCTTGAACTTTAAATGTGATTGTGAATGAAGGATGTCGAGGATCGCAGGCTCCTCTGGTTTCAGTGGAAGCTCATGAGCTCACAGATATAATAAGCTGCTGTTGTATGTGAAGCTTTAAACACATCCAACAACAACTTATATTGGAGTTCTTGTAGCTCGACTAACATAGTGCTGGTCAGATGTACAGACTGAATGGACGGGAAGTTACTTTAGATTTAAGCATCTGTCAGAGGTTATAACTTATGGAAGTAACTGATGATTTAGTTATTTATATATGTGACCCTGGACCTCAAAACCAGTCTTAAGTGTCAATTTTTATACATAATCTGAAAGCTGAATAAACAAGCTTTCCATTGATGTATGGTTTACAACTATTTGAAAATCTGGAATCTGAGGGAGCAAAAAAATATAAATATTGAGAAAATCGCCTTTAAAGTTGTCCAAATGAAGTTCTTTGCAATGCATATTACTAACCAAAAACGACGTTTTGATATACTTACAGTAGTGCATTTACAAAATATCTTCATGGAACATGATCTTTACTTAATATACTAATGATTTTTAGCATAAAAGAAAAATCTATCATTTTGACCCATACAATGTATTTTTGTCTATTGCTGCAAATATACCCCAGCGACTTAAGACTGGTTTTGTGCTCCAGGGTCACATATATGCTATATTATAGATGACAGAAATTATGTCCAAGAAAATGATTAAATTTGAACAGAAACAACAGCTAAACATATGTTTATTTGTGATTAAGATACTACTATAGGTTTTAATATATAAAATAATAACATTTTTTTAATTGTTTTTATATATATATATATATATATATATATATATATATATATATATATATATATATATATATATATATATATATATATATATATATATATATACTACATAATATAACTGTACATAACTAATACAGTATTTATATTATATTATATAACATTATGATGTTAAATTATTTTTCTTCTCATTTTAATTTTAGTTTTAGTAGTTCTGTTGTGTGCTTTTCTCGTTTTTATTAGTTTTACATTTATACACATATATGCATGTCGTTTTTCTACATTTTTTTTCATTCAAATTTTAGATAGTTCAGTACATCAGGTTAAAGTAAATGAAAATGAGAAATGTTTCCTTGGCAACTAGCTCAAATAAATTTAGTTTATAGATCTACATATATATTTGATTTAATTGCAGTTAGTGTTTATTTTATTTCAAGTAACAAACATTACCTTTCTATGATTTTAGTTGTAGTTGTGCTGGCTGTAATGACCCTGAGTGTGTATCAACTGAAGTGCACTTCTGCTGTGCAGTCGTGGAGTGTTTGCTGTCAGTATTCTCAGGACCTCAGCTATGCTCTTGACTCACACTATCAAATCGGTCTATTCCCAAGGTGCCCACATGCTTTTTTGGGTGTTTTTACCATAATAGGGCACGACGAGATGTAGATGCACTTCCTGTGGGAGGATCTTTTTTCCTTTCAGTGATACAGCTATGCACTCTCTCTCTCCACTGTATTTCTATCACTTGTCCTTCTTGCAGTTTCTCAAATGTGTTTATTTAAATTAAGAAAACCTTGAGGAGGTGCACTGTGTGTCCATGAGCACCACTTCAGCATGCAACAATAACAGCAGGCAATAAAATATGGTTTCTTCGTGCTGCATGGAGGAAAGTAAAGATTAAACATTAAAAGTTGACCTTATTGTATTATAGTCAGCCCTCTCTATATATACAATACCAATAAAGTAAGTTTTTTAAATGTTTTTGAAAGAAACTCTTCTGCTCACCAAGGCTCACCAAAAATAATGGAATATTGTGAAATATTTTTACTATTTAAAACAACTGCTTTCTATGTGAAAATAATGTAAAATGTAATTTATTCCTGTGATCAAAGCTGTATTTCCAGCATCATTACTCCAGTCTTCAGTGTCACATGATCCTTCAGAAATCATTCTAATATGCTGATTTGCTGCACGGGAAACATGCTATGTGAAACAATGTTAAAAACAGTTGTGCTGCTTCATATTTTTGTGAAAACCGTGATGCATTTTATTTTTCAGGATTCTTTGATGAATAGAAAGTTCAAAAGAACAGCATTTATTTGAAATAGAAATCTTTTGAAACATTATAAATATCTTTCCTGTCACCATTGATCATTTTAATGCATCCTTACATTATGTATATATAAATATATGTATGTATAGCTTATGTAAGCAGAAAAAGTTTCCTCATGAGGCTCTTGTACTGGAGCAGATCTGTCACTCGTTGCTGCTGGATTACCACAGTTGTTATGTTTTGTGTCGCACAAGGCTTTTAAAAAAGTTATCATTTGATTATTGGCTGTATTTTAAGACCCAGCAGCTGTTAGGTTTCCCCAGGCTGGAGAAAGACCATCATCATAAGCCTCACCTGTCTGAGCCGAGACCCTCGAGAACACATTACATGAGCCGCTAAATATCATCCTCTTGTGTGTGTAATGTCAAATATGTCATTATCAAAACTGAACAGCAATACAAACTTGATGCATTTAAGAAATAACATATAAAGCCAGTCATTATTTCAAAATGAACCCTGATTTTGAAATAGGGTGATCAGGATGAAGGTATTTGTTTTGTGATAACGACTGACTCATTAGACATTATCCTGCTAATTATATGGCAAATTACCACATAAATAGATAAATAAATAGACATGGAATATTGATTTGAGTTAATTATGTGAGAATAAAGTTTGGAGGGATACTGAAGACATAAAGCACAGCTACAGTACTGTATGTAGATCATCAAATACCTGGGACAATTCATATCATTCAGAATAAATATCTATAAAATGTAAGTTGTAAAGCAAGTCAATATTAAATAATGTACTCATTCCTGATGAACACAGCAGAAAACAATTCAGATTTGCACAAGCATTCTCGTCTCAGACTTTTTCTTGGCTCAGAATTCAGCTTTTTCCATTTTGTCCCTTTTTCCCCCCACTTCCACTCAAGCAGCCAAACCAGCCCTGTTATTACCACTGAATCAAACACATGACTGTAGATCCAACTACATGAGAACAACCAGGACAACTCTATTGGTCGTGAAGATGACAATCAAAAAAAAAAAAAGTTTGTATTTATTTCATTTTATTTATTTAATAATATATAAAATATATAACATTTAAAATAGTAATAGTAATTAATAATTAATACATTTTAAAATTATATATTTCTATTATACATGTAATTAAATTAAAGCAAAATGGTTTAATACTAAATTATATGTAATGTATAAATTTGTGTATTTATTAAATAATAAAATGATTTTATATTTTAGATTATTTCTTGTGCTAAAGAAAATTTTGTTACATGTTGAAATGTTCTGTTTTAATTATTTAAAAATAAATGGCATGTTCTAAATTAATTATTTAATAATAAATTATATATAATATATAAACTATATCCACTTGCATGTTTAAATGTTTCAAATTAATTATTTATTACTTTATTATTATTATTATTATTTTTTAATTAAGCTAACCACATAGATTTAGATTTTTGTGACATTCTGTGATATTTCTGATTGAAACAGGACACTCAACGATGAAAAAAATATAGTGTGAAATGTATTTATTATATTGATTAAATCACGACAAATGGGTGTTAAATACCAGAACGGTGATTGAAAAATAAAAGGTACTGATGATGTCAATTTAGAATTAAACTAACATGCATTGATGAATCATTCACAGTAAGACCAGGGCCGTGTTTTAAGCAAGTAAACAGGGTCAGTTTGACTTAATGAGGCATGAGGAGCCACTAAACCCTCCGAAGCACATCTTGCTCCATGCACTCGCTCCAAATAAGGGAATCGGCTGACTTTGAGACGTTCTGTGGGTAAAATGTTTGCTTGCGGAGGGGGAGCTGCACATTTTGGTGCATGTGTGTGTGTGTGTGTGTGTGTGTGTGTGTGTGTGTTGAGGAAGGGGTTCAAACAGGGAGGTGGAGGCCACCAGGGAATGAGACTCGTCTCCTCCACCTCAGGTTGTGTTTCAGTGTGGACTCTCTCTCTCTCTCTCTCTCTCTCTCTCTCCCGCTGTCTGGCGTCACTCCACCTCCTCATCTGACGAGGAAAAGCGCTGTGACTCCTCTCTCTGTCTGACTTTGCTCTAGATTCCGATAGCTCTCGGTTTCCTCTTCATTCTCTCTCTGGTAAGAAACTCCAAGAGCAGATAGAGCAAAATGGAGGCCATCAAGAAGAAGATGCAGATGCTGAAGCTGGATAAGGAGAACGCCATCGACCGAGCGGAGCAGGCCGAGTCTGATAAGAAGACAGCAGAAGACAAGTGCAAACAGGTGAGACTCGGATCTGAGACTGATGAGTTCAGTGAGACCATCCTGATGCTACACTCTCAGAAATAAAGGTACAAAAGCTGTCACTGGGGCGGTACCTTTTCAAAAGGTACACTTTTGTACCTATTAGGTTCAAATATGTGCACTTTAAGTACTAATATGTGCCTTTAAGGTACCAAAATGGACCCTTTAGGTACAAACATGTACCTTTTGAAAAGGTACCGCGCCAGTGACAGCTTTTGTACCTTTATTTCTGAGCGTGTGTCAGATGCTTTTACTTTCGTATATACTGCAAAGCTGTTTAAAAGTTTGGACACTTTATTGAAACTATATTTTTCATGATTTTTAAAATCAAATTTTTAAAAGACTTCTATTTAACTGCTTAAAATTAGTTTTGAACACTAAAAAAATACTTTTCAACAAATATTATTTGAATACATTTTACAAATACATTACTATGTCAGTCTACTTCAAAATTTCACATTTAATTCAGTGTTACTTGCTGTTTCTTTGGAGTTATTTACTAAGTTTACTAGCAATTTCTGAGTCAAAATAGTTTCAAAGTAAATCCTACATGTTTTTTTTCATGATTTTTCTGCAAGAAGTTTTTTTCAATTACTTAATAATAAATTAAATAAATAAATTCTGTTTTATTTATTTATCCATCCATCCAAATATATTTAAGATGAGTTATTTTGTTAACAACATAGATTTTTAGATTTTTGTGACATTTCTGATTGATATACTGGATACTATATTACTTTTTTTTTTCAGTATTCTAAACCTAAGAGTATTTATGTATGCATGTATGTATTTATTTTATTTTAATTTAGTTTAATTTGTAAAAGTATAATCAAGTGTCCAGTGCACATGTTCCTCCTTCAGCAGTTTACATGCATTCCAGAAAACAACTCATGAAACTGACGAAGGCCCAGAATCAGCAGAGCTACAGAAAAGAGCTCAAAGAGAGTTTTCATTTTTGTATTTTTTTTTTTTTTTTTTTTGCAGTGATACCATAGAAGAACATTTGGGTTCTACAACGAACCTTTCAGTGATCAGCTCCTAAAAAAAAAACACTTTTTACTTAGTTTGAAGAACATTCTAGAGAACAATCTAAAGAACATTTTTTCATTATAAAGAACCTTTTGTGGAATGGAGAGATTCCGTGGGTGATAGAAGCTCCTAATGGAACAGCCAAAGAAATCTCTAAATGTAAATAATTCTCTATATTTTTGGCAATATGGCAATTGACTGATTGACTAGTTCTGGATAAGGGAAACTGAAGGAGGGTGGCTTCATTCCCAGACATTCCCAGCATCAGCGGGGATGGTGAGGACTTCAGGGAGCACAGGAATAATCCAGAAGCGTGCCAGCTGTTTCTCTGTGATTGGATTTGTTTACGGCTCTCTGGAGTGAAGCATCCCACAAATCTCTCAACATCCCCAAACATTTCAGAGAGACCACATGTCTGGATTCTAAACATTTTCATTTCACTCATGAGTTGTTCTTATGGGACATTAAATGGATGCCTGGCAGTTTTTGAGTTTGGCTATTTCATGTCAAAATCTTTATTCAAAGTAAAGCTTCTTTATTGGATGTTTAAGAGCCTTCAACATCCATTGAATCTTTCCCTCCACAAAAGGTTCTTTAAATAATGGAAAAGGTTCTTTAGATTTGCAAAATGTTCTTCAATAAGAAAAAAAAGTGGTTATTTTAAGAAACTGTTTACTGAAAGGTTCTTTGGGGAGCCAAAATGGTTCTTTTAAAAGTGCATTTAATCTTCTTGTTTAACTATTTATGTTATTTACTTAAACTCTGATCATCGTATACAGAATAGCAAGTGGTTGGGAGAAAAAAAAAGGGTCCAAATTGCATGTGTAACTTTACACCTTACAATGGAAATCAATAAAATAATTACATATTATATTATTAATTATATACATATCAAAATTATACACAAAACTATATACATATTAATTATATAAAATATTTTGATTTTATTTTTATAAAAATAGTACTCTTATTAATAATAATATTATATTATATTATATAGAACTGCAGTTCAGGCCAGGGTCTATATCATATGCAGTAACTATCTTTATATTGTATATTGTAATAATATATATTGTATTAAATGAAGCTGGAGATTTGAATCACAGATCAGATCTACAACAAACAAATCAAATAAATCTGATTAATCTGTTTTTAAAACATTTTCTATATATATATTCAGCTTAAATTCACAAAAAATAATAACTAATGATAATTACTGGAAAAGACTCTGAGCTGCAGTTCAGACGTGGTTTAGTTTTATCATGTCGTATGAACTGCTCACTGTAGATGATCAGAAGATTGCAGATTCTAGAATTAGAATCACACAAACAGAATTCCAGCTCAGTGATGCAGACGAACACAGATCTGCTGCTCATGCATGTGTCAGATGGAACAGATCCTGTCAGTCCTCTCAGACATAATCACATGTCGGTGATGTTTAGCTGCAGTTGCGCAGACAGACGTCTCTGAGGACGAGCATTGATCACAGAGTAATCATGCTGAGCTGTCTGATCATATTTATGACCTCGTTAGAGCAGATGAACTGTTAGCATGATCTGAAAATACACTCAGCTCTCAAAACACACACACACACACACACACACACACACACACACACACACACACACACACACACACACACACACACACACACACACACACACACACACACACACACACACACACACACACACACACACACACAGGTTTGTTTTGCTATCCTTGTGGGGACTTTCCATAGGCGTAATGGTTTTTATACTGTACACACTGTATGTGCTATTGTCCTACACCAACCCTACCCCTAAACCTACCCCTTACAGGACACTTTCTGCATTTTTACTTTCTCAAAAAAAAAAACTGTATGATTTTTAAGCTTGTTTCCTCATGGGGACCTAAAAAATGTTCCCATAAGGTCAACGTTTACTGGTTTTACTATCCTTGTGTGGACATTTGGTCCCTCAATGTAGCATAAACAAGGACACACACACACACACACACACACACGCACACACACGCACACGCACGCACGCACGCACGCACGCACGCACGCACGCACGCACGCACACACACACACACACACACACACACACACACACAACTGCCTCAATGAACCTTGCTGAAAGGCCAGTGAAGATTAAACAATGATATGATCTATCTATCTATCTATCTATCTATCTATCTATCTATCTATCTATCTATCTATCTATCTATCTATCTATCTATCTATCTATCTATCTATCTATCTATCTATCTATCTATCTATCTATCTATCTATCTAGCCGTCCGTCCGTCTGTCTATCTGTTGATCTATCCATCTATCTATCTATCCATGCACCCACCCACCCATCCGTCCATCTGTCCGTCCGTCTGTCCATCCATCCATCCACTAATCTTATGTTCTGTTGTTGGTTTTTTAGCTGGAAGATGAGTTGCTTGCTCTGCAGAAGAAGCTGAAAGGAACTGAAGATGAACTGGACAAATATTCAGAGGCTCTCAAAGAAGCTCAGGAGAAGCTGGAACTGTCTGAGAAAAAGGCGTCAGACGTGAGTATTCAAGCATTAGACACTGTTTATACAGATAAAATGATTTTTCTTCAATAAGACGTCGGTTTTCGGTTAAACATCATCATCAAAATCAAAAACGCATGGGATCATAATTATGATCCCTCGCTGCTTTCATACGCATGTGGCTCTGTGGTAAACCTTTGCACCTGGTCGGGATGGGAAGCTTCAGACAGATTGTTCTCATTCCAGCAACAAAGATGCTTTAATCATAGTGGGAGCATGTCAGCAGCTCCATGCGGAAAAAAAACGGGAAGAAAAAGTTTCCCCACATTCCTTTTCGGCTACCACTGACAGCCTTGAATAAATGTCTTTCCCACTCATTCTGTTACCGGACGCCCCAGAGACGTCAAACGGCTTCAGTGTGCAATTTTCTAGCAAGGCTTACTTGAACTCATCAGCCTCTTTTTTTTTTTTAACAAAACAACCACGGAAAGCTGTGGAATCCGGGCTCACGTGCAGAGGAAATGGATATTTAGGGCGAGAGCCACCTCTGAAACCCACAGGGAGAAAATCCAGACTGCAAAGCATGAGAGCCGAGAAACATTATAAAAAAACTGTCTGGACGTGACGTCCACCGTCCCAGAGCCGCATTCTTTTAAAGCACTGCAAGAGAAAGAAGGCTATATTTCTTAAAGGGACAGTTTAAATAAAACCCCTTTCTCTTACTAAAAAACGAAACTGTTTTCAACATTGATAATAATTAGAAATGTTTCTTAATCAGAATATTAGAATGATTTCTGAAGGATCATGTGACTCTGAATAAATAAATTCAGCGTATTCAGCATATATATCCAAATAGAAAACAGTTCTTTTAAATTGTAATAATCTTTGACAATATTATTGTTTTTACTGTACTTTTGATCAAATAAATGAAAAAAATCTTTCTAATAATTACTCCAAACTTTCCTGAACACTTATATTATGCATTTAGCAGAAATCTATTGCATGTTTTTATATTATGTAAAAGCTCTGTTCCAAAACCTAGACAACATTTTAATAAAGTCATGATAGTGTTTTGGCTTTTCAAAAAGACATCAAAAGATGCTTTCTTTTAACAATCACAGAATGCATTGCTTTAAATATAAATATTCTTTCGAATATACAGTGTTTTCTATTGGACTCAATATTTGTGTGTGTGTTATGCTGATTAAAATATGACATGCATTAGCTTGCCAACATACTAAACCAAACTTTTATTTAGTTATGCTGCCTTAGGCTGTAGACAGTAAGGCAGTTCAGGTTTTTTATAAGCAGTCTGAAATATATTTGAATTGTTTCTATTTCATTATATGGACATAAAACATTTACCATCCAGATATAGATCATTACGGCACCGTCTTGCAATTTGTGTAATATTTCTATACAAGGCAACAGCATAAGTCTGTGCAGTGCATGAAGTTCACTTCATTTCTTTCTTTTCACTCACAATCTCACACACACACACACAACACACACACACACACACACACACACACACACACACACACACACACACACACACACACACACACACACACACACACACACACACAGAGACTGCCAGTCCTGGAATGTGAGGAATTCAACTAAAGCAAACAATGAACTTTCAGCTCTTGAATCTAATGAATACAACTCTTCTGCTGGGGAAAACACACACACACACACACACACACACACACACACACACACACACACACACACACACACACACACACACACAAACCGTCTGCAGCAAAAATACTCCCACACATGCTGGAATTCACTGAATGGAATACAAATGGTATTATGATAGCGTCGTGCAATTTATTAGGCAGCGAACGTATTAAAGAAAGCCGTGAGTTACTCAAAGCTTCACGTTAAGCTGATTTTACCATAAAGGTAAACACCCTTGAATTGATGATTTTCAAAAATGGTGGGTAAAGCATTATGATACATATATAAATAAGGACATTTATTATTAATAATTGGAGAAAACAATTCTTCTAGCAAGTAATGCAGTTGATTAGCCTGACTTTAGGCTGCCTATAATGGTGCATTAATATAAAATGTCCACATAGGTGTGTGTTTAACACATAAGTTTTTACAATGTGGCTCATGCGATCAGAATGTGGAGTCAGAACTATCTTTTCATGTAAATTTGACTGAGTCAGACAATAGATCTATTTCTGTCTGGACGTTGTGAGAGTGTGTTTCCGAGCACAGTGTGTGAAATTCATCAGCATGCAGTCAGATTGGGAACTAGAGGTCTGTGGTGCCTCATAACTGCTGTACGAGGGCCAATAATTACAACAGCACTTACTGCTGAAGAACACATGGAGAACGTATGAAGAAGCCGTGGAAGTATTGGAGCTACATTCAGTAGATGTGCTTAACAATCTTGTGCATTTTGCATGTATGTTTGTGTTTCTGTAAATAACAGATGCATGTGTTTTAAATATGATCTAAGTTGCCATCTCATGGGGGTTACATTATTTTTATTGTTAGATGCTAACAGATTGGTGTATGTAAAGATCATAACAATTTTCCAGCCAAGTATGTTAACTCACATCATATTAGTTGTACAGTCTGTATTAAACTTATTTTAAAAAACAAACCTCCTTTAAAAAAAAAAAAAAAAAAAAAAAAAAAAAAAAAATTAGGGTCTGATTATTTTACATTTATATTAACAATGTGAAAACTAGCCATCACTTTCATTCATAAATATTTTTTTTATTATTAATTAATGTATTAAATGTAATAAATAATTTAATAATAAATTAATATAAATTACAAACTATCAGACCCCAATTGTATATATAAATTGTATATATTATATATATAAACATACACACATGCAATTTGGCATTTTTAGCCATTTTTAAGTAAAATGCAAATGTTTAAAATGCCTGTCATTCCCAAAACATAACAGGCTAGTATTAAACTTAATATCCCATCTGAGGTGTGATGGAGATGACAAATGTGCATGAAGTTTCAGAAAAATGACAGAGTTCTCCTGTATGTACTAAATAAATGCATTAAACTGGTGTGAAAGGTAGTCGTTTTTTTCTGTGCATTGATGATTTTACGCATTCATATCTCAGTTATGATGCAATCACACATGGCCATTCATTAGAAACACCAAATATGTCCAAAAGTCAGCACATAATAGCAGCAGGAGTCAAACAGGAACACCACCCCCTGATGTCATCCGAAACCCGCATCTTCTTCCTGGGATTGGACTTTTTTTTTGCGCATTCCTGCCCTTTTTTCCAGAATTCCTCATTCTGCGGCTCCGCGAATCAGCGACGCGCAAATGCAAAGTTTGCGACAGTTTTGAGACGCGCAGAAGCTGACCCAAATCTGCGCTCTTGGTTTGTTTAGAAATTCGCTTTTCCAGCCGGATTCGGTCTCTGTTGGCGTTTGCAGATCGCTCAGGGGGGTTGTATGAAGGTTTGGAGATGTCTGTGAAGTCTTTAGACGCCGTGAAGAGGAAGATCCAGTGTCTGCAGCAGCAGGCGGATGATGCGCAGGACAGAGCGCAGTTTCTGCAGACGCAGCTGGACAATGAACGAGACCTGCGGGAGAAAGTGAGGAAACCATCTTACCTTTCCTTCCTTACACTCCTCTTTCTTTCTCTACTGCTTCTGTCTGCTGCTTTTCGCGCGTTTCGGTGCACGCTGAACAGACATGGTGGAGACCGGGGCTAGTTGTCACACTTTAGTGCATGTTTCTCACGGTATTTTAGCGTGATGCTGCGTACACCGGGGCATGTTGTCACGCTGCCTGAAAAGTTTTTACTAAAAGACCAGTTGCACAAATGCTTTAGCAGTATTTCGGTCTGAGAATTTTTGTGAATTTTATGCTCAAAACAAAAATTCCAGTAGGTTAGAGAACGGGGCTAGTTGTCACATTGTGTACGTCAGTGAATACATGCAGATGAAACTTGGCGCCATACAGGGGCATGTTGTCACACGATTACAGTGAAAATCTGCCTTTAAAAAAATGCCATACAAAAATGTCAAAGCATCGGCTAACAAATATTGTAATTAATAAATTCTATGCTACAATATTTAAAACACATGTGATGACTTGCCCCAACCAGGTATTTTTAAAATACCGTTGTTTTAACAACACATTTTATGGTTTAAATTAAAATCTACTCTCATTAAGGTTTATAAACCACCGCTACAGAAAACAAGTGTTTGTGTAATCAAGAAAAAATGTCACGTGTTTTATTTTATTATTTTATCTTTTATCCTTCATTTCTGCTGGCCACAACACAGGTTTTTTTTTTTTTTGCTTTTTATGAATGTGTTTTATAATTGTTTTACCATTTACATTTTGCTGGAAAAGATGTTTTTGAGGAAGGCTATTATGTGCAAATCAGTGTCAATAAGCTGCAGGTTGCCAATTGTGACAACTTACCCCGCTATAGTAAACCTGTGTTAAATGAACTCTATCTGGTGGAAATTTTCAGGAGCTTTTTTCTTGTCGAGACTTTAAGGTTTGTTTCTATACAGTAATGGACTTCCAAAATAAACTTCATATTATCATTAGCATTACATTCTGGTGGCAAGACTTTTCACTTGGTGGATTAATCGGCTTTTGTTAAATGTGCATTTAAAATACAATCGCTCAAGATAGGTTTGGGAAAACCACTTTTACCTGGGTGTTAAAGTGGGATTTCTTCTCCACTTGGTGGCGAGAAAAATATTATTTTTGAAGTAAGCCTACATGACTGAATCTGGAAAAAACTCCAAACCGTTTTCCACATCAAACTCTCGCCCTGTCACCTCAGCAGCGTTTCTGCTCGCTTACACCCGCTTTATAGTGGAAACATTACCGTGAGCAGCTGTCAGACGAGTGTTTTGTATTGCGTCTCACACCTTTTGACCAATTAATTTTTAAATGAAATATTATTATTTTAATTTTGTGCATAAAGACTTGGATATAATGTATAATAAAAATGTATACAGATTTTTATATATATATATATATATATACACACACACACACACACACACACACACACACACACACACACACACACAAATGTTAACATTTAAAATAAAACATTTAATAATACTAGTAAAATTGAAGTTTTATTTTATACAAAATATTTAAAAAATATATAAATTTATATAAAAAATATTTCAATTACTTTATTAAAAATTATAATAAATAAAAATATAGATTTTTTAGAATATATAATATATAAAATGTATAGTATAATATTATGTTATATTAATTTTTAAAGAATTTAGAACATTTTTTCGCCATGGTTTTTAAAAGATAAAACTGACCACTAATATAGCAGCACAGCAGCCCCTTTCCTGGAAACTGCTGTCTGCATTTAGTCGGGGGTATGACGTTCTTCACTTTCTCACTTCCTGTCTTGTTTGTCGCTGTGTGCTTTCACCAAACATGTGTCTCTTAGAAAAAGATGTCACAGATGCCCTTTCATCCATATAGCTTTGGAAAGCAGATCCAAAACATCAGCAGATGCATTGTTCTGAAATGACTGCAGGAGACTCAGTCGTGATCTGGTTCCTCATCTCAGCTGAAATGAGACTCTGTTACACTCTCCAGTAAAGCATCAGCAGCTGATTTACTTCTGAATGGCTAGAAGTACATCTATGACTAACAGTCCTCCTGTCTGTGTGTCTGTGGAGCAGCACAAAGGGTTAATTCCAAGTATAATCCATTAGGTCTCCTGATATCTGTGCAGTAAAGACCAAAAAGATTTGCTGCTTTTAAAGCCTCGTAATGGTATGATAATCAGATGCGTGTTTGAGCACCGTATAAGGCGTGAGGCCCACTCTGCTCTGTGTTAGAGGAAGTGGGCGTGGCCAGAGGAAAACTCTCATTCAAATGAGTGAAACTGAAAGAATCAGCTTCGCATGTGCTTACAGTTCTCTCTCTGTGTTAAAACTACTGATTTCTCAGAGCTTAAACAGTTAGTTTAGCCAAAAATGGAAGTTTTATTAAATAAAAATGCTTTTAGTATCATGGAGATTATAGCTTTTTTTTTTTTAATACATAAATTATATAATATATAAAAATGTGTATTATATTAAATTTGAATGAATTTAGAACATGTTTGGTTTATTAAAGAGGTGAAAAATATTTAGAAATATTAATTGGCAACTTGCTGTAATAAAATTAAAGCTAAGCAGTGATATATTTTATAGTTTTTGTTATTATTTTTAATTTTATTACTTTAAACTTGCACTCTTATTGGAAACTGAGCACATAAAAAATATTGAAGGAAAAAAACAAAACAAAAAGACAAATGTGGTCGGTAAAGATTTTTTTAAACTTTTTTTTTTTTTTATATTTGTACATTTCTGTTAGGTGTCAATCCTACAAGGATCTACAAAGCTCTTACTGGATAAGCTGACATTTCTTTGTTTCTTATGTTTAGGATTTTAGCAGATTGTTTTAAGATCCAGACCAGTTTCTAATAGCGTTCCTGTAGGATCTTTTGATCCTGCCTCATTCCCTCAGATTTCTAGCCAGGATCTCTAAGCACTGTTTCTCTGTGTTGACAGGCGGAGGGAGACGTGGCCGCTCTGAACCGCAGGATCCAGCTGGTGGAGGAGGAACTGGACCGAGCTCAGGAGAGACTGGCCACCGCGCTCCAGAAACTAGAGGAGGCCGAGAAAGCAGCGGATGAGAGCGAGAGGTCCGAACAAACACACACACATACAAACATCTGTGCACATTAGAGTTATTATTCAACTAAAGCTGAAACCATTCATTAAACAAAGAAATTACTTGATTGTTACTTGAAATAAAATAAATTTTAACTGAAATAACATGTAATAGTTATTTTATTTCAGCAAAATTTCTCATTTAATTTGATGTACTGAAATAAATAAAACTAAAACCGAAAGAAACGTACTATCTATCTATCTATATATATATATATATATTTCAGCTAGTGGCCAAGGCAGCATTTCTCATAATATTTAACTAAAATTAAAATAGAAACAGTAATTTAAGAATAAAAACTTAATTCTAAATATTTCTAAAAAGTGTATTTGAAAAATAAAATTTATGCAATATTTGAATCATCCATCTAATTAGCATAATGTTAATAACAACAGTTAGCTGAAAATCAAGTATTATTACCAGTCTGTTTAATTTTCATTAGCTTTATTTCAATGCAGATTAAAAAAAAAAAAAAATTAAATCTGTCTTTTTTGAGATTAGCAGTCCTCTTTGTATTGTGTATATACCATCAGTTCACTGCACACTAGAAATTGTTCATTAATAATTAATTTAATTCAAAATATTAACTATAATATATAATTGAAACTAAAATAGCACTGGTGTGCATCAGTTGCTCACTAAAAGTCATGCATCATGAAATTGTTCACTAAGAACTGCTGACGGTGAAATGCATATCAAATCAAGCATAAGATCTATTTATTTATATTTTTGTGTGTTTTTTGTATCCAGGGGCATAAAGGTGATTGAGAATCGTGCGATGAAAGATGAGGAGAAAATGGAAATTCAGGAAATACAGCTCAAAGAAGCCAAACACATCGCTGAGGAGGCCGACCGCAAATATGAAGAGGTCAGACACACGCACACACACACACTCTTCATACGGTTTACTCTGTCGTTTGAGTCCGGAGCGGATCTGTGAATGTCCTCTGTGTGTTTGCAGGTCGCTCGGAAGCTGGTGATTCTGGAGGGTGAACTGGAAAGAGCAGAAGAGAGAGCGGAGATTGCAGAACTGTTAGTGCACATCTTTAATTAACCCACAGACAGATTTAGTTTAACCACAACACAACTTGCTGACCTACACCGAAAAAAAAAATATATATGTAGGTTTCACTTTGAAACTATTTTCTCTGGAAGCCACTGAATAAAAAATCGTGCAGTTGTGAGAAATTTCTCAGAATTGTTCGTTATAAAGTCAGAATTGAGGGATGTATACTTGCAGTTTCACAACTTTGACTTTCTCACAATTCTGACTTTTTTGCGAGTTATAAAGTCAGAATTGTGGGATATAAACTCACAATTGTGAGAAATGAAGTTGGAATTGCGAGAACAAAAGTCAGAATACAAGTTTACACTATAAAAAATGTTTTTTTCGAAGAAAATAAAGCAAAGATTATTGTAGTATGTTTTAAAAGAAAATAGTATTTTAGTCTTTCTACTTCTCGTTTAAAACGGTGTGAATTTACCAACGATTTCTGAGTAAAAATTATGGAGGTTTGTTTCTGCCCATGAATAAAAGTAAAACAATTTATTGCGACTTAATCTAACAATTCTGATTTTTTTTTCAGAACTGCATTAAATAACCCATGATCTTATAATTTTTTAGAATTGCGAGACAAATTTGTAACTGCAAGTTATAAAGTAAGCATTGCTTGATATAAAGTCGCAATTGCGAGAAAAATTCAGAATTGTTTAAATCTCGCAATTCAGATTTTATTTCTTGCAATCGTAAGTTTATATCTCACAATTCTGAATTTATAACACGCAATTCTGATGTTTTTCTCACAATTTTTACTTTTTCTAGCAATTGCGACATCGTCAAGCAATTCTGACTGACTTTATAACTCACAATTACAAGTTTGAATTTTGAGGAAAAAAAGGCAAGATTGCAAGTTTATTTTATGCAGTTCTGAGAAAAAAAATAGAATTGCAAGATGTAAACTCGCAATTGCGAGAAAAAAGTCAGAATTGCGAGATTAAGTCACAATTACCTTTTTTATTTTTATTATTGATTATTTGTACTGGAAAACTAGACAAAGATACTAAGTAAGAAAATCATTTTTTGCAGTGTATCACTGTATGGTCAGTATCGAAATGCAGAAACCTAGTTGCAAGCACAACAACAACTGATATGATTAATACTTGAGCTGTAATAAGATGAGGAAATACAGGTTCTTTATTGGCATTGATGATTCCACGAAGAACCTTTCCATTCCACAAATGGTTCTTTATAGCGGAAAAAGGTTCATTAGGTTATTAAAAAAATCACTGATCACCGAAAGGTTCTTTGGGGAACCTAAAACAGTTCTTCTGTGGCATCACTCCAAAAACACCCATTTAGAGTCTTTATTTTTAAGACTTTTTCTCTGTTTTTACAGTAAAGGAGGAGATCTGGAGGAAGAACTGAAAAACGTAACCAACAACCTCAAGTCTTTAGAAGCTCAGTCAGATAAGGTGAGTCAGCTGACCTATGACCCATAATTCCACAGGGCAGAATGCATTTCTGTGCAAATTGTTCATAAAGCATTCTGTTCTAAGCTGTTGTGTTGAATTGAATGCGATGATTCACGAGTGATGATTTGCAAATGAATTATTTGCACAGAAACTGGTTCTGCTCCTGTCTCATGAATGAGGCCATTTGTGTTGAACATGAATGCAGGACATCTGGGAAATCTGATCCATCTCAGCGAATTAGTGCTTCATTTCAGTGAACTGGTTCAAAAATGATTCATTTGAGTCACTTATCAACAGTGAAGCCCCTGCACATCATCATACGTCATCTTCTATAGTAACAAAGCAAATGGTTGCTAAATACGGTTGTTATTTGAAATGCAATTATATAATTGAAGGTGTTTTTATAAAACATGGAAGATTATGAAATGAACAGCATATTTACTCCTTTACAGGCTACCACCACTGGGTGATATTGCTAATAAAACAATATATTAGTGTTCGTTCAGTGTTCACACTTGTACAACCTTGTCTATTCAGTTTTAGCAGTATTTTTTTATTGTTGTGTCTGTGCATTTATTATTGTATCAATGCATTTCAATACTTTTAACATTTTAATTTATGTAAGCTATACTGGCACTTGCTGTCCAGTGTTAAATCTGAGACCAGTTGAGAACCAGCGGTCTGAATAGCCTTCTGCTTGTTTTCTGTCTGCAGTATTCAGAGAAAGAGGATAAGTATGAAGACGAGATCAAAGTTCTGACTGATAGACTGAAAGAGGTGAGCGAGTTTAACCTAAACCAGCTGTTCATTCTAACAGTTTTGCATGCAAGTCTTTCTTTCGTAGGCCAGATGCATGGTCATTCTCTGACCTTTCACATTTGTTCCCTCTGCATTTTTCCCCCGTAGGTTGAGACTCGTGCTGAGTTTGCGGAAAGGTCGGTGGCCAAACTGGAAAAGACCATCGACGACCTCGAGGGTAAGCTGTGATTCAGTCCTGAGGAATTCCAGCTGATGGCGTCACTAAAACCGTCAGCTGGAATGAACCTTTGTCTCCTCTGACCGCGTGCGGCGGCTTTGTCTGTTTTCATTGTATGAAAGAACAGAGCTAACGGTGTAAGCCCGTCCGACCTGTTCAACTCGTCGTCTTAAACGGTTCTTGCACCTGGAGAGGATGAGTTGAAGCTGAATTGCACTTGTTTCATAATTGATGAACATTGACACTGTTATTGAAATTGAAACAACAGTGAACTAAATTTAGCTGAATAATGACACTATTATCTTCTGTAGAGCTGTTTATGACATCTTTGACACCTCTTTATGACATGGAATATATATATTTTGTTTACATAATATATGTGTCTGTACTGTGTATATTTATGTATATATAGATACACTCACATACAGCGTATATTTTGGAAATATTTACATATACATTTATATATTTATGTTCTTATATTTTATATCATATATATATATATATATATATATATGTGTATATGTATATGTGTATATATATATATGCATGTATATGTATATGTGTATATATATATGCATGTATTTGTATTTTTATATATATATAATATATACAGCACACACATATATTATGTAAACAAAAACTTTTGTTTTGGATGCGATTAATCGTTAGACAGCACTTTTTTTATATATATGTATATGTGAAATCTTCTGTAGAGCTGCTTTTTTACAGCTGAAATTGAATTTGTTTCATAATTGATTAATATTATGAAACAAATTATTCATGTATGTATTTATCATTAATTGACGACAAAATAATTTTAAAATTAATAAAACATTCACATTGTTAGTTTATTATGTACAATTATAAGTTGAATGTTTCATAATAAATTAATATTGGATAAATTGTAATTATTGGTTTATATATGTAGAAAATATTTATAAATAATTTAAAAATTAATAAAACTTTACCATTGTTATATTCTAAGAACTAGTATCTTCTGTTGCTCTACAGCTGAAACTGAATTTTATTTCATAATTAATATTAAATACATATTACGATAAATATCAATATTAAATATAATTAAAATAATAACTTAATGACATAATACTGCACTTGCACACATATAAATGCACAAAAAAAAATGAACGGATAGAAGTGTTTAGGATCACCTTTTTTTTTTTTTTTTTTTTTACAGCATGTTACTTCTTCCTTGCCCTTTTTCTTTTTCTTTTTCTTTTATCTAGTCAGCTGCCTACCTAGACAGCATTTGTAGGCATTGCTGTGCCGTGTTTTGTTCACTTGGACCTGTTGAACTTACTGTTTCCTTTCTTTTTCTGTCTATCATTTCCTGTTCCTGTCTCCTTCTCCATCCTTGGCCGAAACACCTGTCCTTTCTGCTCTTGACCTTTGACCTCCAGATGAACTCTATGCTCAGAAGCAGAAATACAAGGCCATTAGTGAGGAGCTGGACCATGCGCTCACTGATATGACCTCCTTATAGATGCTTTTATGTGTCAGCAGTGCTTGAGCTGAACATTAGGAGTACTAACTGTGATTGACAGCTTTCTCGTTCAATCAAGCGCTGCTGCTCTGCATAAACTATCCTGATTGGCTGTGCCTCTGTCTCTCTTTCTCTGCTCACCCTTTCTTCCTCACTGGTGCCTTATGTATTTTGCACTCTCTGAAAGTTTGATTATTCCTCTAAGATTTAATAAAGGTTTTATTTCTGCTCTTTGAACACTCTTTTGTTTCAATTTCTTGCTTTAAAAAAAACATTAAATATTTTCTTCCTCTCTGATCTTGAGTCTTGTCTTAATCTTTCTCCATCTTTCTGGCTCTTTTCATACAGAAACAAAATAATAAAGAAACACTTGTTTGTATTAGATGTGTGATAATTATATTTAAGGTTTTAATGATCATCTTTTGTGTAATGTAATGCTTTCAATTACATTTATGCAGTTATTTAATGGTTTTTTTTTTTTTTTTTTTTTTTTAAAGTTTTGCTGCAAAATATTTAAATATATCCAAATATACAAGTAGTTTGAGAGCACAGGGCAAATATTTGTAAAAAAAAAAAAAAATCACTTTACATTTATGCATTTAATACAAAATGACTTACAATAGTATAATAATGTAAATATTTATTTTATATATATAAATAAATTTCTAAAAAAAAAATGTTTTACTGCAAAATATTCATATATATGCAAATATGCATTTATTTTTAAATCACACATACATTTATGCATTTTATCCAAAGCAACTTACAATAGTGGAATAATAATATTTTAAATGTTAATTTTTAACTTCAACAATTTGTTTTAAAAAAGCATATATTATGACTTCATCTCAGAGCTTATTGTATTTCTGTCTTTAAAAAGGTTTCTGCATTATCTGTAAAAATCAGTTTCTCCGTGGAGGCAAAATGCATGGGATTTTACATCCATAACCCAGCTGTGGTGTATAGTTTACTGGTTGAAAGCCTGGAATGTGCATTCTTGTTATGCAATCAACACTTTAGAGAATCGTGTTTAGAAACGTGTCACAGATGTTTGTGTGTCTTTTTAAATCATGGTTCTGGTTTATTTCAGAGGATGTGGCTGAAGCAAAACAGCAGAACCTGGAGATGCATCAAGTCCTGGATCAAACGCTTCAGGAGCTCAATAGCTTGTGAGCAAACGAGAAGAAATCCATGACGAACATTCCAGAATTTCTCATCCATTCCAGCAGTGTTTTATGTTTAGCTTTTCATGTTTTGTATAAGTTATGTTATTTCCATCCATTATTTTCTATATTTTGGATTGCAATTTTCTGATTATTTCCTAATGCACCTATTAGTCCATTAAATAAAAAATAATGTTTTCTTGTTGCCATTTGTCCCATTTAAATGCAACTTCCAACACCATATGTGGCGCAAAAGCAAAATATGCCTTTAATGGTTATGTAAGAATATTTCCCTTTTTCACTTTTTCATTTTTTTTTTTTCTTCAAATATCTGTCTTGGTGCTGTTTTATTTATTTCTTTTGAATGACCATAAAGGCGGAAGGTATACTTAAAACAGTAGAAATGCAACAACAAAAGGTAAAAAAGCAATTAGTACATCACATTTTGGTAGTGATGTTAGGGAAATGTATGCGAATGTATCAAAAACAAAGTTGTAGATGCGTTATGTATTGGAACACAGATTTCTTGGACTATTTTTGGCATTAAGAAATCTTTATTAGTTTGTCATTTATGGGACCATTTTGTACCCTTGATGCTGCAAGGGCTATTTTCACTGGTTTGATGTTTTTTTAATATTTTTTTTATACCTGTTAAACTAAATAAATGTTTACTTATTTGCACACCACACCAATCGATGAGAATTATTATTTTTTTTTTTTTATTTTTTTTTAATTTTTATTAAACTTGTCTGTTGGCAGACATGTCACAGGAAAAGTATGAAATTATATCTTAGGATCAAAGACACTTTTTTGCATTTTTACCTTATTTAATGAATATTTCACTTCAAATTCTCTTTATTGTATTGCATAATATATATATATATATATATATATGTATATATACATAATATATATAAATAAATGCAAACATTTAAATATTTATGAATATAAAAAAATGTTTTACATTAATAAACAAAGAGCTTGACTGTCAGGAAAATAATCCACAGGCCTGAAGCCTAGATTTATGAAGGAATTTGACCGGCCACACACGCTAATTAGTAATGACCTTGAGGCACAGACTTGCGTCAGTAATTTCTGCGAAGGTATGAGGTCTTGTATTAGTTCAGGAAGCACAGTATACGAATCACACTACGGCGAAGGCTTAGCTTATGAATATTAATAGTGTACTCTGACGTGCGACGTGGCTGCTACGACAGCTGGCAATTGAACGAATTCTACTATGACGAAGGCGTATCTTATGAATATTAATGACGCTACGTGCCCGAACGTTCCAGGGAGGTCACAGAGTACGTCAGTTTGACCTCATTAATATTTATTTACGCAGCCTTCGCCGTAGTATGATTGGTCAGTTCCTCGCTGCTTTGCGGATTCTGCGCTGTCTGCTGAAGTACCGGGCGGGATTTCCGCAATACATTCAGTATGGCGAAGACCTACGATTATTTGTTTAAACTGCTGTTGATCGGGGATTCCGGCGTCGGGAAGACCTGTGTGCTGTTCAGATTCTCGGAGGATGCCTTTAACTCGACGTTTATTTCGACGATAGGTATTTATGTCTCTGTTTTATAGGTTTTGTGCTCGGATTGTTTATGAAACGTCAGTCTGTGCTAACGGCTAAGCTAATGGACTAGTAACTGTCTGTAAGCTCTTCTCGAGTTTTTGTGGTTTGTTTTGTTTCTTAACTTTGACAGTTTCGCTGTAGTTTTGTCTTTTAATGAATTATTTTGTGCGGTAATTAGGTGTCTATTTGATGAACGTTTCTACTGGTTAGCATCTAGCTGTTCTGACAGAATGACTCAGATACTAAAATTATAGATTTGCTTTTCTTATTTTGTAAACTAAAATATCAAATAACTAGAATCATTCGGTGAATATCCAATTAAACTGTTTAAAATGTATGATTAGAAACCTATTAGTCAGTAGTTACCTGTTTCACACATTGTAAGTTAAGACTCAACATTTTACTGATATAATAATAATAATATGATGTCCACTTTCAGTTAACATAAAACTGTTACTGTGGTAATGCCATGGTACAGTTATGCTAATGTCAGATGGTAATGCCATTGTACTTTGATATATTGATACCATGGTGCTTAATGATTACTATGTACTTTTACCATGGTAAACCAAGTTACTTTATAGAATTTAACTTTCAAAACAGTGGTATCGACATCTACATGTTTAAGAATGTGTCATGGTAATATGTCCAAAAACATGGTCATTTTTGAGTGTATTGATGTAAATGGAACATTTTCTTAATTGCTCTGTTAAGATCAGTTATAGCTTTATGATCAGTCAGTAGTCTATCATTTTTAAATGATATGCTTACTGCTCATGCTTATGTTTTTATAACTTTGTAATATGAAAGGGTGATAAATGTCCAGCTTGGATTAGTCATATAGCATGTGTTCATATGCATACTATGGACATCTATTTGCCTTTTATGTATAAAAATAGTGAAAGAGACACTGTATTGGACTTGTTTTTCAGCCTATGACAGTTGTGCGGTTACGTATTTTCTCTTCCAGGTATCGATTTCAAGATCAGGACAATAGAACTAGATGGCAAGAAGATAAAGTTACAGATATGGTGAGTTTCTAGTCGTCTTTTCCTTCTAGTGTCACTCTCAGCGCTAGTTGAACATTAGCAGATGGCTGGAATGGCACGGGTGATTAGTTTTCTGAAGGAGCCGCTGTTTGATTAGTGAAACCACGAGCAGTTTAATTTCTCCTTTACATAGCAGCGCGTGTTAGTGGTTGACTTTTGTCATTGTTCTAGTTAGGATGAGGTCATCTTCCATTTTAAATGCATTTCAGCATGGCCGCAGTTACAACACTGATGTTGTTTGATATTTACAGGGACACGGCAGGACAGGAGCGATTCCGAACAATCACAACGGCATATTACAGAGGTGCAATGGTAAGAAGATGCTGAAATATATACATTACTGTGCTTTGTATGATGAGCTTCAGGTCTGTCTCGCCGGTTGACCCTCATGTTGTGGAGAGGACTTTCTTTTTCCAGAACAAAGTAGTTTGTTCACCTTGTTACACATGTGGTGTTCTCATTATTCTATGTCAAATATTGCATTCATCTTGATTTTTTTTTTCAGTAACACAGATTATGTATTTCTTTTTGGAACCGATTGATGGTAGGCCTGTGCTAATTGTGAGAAATCCCAAATTTAGTGATAATGAGTTTTACAAGCAGGGATATTTTTGAATTAGATAAAGGATTTTCAGCACAGCACAGGGTTAAGAGTAATAATACTTCTGCTGTTGTCTTCCTAATTGCTGTTTTGTGCACGCTTGTGATTTATCTTGTGCTCTGATCTCAGGGTATCATGCTGGTTTATGATATAACTAATGAGAAATCATTTGACAACATCAAAAACTGGATCCGAAACATAGAAGAGGTGAGTGTTTCTGCTGTGTGCAGCACTTGCTTAATATACATAATCATTAGGTCTTATCTGCATTTTTTTATGGAATAAAAAGTTATAATATAAATAATTACATAAAAAGTTACTGTAGTACAAACAATGAAGCATGGGTTCTATTCTCATGGAAATGCATGAACTGATAAAATGTATCGTTTAAATGCATTGCATTTCACTTTGGATAAGTGTCTGAAAATGCATTCATGTAAGTGTAAATATTTTGCCTATTTATTTTTTTAAATATAAAATAAACATTGAAATTGTTCAACGTGTTATGTGAACTTTTATTATTGTTGTCTAAACTATCGGTAACCTAACTACTAGTTATTTTGAAAATGTGTAGTATTGCACATCCTTACCAATAATGGTTGCATATTCAACGGCAAATTATTACAGCTCATGTTCTTGTATGTTTTCAACCCAGCATGCATCAGCGGATGTAGAAAAAATGATTTTGGGGAACAAATGTGACATCAATGAGAAGAGGCAGGTGTCTAAAGACAGAGGCGAGAAGGTGAGCAGACCATGTTCTCTTATAGCCCTTTTCTTTCCCAAAAAACAGTTTACTAGTGTAATATTATTTAACTTTCATTGTATAAGACTCTACAGCAATGATGCCACCTTCCACGAGAGTGTGTTTAGTCAATGATCTACATGCATCACCACGAATGGCTAGATCTGCTAAACAGTCTGTAATCATCCAGAGAAATCATACTTGTATTTTATATAATGGAATCTGCATGTACTCATTTAGCTGGCGTTAGAGTACGGCATCAAGTTCATGGAGACGAGTGCGAAGGCTAATATCAACGTTGAGAACGTAAGTGTGAATGGCTTTTATGATTAATCCTCGTTTTATTTCCTTATCATATCTGCAGCAGATTGAACGGTTAAAGGTCTAATTGAGACATAATGATGTTTTCTGCTCTACTCGCAGGCATTCTTAACGCTCGCCAGAGACATAAAAGCAAAGATGGACACGAAATTGGTGAGACTTTCCCTTTCTGTGCTTTAGTTTTGTGTAAAAAGGAATTTAGATTGAAAATTGGGTAACACTTTACAATAAGGTTTCTTTAGTTATCATTAGTTAACATGAACTAACACAGAACAATACTACTACACTATTTATTCATCTCAGCATATATACTAATGCATATTTAAGATCAAAAGTTGTATCTATTAATATTAGTTTATGCACTGTGAATAACATTTGTATTAACTGACATTAACAAAGGTTAATATTTGCTGTAAAAATATCTGTTCTTTGTAAGTTCATTAATTAATGCATCAGTGTTAACAAGTAAGATAACTAGCATGTGAACCGTAATATGCATGTCACATGATCTGTGTTACATGATTAATCGATTGCTATGCATTTATCAAGTTGATTTTGCATTGTCAACTTTTGGATGTCTTATTAAATAAATTAAATTGTAAATAATGAAAATTTTGATAACGCTTTGCTTAAAGCCTTTATAGCATTTTTTTTTTTAGCCTTAATGTTCGTTGAATTGCATTACACATTTTAATAAATAATTGTAACCAAAGTTAAAATGCATTATAATATTTGCAGATTCCTTGTTACATCTACAATTGGTTGTTTGTCATGTTTTAATGCATTATATATTTTCATAAATTGTTATAAACTTTAAAATGCATTGTAATATTTGAAGATATGTTTTTACATCTGAAATGTTTTTATATGCATTATATTTTCTCATGGTGCAACAATGAATAGATAGGTCTTATAACTGTCTAATTATTAATAAGATCATTCAATGCATTATGAGGCATGATTAATGCATTAAAAATACATTATTATTTATATATAAAGGCTTCAAGTAAAGTGTTACAATTTTCCTTTTGGATGAATGAATCCAATATCCCATGCTCAGTATTGGCACAATTTCTGGCTAGCTTGAGTTGCAGTAATCAAGTGAGAATCTGGAGTCTGATTAGTTTTTTTTTTTTTTTTGATCACACAGGAGGGGAACAATCCTCAGAGCAGCAACCATGGAGTGAAAATTACCACTGAACAGCAGAAAAAGAGCAGCTTCTTTCGCTGTGTGCTACTGTGAAGACCAAGGCCTTACTGTCCGCCGCCCGTGGGCTGGACACGAGTGGACTATGCTCTCCCTCTTAGCACTCCTCCTCCTTCCTCTTTTATCCCACCTCTCCTTCTCTGTCGCACTCTTCTTCCAGCCCTAGGGCAGTCGGAGTTCCTGGCTCCTCTTATCTTCTTCCATTGACAGATTAGCGATGCCACTTCCTCTCGCTTATGACCCTTCCCTGACGAAACCATGGTGGGAAAGCATTGGTTCTACAAGTCAAGGTGAAGAACTGGGTGCTGATGCATCGTCGCAATCGTTCCAGCAGCAAACGTGCACCTAAAGAAGATCCCACATCTTTGTTTCAATCGCTCGTTTTGAGCGCACAACTGCCAAAATTGATCCATTCCTTCGTGGCGACCTGGAAGCAGTCGTGATTCTGGGGCAGGCCGCAGAGCGTGATCTGATATTGAGCCGGTTTGAGAGTTACGTGGGACTTTCTTCATCATTCCATTTTATTTTCGGCCCTCATGCATTCTTCGACAATCACATTGACCTTATTGTAAGTAGAGGAATATTATAACCCACCTCTTAGATGCTTTTTCCTTTCTTTCATTTAAAACAACAAAAAAAAAACATTTCGCTGTTTTTGTACCCGGGTTTACTTCTCAGACCTGTTACGCAAAAGTGTTGCGTTCGCAAACTTGGTGCAGTCAAGGTTTCATATTAAACGAATGAAGATCCTGCTTTTTATTCATCAAGACATGATTGCTGCCTCGTTAAAACTAACCTTCCTTTTTTTTTTTAACATGCACACGAAGCTATTTCCAAATAGTTCAGTTTTTTATGCAGTAGTGCTAGCTTTTGTTTTAACATTCCTTCGAATAAATCCAAAGCTCAGGTCTTTCTTTTATTACGACCTGAAAACGGCCCAGCAGGAAAGAGTTCTTTAATTAAAAACACTTGAATTTAATCGACTAGTGTGATCAAATGAAACTGACACGTAGCCCTTGACAGGAAGTGAAAATCCTGAGCTTGTAGTATTAACAAATATGCGTAACCAAAAGCAATGAGAAAGGGTGACTGTGTAACCTGAAAAGCAGAGCTATACTTGAGAAAGCACCTCCCGTATACAGAAGTCCATGCACTTTATCAGTATCTTTTGTGTTGAGTGTAGTTTGTGCCAAGTGATAGTTTTGCATCATACAGGCGTTTTTACATGGTTACGTGGAGTATGACCTGCCGAATTCATGTTCGTTTTGAGATTAAGGCGTTTTCATTCCCCCAAAAGTTTTCTAGGAACATTTCTACTAGTCTTGCGTTATCAGTTATCCTGATAGTAAGCCAAAGCTGGTTTTATGCATTGGCTGCTATTGGTGCAGTTTGAATAAATAGTCTTCTATCAGCTGTGTTTTGTTAATTTGTTCATATTTCTCATGTATTATGAACGGACTGTACGTGTAGCATCTGAATTACAGTCCTGCAGCATGTCAGTCCCAATGAGTTTGGGTTGCACAGTGTAAAAACAAACAGATTTGGCTCATATGACTAGGATTAACTACCCAGAATACAGTAATCCACCATTCCTAGGTTCTGAATAGTGTGTTGTTGTCATAAGCACATGCTTATAATTAATGCTAGAGAGCTGTACTGCCCTTCAAAAGCAAACTGCAGTGGGATATGAGAGTCAAACCCACCTGTCACAAGAGAAAATGTGTAGTTTTTCCTTTGCTCTGCAGTATACTCAAATGTACATTTTGTAGTCATATTGTAAAATGAAACATGTCAGTTGGTGCAGTTGTGTTCACCAGCAATAGGTCAGGAAACTTTACGTAAAGCGTCAGCACCCATTAGATTTAAGAGAGAAAAAATAAAAATCCAAATAAGAACACATTCAGGTCAAATTTCACCACAAAAACCAGTTCACTTTGCATTTTATTATTTTCATGACAAGCATGTGTTTCCATGAATGGAATCTGATTCTTACGACTGTACCACACAAACATTAAGTATATACATAAAGCTGTTTACATATCAGGACGATGTGTGTTGTACCAGCTTTAAAAAAAAAAAATCATTGACATGCATTTTTATTTAATTTTTTACATAATGAGAATTCAGGAAGTGAGTTGTCATGAAAATGTCACACAATGTTATATATATATATATATATATATATATATATATATATATATATATATATATATATATATATATATATATATTCCATATGATTTGGGGTGAAACGTGACCTGAATGTGTCTTTAAGAGATTAAAAGGCTGAGAAGCACAGTGTTTTGACTGTTTTCGAGGCAGAAGTGCATGAAATTCTCTTCTTGCTGCAATATGGCGCATCCTAAAAATGGCCACTTTCCTTTTCTTTTTCTGAGCTTAATTGTCGATCGATTTGAAATGACTTCCTGTTTGCACCTTGTTCTCTTTCCACCTCGAGGAGATGCTGTTTTGCGTTAGAAGCTGTATGTCGGTGTAACGGTGTATATCTTCATCTGTACCCACAGCATCTCTCTTCTCTCCCTGTCCAATAATGTCCCCAACTTGCCGTTTGTCTTAATAACTAATACTTGATCTTTCATTTTGGATCTATGCATCATGAAGGTGATACTGTTGACCTCCTGTATGTTTTGTTTGTGTGTGTTTATTTTCTATAGACGTCTTGTACATAGTCTGTTCTGAGCTTTAGAGGACAGTCTGCTGTTTAAAACATGTTAATGGACCTCAGACGAAACTGAATCTGGCCTTAGGGTGTTTTAAAGTGATGGAATAAAATGCAAAAACAATATAACAGACAGCTGGCAAAACATTTTTATTTGATTTGCAAACAAACCAAGTGGAAAAGAACATTAGCAAACAGGTACCGCTTTCTGTCTTAACAAACGGCTTTGCAGTCATGTGTTTATTGAGCAGTGATACGTACGTCTGTCGATCTCAGTTTTTGCTGTTTAGTTTTGTCTTTCTCGTATTGATTTGAAACGACTGTCATCCATATCATTTACAGATTCTTTTTATATGACCATGTTTTCATTTGTCGATTGTGATGTAACTGGGGAGATCGGTAAATTACATTTTGGTATAAAAAAGAAACAATTGTAAATAACTCTAAAAAGAGATCTACTTAAATTGTACTGTACTTTCTAAAAACATTGAAAAACTGATCTACAGTTTTTGTAGATATCTGTACTTTTGATTTATTAAAATAAGATTCTTTTAAGAGATGGATTTAGTGTGTGTGTGTTTAATATTGATGGATGAATTATTTTCACAGCTTTACTTTTCAAGTACATTATTGTTATGTTTTAAGAATCCTTATATTTTTTAATATTGGATATACATTTTTCTTATATTTGTACGGGTGCCTTCTTTAAAGAAATTGGTAATGTAAGCCAACATCTGTACCTGACTTCTGAATCTGCAGCGAAAGACCTTACATCATCTTTAGAAAGTGATTTTCCTTTCGTTCAGTGTCCAGATGATCTTCATATCCTGATGTGGAAGGTGCTAGAAGAGAGATGATCGAGACATTTTCAGGGTTGAAAACATAAACAGGCAGCTCTATCAAAATCATCTGTACACGCTGAAAAGATGAAACCATTTTCATTAAGACATTGCTAAATTTCACGATTAATTCCAAATAAACAAGTAACAGAGAATTAAATGTGAACTTTTGATGTAGAAAAGCTAAAATTGTATTTCCTGCAAAATGTCTTGTTTTATTTACAACCTCAAATTTTTTTTATAGTACAGCAGGTCAAAAATTAACATTAGCTTGTGGCAAAAATGTCACTGAAATTCAAAATGATTTAATATTATATAACGTCTAGGCCTTGTTATACATACAATACATGATATTGATTTTATGTAATTGGTGAAACCACCTATCAATAGGCTAGAAATATCTGATTTATGCGATTTTAAATTGTTAAAAAATAAACCCTCATAAAAGTGAAAAATGCCGCTGAAAATCAAAACGAGGGGGCAAATGTTGATCTTTAATGGAAAAGCATGTAGACCCAACAAATCAACATATTAATGTCATAGATGCTGAAACCAGAGTTTAAGTGCTATTAAACCAGGATATTCCTTTAAAATGGTAAATGTGCTTAATAATTGCCCTTGACCTTGATAATAAACTGAAATTGGTTTAACTAAAACGCTAAAATTACAAAGTGGAAATAAATAAAAATTAAAATGAAACATAAAAATAAATTAAACCTTAATTTTAACCTAAACCTAAAATTACTAAAATCTAAAACTGACAATACTAAAATAAAAATGAATTAAAAAAACTATAGTAGCATATAAATACTAAAATAATGCTGATTTGAAAGGACCAGTGTTTTAGTATCACTGAGATATTATAATTTTTATATTTTGATTTAGCTTTTATTTTATATTTTCAGTTTTCATTTTTTGGTGATATATCTATATAGTTTTTATTCTTATAGTATTATATTATGATATAGTATTTTATTTTGATTTTAGATTTAGGTATTTTAATACATCAAATTAAACCAAAAATGAGAAATGTTGCCATGGCAACTAGTTGGAATAAAATACTTTTTTATTGAATTTCAGTTATTTTTATTTCATGTCACAAATTGTTTTGGTTTTATTTAACTGTAATAATCATGTTCCAATCCGAAATTATTTATTCAATTAAATCCAAAGCATCATTCTCTTACAGTTTTCATTCCAAACTGGTTTTGACAAACCTCGCATCATTTACAGCGTGGAGTTGTTACCTGAGGAAGTCAGGCGCTCTCACTATCATGTGCTGGAAATCCTCTAGAGACAGACGGCCGTCATTGTCCAGATCAGCTTCATCCATCACCTTCTCACACACCATCCTCACCTCATCCTCGGTCAGCTCGTTACGCGTCAGTTTATTTAAGGTTTTCTCCAGATCTGATTTACAGATGAAGTCATCGTTGTTGAAGTCTAGAGGGAAGAACAGTGTTAGAAAACACTTCTGTTGGTGCTGTTAAAATGATTGAATGTGTTTAAAATTTATTTTAAGCTACCACTAAAATAAATTCATAAAGCATTTTAATGTAGCTTTTAAAAAGCACTAGTCATGTAGAAAATCATCTGGATAATAATAATGTTGTATTTATCACTAATAGCTTGCACATTCACAGACCCCAAGGCATTTCACAATGTATAACCAAAACAAAAATGATTTACAGATTTATTAATTCATCAACCAATTTTTTCTTACTTTTTACTATTTTAATCATAAATTAAACCATTTTTGGTAACACTTAATTTTAATGTCTCTTAACTAGTTGCTTATTAGCATGCATATTACTACACTGTAAAAAGTGAAAGTTGACTTAACTTAAAATTGAGGAAACCCGTTGCCTTAAAATTGAGTACATAATAATTAAAAAAAAAAAAAAAGTTAAGTTCAATTAGCTTATTTTTTTAAATTATAATTTACTTAAACATTTTAAGGCAATGGGTTTACTCAATTTTTTTAAGTTAAGTCAACTTTCACTTTTTACAGTGTAGAATATTAGCAATTTATTAGTAGTAATTAAGCACTTATTAATGCCTTATTCTACATGAGCATATTCTACATCCCTAATCCTACCTAATAACTAAATTTAACAACTACCGCACTAACTATTAATAACCAGCAAATTAGGAATTCATTAGAAGTCGTAGTTAATATTGAATAAGTGTTCCCTATTCTAAAGTGTTACCCAATTTTTAATATTTGTTTGTCTAAATTTTATTATTGAGAATCGTTATAAATTAGAATATATTTTTAATCTTTCTATTTTATTTTTAACATATTTTATTTATCTTATGTGGGGCACCCATGATAGTCCACCACACTTTGTTTTTAATATTCTCAACAATGAATCCTTCGGTGCGTTGCGTCTGAATAAGATGCATAATTTCAGCATAGCCTCTTGTTGAAATCATTGTTCTCTATTGTTTGAGAGCGTTATCATTTACCCCGTGTTAATGTTGCATGAGTACAGAGTTTTTTCTGATGACAGCAGCAGATCAGATTCTCTGAGATCTTTTATTCTGTTGTTTAATTAGACAGCTGCATGCTTTTCATAGGTAGTTCCCTCTTTAATGAACATGTGAATTATTGATATTCATATGTCAGTTAAGGTTCTGCAGGTTCATCTCTACATGAATAGTAACAGAAAATTGAGGTCAGGTCATAATATCAAATGGTTTCATGCACTGCCAGAACAAATTGACTTATAACCTCATGTACTTTCCAGGGTTATTATTGTGAACTAAAACTACTAAAAACATTTGTGTCGACTGAAACTAATTTAAAAGAAAATAACTATACAAAAATCGGAAAAGCACTAACTTTAGTGGAAATAAAACTAAACTAAAACTAATTTAATCTTAACCTTAATAGTAGACCTAAATATTGAAAAACAAATAAAAAATATAACTACAAAAAAGACAAACTAATTAATAAAAACTACACTAGTATATAAATAATTAATTAACATTTGGTTCTTTTAGGTGATTATTTACTTATCCTCTTTCTAAAGCATTTTTAACAATTGCACATGATTAAAGAAAAAAATCGGTTTTCATTAAAAAGGTGTTTGTTTTAATAAACACTTTCTTAATGAATTAGTTGACATGCTTTTAAACATTCTTTATAATGTTTTTAAAAGATTCGTGAGTTTTGGTAACATGACTGCGAAAAATGTGTCAATCTTTCGCTTAGTAACCTTGTAAAGTAGTATTATTTGATTATTCAGTGTTGAACAGTGTAAAAAAAATCATTCCAAATCAGTTAACTCACCAGTTTAGCTAACCTCACAAACGGTTGATTATTTTTATATGGAAGCAAAATGTTTGTTTAAAACTGACCATAGATTTTAAAAGCGTAATAGGCCTTCAGGTCCCGTGGTGCCATTTCACTCAGCACTGAAAACATGTCCAGAAAGTCGTCCAGAGTCATGTTTCCTTCTCCATCCTCTGAAAAAACCTCAGCGATCCTCTGCCTGAACGGATTGTCCTACAAAAAACACAACTTTTTTTAAAAAAATAAATAAGATCTTCCAAAATAAGCTAGACCACAAACTTGGTTCTAATTCATATGAATTCATAAAATCTCATTCGTACGTTGTTTCCGTACGATCTGCTTACGCCACAGCGACGGTTATTTTTAGGGGCGGGGTTTGGGATGGACTTTTTTCTAAAAATCTTATGTTTTCGATTCACGTCGTACAAATTCATAGGATTTCTCGTAAACCATTTTTATACTCTTCTTGATAGTTGTGTATATAAATCGTTATAGATCATTTACCTTCTCGAGTCGATTACAAGCTGCATGTGCAATAAAGAGCTGCTTCGTTGTTGAAAACGACTGAAGACATCTGAAAGTTTTGTTTTCTACAGTGGATTTTAGGTAAATATCCACCTCAACCAGAGCTCTTTTGTTCTTGTTGTTTTCTGTTTCTGTTTGTTTCGCGTTTTGAGGGGGTCCCCGGTAAATATTGGGTTCCAGGGGTAAATATCAAATTTTTGGGGTTGCTTCAACCCTCGGAAATGAAAAACAACCTACGGCAACAGTGTTAAAGCGTGCAGAAAAGAAAATTCTGTCATTAATTACTCATGTCATTCCAAACCCACAAGACCTTCCTTCATCTTCCGAACACAAATTAAGATATTTTAATGAAATCTGAGCTCTCTGACCCTCCGTAGACAGAAATGCAACTGCAGTGTTCCCTGGAAACGTAGCAAGGACATCGGTAAAAAAAACAGTCCACGTGACATCAGTGGACTTCAATTTTGCAAATCTACAAGAATACTCTTTGTGTGCAAAGAAAACCAAAATAACAATTTATTCAACAATTCTTCTCCCCTAGTTACTGTCTTCTGCCATTTTTGAGAGTAGCCCCCGACTGATGTGCGCGCTTTCCCCAGAACATAATCAACGTAATCAGCATTCTTTATGCTTAGGAGAAAACATGAGCATGCTGAAAGTAAACAACACTGATTATGTTGATTACATTCATTGCAGTTGCAACATTGCAGTTGTTGCTGTCTGTGCATGGTGAGAGCTCTCAGATTTCATCAAATATATCTTAAAGTGCCCCTATTATGGGTTATGAAAGATTCATAATTTGGTTTTGGGAGTCCCCAACATCAGGCTGACATGCATGCAAGGCCAATGAATACGTTCATTTTCTTATAATATGCATTTATTTTTACCTAATTTGCTCAAGGACTATTATGAATAATTCTTAAACAATTCATTTTACCAAACCCCCCTAATCAGCCGTGATTGGTCGGTTTCATTTAAAGCAACTTTTGTGAGCTTTTAATGCTCGCACCTAGTGGCAAAGAATGAATTTGCATTTTCATTCAGACCAACACCAAAATCTAAGTTTTCTCAGGTCTGCACGCCAACAAGTGGGCGGGCAATATGCTAATGTTTCATTTGGACTTCAACTTGAAACGGCTTGGGATTCGTTTTAAAAATCAGTCACTCTTTCTTTTGAGAGATAATAACTTTATAAAAGGTGCACTTTCAGATTTAAAACTTTGCGGTATGTTTTCATTCACTTAGACACTGCATGAAAGGTCATTTTCAAAAAACCATAACAGGGGCACTTTTAATTTGTGTTCCGAAGATGAACGAAGTAATTAATGACAGAATTTTCATTCTGGGGTGAACTATCCATTTAAAACAGCGGACTTGGCTACATTGCGAATCTGGCATCTCTGGTTCTGAATCCTAAACAACTGAGAGAAAATATATCAGAATAAATGACAACTCATGTTTGCATATGGTAACCTCCATCGTCATATTATTCGTAAATCACTCATTTAGAATATAATTTCATTGTCTCAAATGCTTTAGGATTGTTTTTCTCTTTGCTAATACAAACACCCTCATTAAACTAAGCTAAGCTGCTGCTTCTCTTGAGTTAAGGGGATCTGATGACGCTTAACCTCACCAAGACTGCGATCAATTAGTAGGAGGTTCATAATTGATGAGGAACAGGAGTGAGATGCGCCCTACCTTCAGCTCCGGCATGCTGCCAATCAGCTCGTAGGGCAAACGCACTTCCGGTTGGTTCGTGTAGTCCAGCGGCACGAGCTGCGGAGCTAAATCACGGTATCGATGAAACAGTCTGAGCAAAGACGACAAATATTCATTGACAGCTCTTCTCAACTAACAGCCTACTTTTTATCACGTAAGTCTGTAATATGACATCTTCATACTGTTTTTATGAGTGATAACTAGCTCAGATGCCTTTTCGATTTCAGCCACATGAAACCAGCAAGTATTTTAATAAGTAGCTATCTCACCTCAGAATTTCTTTTCTGGTGAAATAAGTGCAGTCCTACAAAAATAAGAGAAGGAAAAACATGCAATTATTTATTTCTGCTCAAATTACCTTCATGCAATTGCATGAGGAAAATGATGAGGTGCAAGCATTCATATATATTCATGAATATAGCTGTTAACATGACCATTTGTATATCAATTCTCAGTATTATCCTGACCATTTAAACTTTGCAACAGTGCATCTGTATCATTTTTGCATGCATGCAATTTTAAATGTATTTTTAAATAGATGCAAATGATGTATATACACTATTGCTCAAAAGTTACTTTTATTCAGCAAGAATAAATTAAATGTGACCCTGGACCACAAAACCAGTCATATGGGTCAATTATTAAAAATTTATACATATATACATACATACTGAATAAATAAGCTTTACACTGATGTATGGTTTGTTAGGATCGGATAATATTTGGACAAGATACAACTATTTGAAAATCTGGAATCTGAGGGTGCAAAAAAAAAAAAAAAAAAAATTGAGAAAATCGCCTTTAAAGTTGTCCAAATGAAGTTCTTAGCAATGCATATTACTAATCAAAAATTAAGTTTTGATATAATTACGGTAGGACATTTACAAAATATCTTCATGGAACATGATCTTTACTTAATATCCTAATGATTTTTGGCATAAAAGAAAAATCAATAATTTTGACCCATACAATGTATTTTTGGCTGTTGCTACAAATATACCCCAGCGACTTAAGACTGCTTTTGTGCTCCAGGGTCACATATTGGTCAAAAGTGAACAGTAAAGACATTTATAAAGTTACAAAAGATTTCTATTTCAAATAAATGCTCTTCTTTTAAACTTTCTATTCATCAAAGAATGCTGAAAATATTCAGAAATGTTTCTTGAGCAGCAAATCAGCATATTAGAATGATTTCTGAAGATCATGTGACACTGAAGATGCTGAAAATTCAGCTTTGATCACAGGAATATTACATTTTACAATTACAACAGAAATAAGTTATTTAGTACTAATATTTTACAATATTACTGTTTTTATCATATTTTTGATTAAATAAATGCAGCCTCAGTGAGCACTATTTTCGAAATCATTAAAAAATTCTTAGCGACCCTAAACTTTTGAACAGTATGGTGTGATATCTAAAATAATGACTGACCTGATATGCGTCCAGTTGCTGGGATGTGAAGATGGTCTGTTTGTTCCCCATTCTTGCAGCTCCATGGCAAACTGGCTCTCGACTGCAGCCAGATGCCAGCAGATATTTCAGATATGAAATACTGGCACAAAGGGCCGCAGTGAGACATGGCGGATCAGGTGTCGGCCGCTGCGAGGCCTTTAGTTCTCTGATAATGGCAGCATTTCATCATTTAGCTGCCGTCAATGGCGGTCCCTCTTGGACGTGAATGTGTCCTGTCGGTCAAGGGGAGAGCGGGGGAGACATCTGAGCATCAGATTACTGACCCCTTCACATGCTGGGAACGCTGGAAGTATGCTGCTTGGGTGAAATAATGTACAACAATATTCAGTGTTCATATTCGCATAATTATTGTGTGATATTTTGAGGGCGCATTAAATGATTTCTACTGTATAACAAGAACTTGAAAGAACAAACTGACCACTCCAAAAAAAAAAACCTTTTATTTTCTTTCTGGTGAAAATGTCACTGTGCACTCTCAGAAATAAAGGTACAAAAGCTGTCACTGGGGCGGTACCTTTTCAAAGGGTACACTTTTGTACCTTTGAGGTTCAAAAATGTACACTTTAAGTACTGATATGTACCTTTTGAAAAGGTACCGCCCCAGTGACAGCTTTTGTACCTTTATTTCTGAGAAAATAAAAATAAAAATAAGTAATATTAAAAGAAAAATAAGTAATATTTGATAAAATAAAAATAAAACAATGTATTACATAAAAAGACTAATATTGAAACAATTGCATTATTAATTTATTTTTATTTATATACTGTTACCTGTTTTTTTTAAATATTTTGAATATTTTTTATACTTTCCATTTCATTTTAATTTTAATGTAATTTTTTAAACTATAAAGAAATAAGGAAAAAGTAAGAAAAAATGTGTAAAATAAAAACAAAGACTAATTTTGGAACAATGTCAATTGACAATTAAGCATTTTTTCTGTCCCAAATACTTTTTTTTTTTTTTTTTTAATATTTAGAAATAGTTTTTATTTCACTTTTAGTATAGTGCTTCACCTTAAATTTATTTCAGTTATTTGCCAAGGCAACATTTGTATTTTCATTTATTTTATTTTTATTGTCTTTCAGCTTTATATATATTTACAAAATGTTTAACAATAACAACATTACTCATTAATATGTCTGATTTTTTTATGTTTGACTTTACCCCATTATTCTCAATGATTACTCTTCTTTCTTTCTTTTTTTTTTTGAGGAGTGAAATGTGACCAAGTCCTGAGTTTTGTGAGAAACTCTTCCTTCATGCTGCGTTCAGTCATTTTAAAGTGCACTGACTAGAGATCTCATGAAAAGCAGCTTGGTGTATTGTGTTCATATCAGCAAATGCATCTCAATTATGGCATTAAATATGCAAGCACTGTGCATCAGCGCACTATTGTGAGTTGAATTGGTTGGCACGGAGGCTGAACGGTATCCGTTGATCTTGCAGCTGTTTACCTGCTGTTCTTTTACTTTCTCTCTGAATAACGGCTCGTATCTCTACCTGTCACCTGTTGCTTTTCTTGGCACTTTTCCTATATGATCGCGTGGGAAAACTAGTCTGGACGGATTCAGATCAGCCTAAAGTTTACTGTTATGTTTGTATTTCTTCGTTTTGGACTATTTTTCTTTTTTCTGTCACCATCTTCTGGTGATGTTTGAATCTGCAGATCACTAATTGGTTGATTAATGTGAGATGAACTGATAAATGAAGATACATATGATGCAGGTCACTGAAAGGCTTCAAAAACCCTCTGGTAGTGGAGGACAAAGGGTAAAAAAGGAAAAGCATGGAAAAGAAGAGGAAAATGAAAGGGGGAGAAAAAATAAAAAGTGTAAGAGGAAAGGGGAGAACGAAAAAAGAAGGGAAGAAAAGAAAAACGGGGATAAAGAAGAAGAAAAATGAAAAAGGGAAAAAGAGGGGGAAAGCAAAAGTAAAGGGGGATTGAAGAAAAGAAGAAAAAATGAGAAAATAGAAAAGTAAAAAGACAAAAAGGAAAAAGAAAAAAGAAAAAGGGGAAAATTAAACAAAGAATGGATAAAAAGAAAAAAAAAGTGAAAGAAGAAAAGAAAAATGCAAGAGAAATGGGGAAGAAAAAGGGCAAAAGTGAACAGGAAAGAAATGGTGGAAGAAAAGAATGGTTACAGAGCATGAATATAGGGAAAAGCGAACAGCATAAAAGAAAAGAAAAAAGAAAAGTGGGAAAGAAAAAGTTTGTTTTATAAATTATCTGGCAACAACCACAGAAAAAAAAACAGCTCTGTACATCATTTTTGTGTAAGATACAAAAAAGTGGGAAGGGGTTAAAAAGGAAAAGCTGAAAAGGAAAAAAAAGAAAGAAAGAAAAGAAAGAATGGGGAAAGAAAAAAGTTGTTTTTTTGCAGTACAAATTACCTGGAAACAACCACAGAAAAAACACAAGTCTACATCATTTTTGTGTAAGACAGAAAAAAAATAAAAGGGGGGAAGGTAAAAAAAGAAAAAGCTGAAAAGAAAAAAGAGGGGAAGTGGGGAAGGAGAAATGGGGAAAAAGGAAAAAATAAAAAAGTCAGTTTTTTGCCATATGTATAAATGATCTGGCAACAACCACAACTCTATCCATCATTTTTTGTGTAAGAATTTATTTAGACTTTATAATAGTTCACAACATGCAATATACAAATTTACAAGCGACCAACTCAAGCTCCTCCATATATTAAAATTTGATATCTACTGTATTTACATATTTTACAATCCCGTCCTGCCACAAGAGTCCAGTCCAGATTCGTGAATGAGGCTGGTCAGTGGCAGCCGCAGCTGCCGGCCACCATATCATCATACTGCTTCAGAACCACGTTCTCATCGTCGTCAAAGTACAGCAGGTTAATGCTGAAGAGCTTGTCAGGCACGCAGCAGGGCGTCTCGATGCCTTTGGTCAGTTTGAGGGCGTTGATGATGGACTGGACCGTGGCGTGGTTGGTGGGCCTCATGTTCTGACCCAGAGGAAACGCACAGGAGCCTTTGCAGTGGTAAGCGTTGTATCCGCGCGGAGACACGATCCACCCGGACCAGCCGATCTCCTCGAAGTCCACGTAGAGCGGCAGACGCTGACACGGCATCTTCTCCCCGCTCTCATCGTAGTCTGTGGAGCGAGCGCTACGATGAGCCGCAGCCGAGAGAGGCATGCTGGGAAACGGGAGACTGGGTCCAGCGGGAGAGTCATCTGAACCTGAAGACAAAGAGAACACTTTTAGATGCCATGGACCTCCAGATATGATCATCCTTGTGCAAGTGACGCTCAACTTAAAATGTAAAAGTCAGCTATATATTTCCCAGAATTAAAAAAAAACAAAAAACATTTATACTGTGAAAAAAATCTATATTTTATTTAATAATAACAATCATATATTTAGCCTATAAGTGCGCAAAATATTATTTGAAAAACTTTTATTGTTACTTGAGTATCAATGAGATACTAATATATTTTTAATGAATTTTAATATTTTCTGTCTATATTTTTTAATTTTAGTTCAAGGATTATTAAAGATTTTATTATTTTCATTTTTTGTTAATTTAGTTTTTTATATTTTACTTTAAGTAGGCTATTTTAAGCATTTTTTGTGCGTTTATATTACATTACTATATTTTTTCAATTCTCTATAGTACTGTATTCTTAGATGTTATAGATGTTATATTATTTTAAGTTGATAAGTTTTATTCAAGCACTTTTTATTTAATTAGTGTATTTTTATTTACTATAACACTGTATTTTATGATTTACTATAACATTATTTTAAATTGAACATATTATAATAATATATTTATCATTGTTTATTTTTCTTCAAACTTTTCCACTTTTTATATTTTAAATGTAAAGTTTTTCAAGCATCAAAAATGTTATTATCATTTTAATTTTAGCTAACTATTATCCCTGTGTCTATTATATTACAATATTTTTTATTTACTCTCTATTGTATATATAATAATGTAGACCTATTGTATTAAGTAAATGTTTTAAGTACTTTTTTATTTAATTTTTTAGTTTTTTTAATTATTTACTGTATATATTTTTACCTCACTGTTTTAAAAACATTATTTAACCCTATATCGATGCTATTTTCTTTTATTTGTCTTTTTATTGTTACATTTTTTCAACAGTTTTTCTTTCAAGATCCCCCAAATTTTTAGTTTAGGACAAGATGTATATGTTTAAATCCCTACAGCCCGAAATATCACTCATTTGAGATTATTACTGTGAAGAAACATCAGTCTAATTGAGCTATTAAAGAGACATTTATGCCATACCTTTAGGCGTGCTCTCCAGAGAAGCCGCCCGTCTGCCGTCGTCGGTGAAGAGGACCAGCAAGGGCTGTTTGCTATGATGGTGGTTACGGCCTGATGAGAAACGCACAGTTTTCAGGTCCATCTGAAGACCTGCTAGAGTCCTGACCGAGACCAGGAGCCCCAGATTACTGCCTTCATCTGACATCCAGGAGCGCACCTGAGACATTAAATATATTTATTATCGAGGAGAATTTGCACAAGCAACGCTTTGGGTCTGTTCTCCCTTCTAAGGCAGCATTTGAACTCAAATACAACCTAAAGCTTGGAGAAAACCTAGAGAACCTCACAGAAAGTGTGATTTTATTCATACTTACAGCCTGAGTGATGGTAAAGACCTCCCAGCCGCTGGCGTGGATGGGCACCAGTCTGGATGAGAGCAGCTTATTCCCTTGTGAGGCGTTCTTCTTGCTGCTATCAAGAACCTGATAGACATTGACCTGCATAAAAACATAACTGCCATGATTAACCTGAAGAACCTTCTTTTAGAAGCGCATCCTTTTCTTTTGGGACTGTAAATACTGTACCTGACAGAAATGATGTCTGTTGAACGTGAGCGACGCTTGTGGTCTGAGCTTGAACAGATGAAGCTCAGCGGTGAGGATCTTCTCACTCTTGGCCACCGTAGACATGTTGAAGAGAAACTCGATTTGGTCGCTATGCACTAAAGAAAGAATTCATGATGAAAAATGTCAGACATACTTTAAACATTTTTCACACCATCCCCCGACCCAATCTTCAGATTAGCGGCTGATGCATATGGGTCTTAATGAGCCATTCTCCAAACTTTTCAATACATTTAGTCTCCAAACCTTGAATATTTAGGTACGTGATTGACTTAAGTTAAACTTTACTCTAAAACATACAGGCGCACTTATACACTCTTAAGGCCAAACAATTCCATATTTCATAATATAAACAAAATAAAAAAGTTGACTTGATTTTGATCTTGATTAGCAGAGACTCTCAAACTAATTTTGTAGACAAATATATTTGATGAAACATAAAAAAAAACATAAAATGTAGTTATTATTAAATTCACATTTCGTCCCCCAATCTTGAATATTTAGGTACGTGTTTGCCAGAAGTTAACACTACAACTAAACTTTTAAGTGTATATGCATTTCCATATTTATTTAGTTTTGTTTTTCATTCATGTATTTTAATTCCATTAAAATAAAGTATCAAAACATTGAGTATCAAGTTTCTCATTATCTAAAAAAAGCATTTTATTTAAATTAGTTTTTGTATTATTTTCAAACTGATGAGGTGGAGTGAATAATGATAGAAAAACATCAATGTGAACCAAACAACAGGATGAACTTTATGAAGCAGATTTATTAGTTAACTAAAACTAAAATCATAAAATACAAAACAACAATTAGCCTGTAGGCTATTGTCTGTATGGTCTTGTACAATTACACTTATTACGAAAATGCCAAAGAAGACAAATATGCGTTTTATATTTACTGTCAATCCTCTTCAAATCAATAAAGAAAACAGTATCTTACGTTTATCGAAGAAACCGCGGACGGTGTTTCCCTCCAGGAGCGTCGGGTCTTTGGTGACTCCGTCCACATCTGCGATGGTGTTATACAGGTCCAGCATGTACTGAGGAGGATGTTTGTGTCCTCGAACCAGAGCAGCAGGAGGATCCTCCATCCCAAACACCTCCAAGAGCCTCCTGATGGCCTCCGAGCGCACTTCTTCAGACTCGTTTTCCAGGTGATTCACAGACGGTTTGCAGACGGAGAGTCCGATCACGGAGATCCAGATCACTGCGGGCAACATGTTGACTGATCCTCAAGAGATGCTCTTTGGTAGCTGGAGCTGGACTGAATGAAGCACCGCCAGACTGGCAGGGCTTTATATGATGTTGGTAAAGTCTTTGGTCAACAGCCGTAAAGAGCTGCTATTTAGGCGCAAATGTAAATCAACAATCAGCGAATGTAAAGCAAATCTAATGGCGGTGTTAACAAGGTGCGAACTGGACTGGTGGTCCTGTGGGGAGATCCTGAGAGGAAATTAGTGTTTATCTACTGTGCTATGCTGTAAATAAGCCCTACATATGTCGATTTAAGAATTAAAATTGTTAAACTATAGTTAAAGTGTTTAATTGCATTACATTTAGTCTGTTTAGTGGATTTGGCGCCAAATTTGCTCACCGCGGGCGGTTAACTTCCCTCAAAATGGATCCATTAATTGAGACAAAGGAGGATAATGTGATACAGGAACAATAATTATTTCGACAAACACCGTGAGAAGGTTCCAGCATGTGCCCTGTGTTTTCATGTTAATGGCAAACACACCTGCTCAAACAGAGATTTGAGTCCGAGCGAATTAAAATCGCCTCATTTTATCGCATCACGCTGATTTATAATCAATGAAAACATGGATTTGAATTAATGGGCTCGAGTTTGAATCAATAGAGAGTTAATGTAAGCGCGAGTGACTTCACTGCGTGGTTTAGACTAGTTTAATTTCTCATCTCTAATTGTTTGTTTTCATTAGCGGCTCATTACAGTATGTTGATCCGGAGATTTCTTAATGGATGGCATGAGCTCTTGTTATATTAATGCCGAAGGAGACTGATGTCGCAATTCTAGTTTTAGCGTTGTTGACTGGTTTGGTTGACATCTTCCAAGCTTTAAAATCAAAGTAGGTGGCCCCAATTAAAGCATCATAGCATTTTATGCCTCTCACAGAATCAAAGACTATATTAAGTGCAAATACTGTCTGTACCTTACTGTCTGTTTGTGCAAATACTATCTTTTTTGGATGCTGCAATTTACTCACTTATTTGTCACAAATCACAAACAGTTGCAACAAAGCATTTGAAATGTGCATTTTGGACTGTGCTGTCTGTCTTTTAAAAACAGGCAAATTTAATGCAAAATTTTGCAAGATATTTTAGGCTGTGCTTGTTTATAATTTTGTGCATAATTGTAAATTGTACATTTAATTTCTGAAAATAAGTTTTATATTGTGAATTCATTGTATATAATAATTTCTAAAATTGTGTGGAATTAGCTCTCTATATTATTTATCCCTTTAAACACATGTAAATGTAAATGCACAAGTTGTCCACAAGTTTATATATTTCCAATTGTATAATTAATTATTTATTTGAGATTACAGGTTTCTGTATATAGGCTGTTTTTGTGTACTTTATAATTATGTGTTTATATTGTGAATTGTACATTTCAAATATATCATTTCAGTTTGCAATAACTTTGAATTGGCTGTCGATAATTACCTTTTGGGATTACAGTTGGTTATTTTGTATGCTATTTTGCATAAATGACTCTATCTATCTATCTATCATCTATCTATCTATCTATCTATCTATCTATCTATCTATCTATCTATCTATCTATCTATCTATCTATCTATCTATCTATCTATCTATCTATCTATCTATCTATCTATCTATCTTTAAAATATGCCAAATTGTCCAAAGGTTTTTATTTTATGTTTGCATTAACTTAATTTCTAATTTTTATTTATTTGGGATTACAGGTTTATATATATATATATATATATATATATATATATATATATATATATATATATACACACACATTGCACAGCATAAATGAGTACACCCCCTCTAAAACTTAACAAATTCAGCAATTACTCTTTACTTAGATGACATGTTAGAGTTCTTTGGAGATATAATGTTCCATCAAGCCTGCTTGATCAATTACCAAAGAAGAATGTCAAAATTATTCAGCAAAATAAGATTTTCTTATCAAAGTGATAAAATGTTGTATTGTAAAAATGAGTGCACCCTCCTGAAAATTACTAAATAAAATAAATGTGTATAGCTTTAAGGCTATTTTTGATCAATGGGTAAGTATATTGAACCAAAACGTTTAAAGACAAGTAATTTCCTGACAATTAAAAGTGTTATATAGCCCTCTGAATCATACTCAGACTTAATGCTGGCAGCAGTGGAACCACTCGGGAGAGAACTGCCAGGTGACCTATTTCTTAGCATAAAAGAGGACAATGTTACAAGAGGAATACCAAATTATTGTTTTAAGTGTGAAAATATAGCAGAAGTAGCACCGACATTCAAAAACAATGGACTTGTGACAAGTCTCCTGAAATAGTCAGGTCTTCACTTTAAGTTTTCATGTAGTGATGAGTGAATTTTTGCTAGAAAAAGAGCAGGAGAAATAACATGCAAGTGTCTCAGAGCCGGCAAAAGCTATGAAAAAAGTTTATCTCACACACACAGAGTATGACGCAGCCCGCAGAAGTGACATGCATGGTTGTTGTCATCACTAGAATTAGCCAAAGCAAAATAAACTCATTTAACCTCTTACAAGGCCCACATTTACAAAATAGAGACTTTTGGGAATTCGTACTCTGGTCTCAAGAGACCAAGTCAATCATTTAGGATCCAAAAGCATCCAAAATGTTGTGGTGTTGCTAGATGAGGAGTACAGTGAGAAGAGCTCGGTGACGTTCAGTGGTAGTAAAGCTCTTATATGGGGATGAGTGAGTGCTGAAGGTGTGAGAGATTTGTGCTTTATCAACGCTGTCATGAATTCTGTCATGAATACAAAAACCTGAAATAGAAGATGCTACCCTCTCCTCATTCCCTGCATTATTGGGCATTTTTTTCAGCATGACAATGAAGATATTCATTCTTCCAAGGTGAAAATCCTTCAGTGGATATGTAATTCACTCAATCTTAGCGCTCTTGAGCAGCTGTGGGGGATTCTGTAGAGACGAGCTGAGCAAAACTCCTCATTAAAGACCAGAGCATTCAAGGAGGTCATCCTTGAGTTAAACAGGACAGATGTGACAATTAGTCATGAACCTGTACATTCAGTGCCAAGAGGGTCAGAGCAGTATACTTAAAGTTCTGAAGGACATACAAAGTAGAATATTATACATTTGCTGAATTAAATCTAGGGTGTACTCGTTTATGCAATCCTTCATTTAAACAAAATTGGCTAATTTACTTATCTTACAGAAAATATTTGTTGTTTTTATTAAGTATATGTTTAATACATTTCAATTTTGCCATCTTTCCATGAATTATATAAGTGATCATTAAGAAAATACATCTTTTATATTTATTCGGAGGGAGTGCATTCATTTATGCTGTGCACTGTAAACTATTCCTTGTGCGCTGTTTTATAAATTTGTGTATATATTCTGAATTGTACATTTTGTACATATAATTTCCAAAAATGTCTGAAATTGTCTTACTCACATCTACCAAATTGGGTTACTGTTTAATTTCAGTTTGCAATAACTTTGAATTCCCTCTCTATAATATAAAATCCCTCTATGATCTATTCCATAGGCTATTTTGCATATGTGACATTTCTTGGTAACACTTTAATTATTGGTTGATTTGTAACATGATTTAAAACTGAGGCATTATTTGCATGTGTAACTCTCTTTAGTTGTTCTGTGCAAATTGTCCAAAGATTTTGGACTGAAAGACTGTTCTTCCACTTTGTGACATAGATTTTATTTACAAAATACTTTTTACATAATTTACATATATTACAAAAATATCAGAATGACATAACTGCATCATGACTTTACACTTCTGTCCATTAATGCACATTACAGCCGTGCAAATGATCCATGAGGGGAACTTCAAGAAGATCCCACTGTAGTTGCTTAAGCCGCCCAGTAGAGGACGCTGTGTTTAAGACTGGCATAGACAGGAAGTGATGGCCAGAACGGTGCGGATTTGGTCGTGTTGACTGAGGAAAGTGTGGCTTTCGTAGTCTTGAGGAACACAAGCATTGCCCTGTCCTTCAGCCCACAGCAGACATTCGCCGAGATCAGACGCGCTCCTGCAGAAACATATGCGTCTGTTAGTCAACATCCAATAAAATGCACTCATATCATCAATGGAAAAGATTTTAAACTTTTTAACAGTAAAAAAAGTGTAAAAAACACTAAAACTGAGCAATGCTTTTTAACAGTCTGTTTTAAATGATATAGTAACATCAAATGACTTGCCAAATATAAATACTTTTGCAGTTTTAAATATCTCACTAGTGAAAATGTATTAGCTAGATCTGTTAAAACTTTCTCTTTTATTGTCAAAATGTACCAGTATGATCACCATCCAAGCATCACACATTAGAATGAGCCCTAGCATTATTTCTCACTAATCCACGTACCTTTTGTCAGTCAGCCTATTTTTACATTTGATCACTAACCTTTACACAAGCTTTAAGGTTTAAAGTTGTTAATGTAAATAGAAACCTCAGTGAGTTTGAGTTAAACTTTAATTTAGGATGGAAACAACATGATTCTACAAGTTATATATCTATAGATCCACACATTTATACTTTTATATACACTACAGGTCAAAAAATTGGAATAATTTTCCAAACTTTTCCAATAGTTTTTATTCTTTTTGAAAGAAGTGTTTTTTTTTTGTTTGTTTTTCCTCTTCTGTTCACCAAGGCTGCATTTATTTAATCAAAAACAGTAAAAACATTAATATTGTGAAATATTAGTACAATTTAAAATAACTGTTTTCTATTTGAATATATTTCAAAATGTAATGTCTTGTAGATACTAGAATGATTTCTGAAGGATCATGTTTGATCACAGGAATGAATTACATTTTACAATATATTACAATAGAAAACAGTCCAATTGTAATAATATTTCACAAACTTGCTGTTTTTACTGTATTTTGACCAAATAAATGCAGCCTTGGTTACCGTAAGAGACAAAAAACATTTACAGAAAGTTAATTATTTCAAAACACTTTAGTTTTACTTTTGTGCTTTATTCATCGACTGATTTCATTTACAGTATAACATCTTTCTAACTACTGTCAGACTGTGTAGAATTATTTTCACACTGTATTTAATCATAAGTCTGAGGTTTTTTTTTTCATCATCACCAAAAACCCTGAAAATACACATAATAAAACAATGTAAATCACAAATATAATCAACTGTTGTATTTCTGCTTTGGATTAAAGACTGACCTAAGTGTTAAAGCAAGCAGGGTTGTGTTTTAGTGCACACTGTAAAGGGTGTGTGTGTGTGTGTGTGTGTGTGTGTGTGGGTTTGCTTAGCTGTGTGTAAAGTCAGATGTGCGGCGTGTACCTGAGAAGACAGCGGCTCCCTGAGGTGCAGCTTCCCAAACATCTGCCAACATCTATTTCCTGTAAGAACATTAGCAACACAAGAGAGAGAAGCCATCAGTTCCCCACCTGCTGTTAATGCGGGATGGCCTCTTAACATGCTAAGTGCTTTGATTTGGCACCTGCAGGGGCCATTTGTGGCCTCCTCGCACCTTTTGAGAGAGCGGCGACAGACAGAGAACATCTGACACGGATGTGCTCAATAAACACACAAGATCAGCGTTAAACTACAAAATGTGAGGATTTAACATTATTAAATACTAAGGATCTGTTTTAGGAATGAGCTAATACTTAAAAGGAATTTGGAACTGATTTTCAGGGGCATTTGTACCTTTTTTGGTAAAAGTATAAAAAATAAAAGCTATAAAAAACATGCATATACAATACTTTAAAGCCACACTAAACTTAAATGGCCTAGAACAGAATATAATGAAAAATACCACAGATTAGATAACATAAAATAACAAAGAATTCATTTCCGTCTCTGCATTTTAAATATTTGGGACATTTTGTGACTTTTTCATGGCATTTTGCCTCAGAAATAATGATGCCATCATGCTTTTGCATTAAATTAAAGCATCTATTGTCTAGAAGTAATTTCTTATGAAATTGTAGAACATGCACACTTGTTTTGTATATAATCTATTTGTAAGCTGTGCTAAGGGTTTTTCAAGCATTGAGTAGTTGTTAGTGTGCAACATCTTCATGCATGTTCACACTTTCCAATCATGGAAATGTGAACTGGAAATGTTCGGAGGGGGGGGAAATGGATCCTGATCTTTAGATATAACAAATGGTGAAAACAAGCATGCATCACATGGAAATGACTCATTTCCTTTCTGACTAGCAGCATTTAGTGGTGTGAGATCCTTAGCTTCAGCATCGGATGATTGAATTTCATTAAAGTAAAGACTAGCAATTGGTCTGGCCTTTCAAAGGCCCTTAATGTTCCCAAAACTCCAATCTAGACTTTTAACTAACTCAATAAGCACTGTAATATGTAGTTATATAATAAATTTAATTTATATTCAATATCTAAAATGCTGCTTTTATTAATAATATAAACAACCATTATTACATTATGCTAGTTTTTAGATGCAACCAGTGAGAGAGAAATCAGACCAAATCAGACAGAGATGAAATATATTTTAGTTTAGAATAAAGTGTTAAAAAGTTATAAAATAAATAACCCACTATTAGAAATTGGTTGAAAACCCTGGAAATTGTGCAAAAAAAAAAAAAAAAAAAAAAGGTTTATTTTCATTTACCCACAGTTGAAACTCAATTTATGCAATTCATGCAATTGCAATTGTTTGCTGGTTTACTCACTCTCAGGCTTTCTACTTTGACTCCGTCATCGTTGTACGTGATCTCATGGTGATACTCTACATACGGGATTCGGTAACATCCCTCCATTAGTTTGCACTGGGACACTGTTTGGACCAACTCCACTTTATTTGGCGTTTCAATGAGGGTGGAATCAAACTTAGTCGGCACGCATGAAAATCCCTCTGTAAGAAAAGCAATCATGATTAGTATTTATTAGTGCACAAATTTAGGGGCACATCAGTTGTTATTTGCTACTTAAGCCAGTAGTTTCTTTCCTACACCCAGTAGAATTTATTATTTGGGGGAATATTCTAATGCACAGGGACTTTTATTCTGTTTTTTCTTACCTGGTGCCCCTTTCGATCCGACACATTTGCCTGCATCTATGACAGTCTCGTACGAAGTCTCAGAGTAGTATGTTTTCAGCGACGGTGCTCGTACACACTGGCTCATTTTGGCTTCGCAGTGACAGTCCTCGATGACCTCGACCTCCCGCAGACCTTCATACAGCATCACACGGTCCACACGCACCCCGGCCGGCTCGCATGTGGAGCTCTGACCGCAGGACGGGGAACCGCTGATAGAGTCTGCAGCTCCTGAGGATTGATCCAGACGCCTCATCTATAATGGTTATGGACAAAAAATATTAACTTGGGCTTCTAATGTGTATGAATAACCCATTATTGTAGATACTTCCAGTGTAAAATAAAATAAAAACTGATTTAAGAAATACAATTATTTAGTGTAGGCCTAAATATGTGTCATTTATATGTAAATATATAAAGCATATCTTTTTATTTACATATAATAAATAAATAAAAAACATATATTTACATATATATTATATTAAATATTTCAAATAAAAAAATAGTACAAAAAATACAAAAACATTATATTATAATTATAAATATATGATTTATAAAAAATAAAATTAAAAAATTAATTTACAACATTATTATAGATAGATAGATGCAAAATCTATCTATTATTATGCAAAATCACTCAAAAACCATAAAAAAAGCACACTTAAAAAGCATTTTGAGAAATGTCGGCATCTTGTGGTCAGCTGTAGAATTGCTTGACCTTTTTGTGTCGCAGGAATTCGAGCATTGAGGAATATTTGGAGGCCCTTAGCCCCGCCTCCAGTGACACAGAGCGCACTGATTGGCCACAATGTGTTCTGCACATGCCCACATCAACATCCACAGGACTGCCAGAAATATCTGTTACGTGAAAATAAAGGTAAGAAATTAAGTGACAGATACAGTCATAAAAAAAACTACTTAAACAGCAGGATTTGTCAACATGATTATAAAAAGGGTAGAATATTTTTGTTGCATTTCTTCCAACATTTATTTTTATTTCTTTAAGAAATAACTACATCAAACCTTTGCCGATGTAGATGACGTGACTCTGGCGTCTGCAGCAGGCTCTCTCTGTGAACAGGTTTCGGGATTCTGTGTTTCTACCTAAAACAGCTGTGACTAAATAACACAAATACACAAATAAGGCATATTAGTCCAAAACTGAATTAAGACATCAAGCATCATTTGCATGAATGAAATGGCATGAATGCATGTGACATTACTGTTTAATATCCTAAAAAATATAATAAAATAAATGTTAACTGAGACTAGTATAGTACTTTTGTTTAAAATTAAACTGAAATAAAATAAATAAAAAATGTGTATTTAAAAAAAACCCACAACAAAATTGCTCAAAATTTAAGTACAATTAAAAATATAAAAATAAACTGATCAGAATATCATTTTAGTTTAGTTTAATTACTAAAATGACTAAAACTGAAATTAAAAAGAGTATATACTGTAGACATGTTAAAAAAATACAACACAAAAACACAACAATATTACTAAGACTTTAAGTAGAAAATGTGAAAATAAATACTAATTCAAAATATTATGAAAGCTATAATAGTATGATTTTTTTTTTTAATGCAGTAAATAAAAAACAAAACAAAACAAAAAAACATGGTATACTTAATTGTCATAAATTACTATGGCAGTAGCATGTTATCAGATGCCTTGGTATATGTGATGGTGAATTTCTACCATATTTATACACCTTAAGGCTTATTTCAAAAGCCTTATATTTTATCAGTCACATGGCAGATTACATTCATAAACAGATTAGTCACATGCTTCATTAAATTAGGATGATCTTGTATAATAGCATCTGATAAAAGCTAAAAATGCTCATCACTCACAGGTCTGATGGACGGCGCAGAGCAGAAGAAACACCAGCAGCGGCAGTAAATCCATAGTAATGTTCTTTGTGTCAGGTCTGTGTCTTCAGTCCTGCTCCTCTGGGATATTTATACCTGCGTCGGGTCAGCTGCTGCTGAGCGTGAGGTGAATGGGAGAGAACTAATCGAATTTCCATGACTCTAATGCCTGCTGTTAGGAGCCAGCAGATCAAAGAGCATCTCCTCCACACCTCCTCAGCTCTTCAGCGCTGCCCGCGTGTGCTGTCAGACCCATCCTTTCACTAATTAAGTACTTAAGGGACTTTGAGCCACTAAGCGGCCCTCATTCAAAGGTATTAATCATCTTTTATCTCAGGGGGAAGGTGTTTAGCACCTCCACTTAAAACAAAATGGGCTCAAAGCAAGTAAACGGGCCCCAGCCCCCTGTCGAGAGCTTTGTGTTTACTCCCAATCAAGACAAATGGTGCGTGTGAGTCTGTTTGAAAGTGTAAGACTGTCTTTTCTTTTTTTTCCTCTGATTATTTTCACATTTATTAAAGCCACAAGTTTTCATTAAAACATCAGAAAATGGCTTTTTGGTGTCTATCTATCTATCTATCTATCTATCTATCTATCTATCTATCTATCTATCTATCTATCTATCTATCTATCTATCTATCTATCTATCTATCTATCTATCTATCTATCTATCTATCTATCTATCTATCTATCATCTATCTATCTATCTATCTATCTATCTATCTATAATTCTGTTGTTCTATCTATCTATCTATCTATCTATCTATCTATCTATCTATCTATCTATCTATCTATCTATCTATCTATCTATCTATCTATCTATCTATCTATCTATCTATCTATAATTCTGTTGTTCTATCTATCTATCTATCTATCTATCTATCTATCTATCTATCTATCTATCTATCTATCTATCTATCTATCTATCTATCTATCTATCTATCTATCTATCTATCTATCTATCCATCTATCTATCTATCTATCTATCTATAATTCTGTTGTTCTATCTATCTATCTATCTATCTATCTATCTATCTATCTATCTATCTATCTATCTATCTATCTATCTATCTATCTATCTATCTATCTATCTATCTATCCATCTATCTATCTATCTATCTATCTATCTATAATTCTGTTGTTCTATCTATCTATCTATCTATCTATCTATCTATCTATCTATCTATCTATCTATCTATCTATCTATCTATCTATCTATCTATCTATCTATCTATCATCTATCTATCTATCCCTTTCTCTATTTTATATAAATATATAATGCATCATTTACATATAAACATATACTTAATTAATATAATATTAAATATATAATTAATTATAATTAGAAATATATGATTTATAATTATATATAATATTCATATAATATAATTTAAATAAAAAATATCTATCTGTCTGTCTGTCTGTCTGTCTGTCTGTCTATCTATCTATCTATCTATAGCTAGCTTTCTATCTATCATTAAAAAGTCAATGGAACACATTATTAGGAAATATAAATCATAATCAAAGGTGGGACTCAATCAACTGGTCATTTTTCCTGTGAAAACTTACTAACACACAGTTCAACCTCAGCTCTATTGTATTATTATATTATGTGTTTGATGTTGCGTTTCCTACATTATATTACTCTATGTGTATTGGATGTGTTTCTCCACTCTGATGTTTCCTCCTCTGGAGCTGTTTTCACCTCAATCATTAGAATCACTAAACAGGTTACACCTCGCACTACAAAGACCAGTGCCAACTGATTACTGCAATACCGCCGCTGATTAACCCTCTAATCTGGTCAAAGAAACTCCTAAATCACATCCAATCAGTCATAGCTTTCCCCTAGCATACTGTATTCTGTGCTGTTTTCATCCATCAGATCAGCGAGAGATGTTTGGACACATGCAGCAGTATTCGTGAATATAAAATGAGCTGGTTTGTTCTTAAAAGCAGCCAGTTTTCCATGATAATGCATTCAGAGAGATCCGGGACCCTCCTCCACATGAAGCATATGAATTGAGGGAAAGTTTCAAAGAGATGAATGAAGCTCAGATGCTGGAGGCCTTCATGAAAGAGTGTTGCTTCAACAATAACGAAAGCATTGAGAAATTGACATTTAAGCCATAGAGCTTATCAAAAGGAAAGTACTGCAGAATTTTCCAAAAATGGTTTGGAAAGAGAGAAACTTGACCAAGGCTGTGAAAAGTGACTGGACTGACTTCAGAAGAACTAAAGCTTCCACTCTTTAAACAGGTTCAGGTATTTTATTTTATTTTATTTCACATGACATCATGTCATATAACAAATTATAGTTTTCACTATAATCCATGTCTAAATAGATAATTTTATGATTTTATTGATCAAATATTATATTATATATATATAATCCAATTTGTGATACTGTTATCTGAACTTATAACTGCCAAGTAACAAAATATATAATATATAAAATTGTACACATTTCTGAATGATTGATTCTACTTAATTCATTTTATGTATATTTTAAATATTTTATATATTTAAATTTTCTGTACATTTTCTATTATTTTGTAAAAAATCAGAAAGTGTCTTTATACACTTGCCAAAGGGGTTGCTATTTTATTTAATATATAATCTATTTATCTTCTTTTAAAAAGTTAATGAAACACATTATTAGAAAAAAAAAAATCGTTATCAAAAGTGTGATTCCATCAACTGGTCATTTTCCTGTGAAAATGTATTAACACGTTTCAATATTATACTGTAATCATATTCTGTATATTTAAAACTATATTAAGATTATTAATATGATAGATAGATAGATAGATAGATAGATAGATAGATGATTTTTCATTTAAATTTTATTACTTATTATTTTATATCTGAATATATATATAATTATAATTAGTGCTGTCAACCGATTAATCGCATCCAAAATAAAAGTTTTTGTTTACATAGTATATATGTGTGTACTGTGTATATTTATTATGTATATATAAATACACACCTATGCATGTATATATTTAGGAAAAATATGTTACGTTTATATATTAAATATATTTATATAAAAAATATAAATTATATGAATATAAAATATTTTCAAAATGTACTGTATGTGTGTGTATTTATATATAAATAATAAATATACACAGTACACACACATATATTATGTAAATAAAAACGTTTATTTTGGATGTGATTAATCCCGATTAATCATTTGACAGCACGATAAATTATATATTTCTAATTATAATAAATTATATATTCAATTTTATATAAATTAATTATTTGTTTTCGTGTATATGTAAATGATGCATTACATATTTATATAAAATAAAGAGAAAGGACCATTTTCTGATGTTTTAACGAAAACTTGTGGCTTTAATAAAAATCTATATGCATATACACACACACACACACACACACACACACACACACACACACACACACACACACACACACACACACACACACACACACACACACACACACACACACACACACACACACACACACACACACACACACACATACATACAGTGGTGTGAAAAAGTGTTGGCCCCCTTCCTGATTTTTTATTTTTTTGCATGTTTGTCAGACTTTAATGTTTCAGATCATCAAACAAATTTAAATATTAATCAAAGATAACACAAGTAAACACAACATGCAGTTTTTAAATGAAGTTTTAATATTATGAAGGGAAAACAAAATCCAAACCCACATGGCCCTGTGTGAAAAAGTGCTTGCCCCCTAAACCTAATAACTGTCTGTGCCACCCTCTGCAGCAACAACTGCAATCAAGCGTTTGCCACTCCAAAACCTTAATTTTGTTTTTCTTGAGACATTCAGAGGTGGACTTGCTGCTGTGTTTGGAATCATTGTCCTGCTGCAGAACCCAAGTGCGCTTCAGCTTGAGGTCACAAACTGACAGCCATCTCCTTCAGGATTTTCTGATAGAGAGCAGAATTCATGGTTCCATCAATTATGGCAAGTCATCCAGGTTCTGAAGCTGAAAAGCAGCCGCAGACCATCACATTACCACCACCATGTTTGACTGTTGGTATGATGTTCTTTTTATGAAATGCTGTGTTGGTTTTACGGCAGATGTAACGGGACACACACCTTCCAAAAAGTTCAACTTTTGTCGCATCAGTCCACAGAATATTTGCCCAAAAGTCTTGGGGATAATCAAGATATTTTTTGGCAAATGTGAGACAAGCCTTTGTGTTCTTTTTGGTTAGCAATGGCTTTTGCCTTGGAACTCTCCCATGGATGCTGTTTTTGCCCAGTCTCTTTCTTATTGTTGAATCATGAACATTGACCTTAATTGAGGCGAGTGAGGCCTGCAGTTCTTTAGATGTTGTTCTGGGTTCTTTTATGACCTCCTGGATGAGTCGTCTTTGTGCTCTTGGAGTAATTTTGGTAGGCCGGTCACTCCTGGGAAGGTTCACCACTGTTCCAAGTTTTCTCCATTTGTAGATAACGGCTCTGACCATGGTTTGCTGGAGTCCCAAAGCCTTAGAAATGGCTTTATAACCCTTTCCAGACCGATACATGTAAACTATTTTGTTTCTCATCTGTTTATAAATTTCTTATGATCGCGGAATGATGTGTTGCTCTTTAAACATGCTTCACTTTGTCAGACGGGTTCTATTTAAGTGTTTTCTTGATTCAACAGGTCTGGCAGTAATCAGGTCTGGGTTTGGCTAGAGAAATTTAACTCAGCTTTCTAAAATAATGTGGTTAATCACAGTTCTTTCATGATTTAATAGGAGGGGGCAAGTACTCTTTCACACAGGGCCAGGTGGGTTTGGATTTTGTTTTCCCTTCATAATAAAAAACTTCATTTAAAAACTGCATGTTGTGTTTACTTGTGCTATCTCTGATTAATATTTAAATTTGTTTGATGATCTGAAACATTAAAATGTGACAAACATGCAAAAAAAATTAAAATCAGGAAGGGGGCCAACACTTTTTCACACCACTGTATACTGTATACACACACACACACACACACACACACACACACACACACACACACACACACACACACACACGTATAATTTACCGCTGTCATCCCTGCTGTTGTTTATGAGTCATCTAAAAAACAAAAGCATTTTTTTGTTTATATTAAAAGCATGTTCCGATCTCATAGTCTTTTAATATCCTATAATATAATGTAAAAAAAAGGCATTAATATTATTTTAAAACTATGATTTATCTTGAATTTTCATACTCTCACATGTGAAAACACGTCTACCTGCCGGGAGTCCTCCTCTGTCGGCAGAATGAATTGCAGCGGATCATATGTGAGTCACTCTCTCTCTCTGACGGACAGACAGACATCAGACAGACATCAGACAGACTCGTCCGGCTCCCTCTGATGCCAGACGTCTGGTCCTGATGGGGATTGTGGCCATCTGTTTATCTTACGGTCTGGAGGCGCTCAAGGAGTCTTGTATAATTAGGTCATATTATGTAGTAATATACAAGTAACCTCTCCACTGCTCATTCATGTGTGAGGAGAGTACTGGAGAAATAGATTCAACTACAAACTAACAGTGGTGTTTTTCATTCCAGCAACCATGCAGAGAACCACAGAATCACAGAATAACAACTTGGCAACCACTTAGAACACACTATCAACTGCACATAAAGGCCCTATAGCATTCACCTAATAATGTTGTAGCAACCACATGGCAAAACAAAACTGGATCCAGACACACAAACCTAAATTCTGCTTGCACATGGAGCGAGTGACAGACAGCTGGATTTCTGTAATCCTGTGTCAGGAGGGGTCAGAGGTGAGTCACCTGTCTGTAGGTGAGTGTGTGAGACAGGATTACACACACATGAACCAGCAGCGCAGAGAGAGAGCGCCACTCGTGTGACGGGAGAAAGCAGATCGATGGAAGATTCTGGTTCATTGAGATGAACGTTAATGGCCTGATTGAATAAGACTGCTCTTCATTGGTCTTCACTGGATTGAATAAGGACTTTATGCACCCTGGAACTGTAAATGGGCGGATCTGTGTAAACCGAAGACGCATTTTGGACTCTACTGGACATATCTGAGACCGTGAGGAGAAACCGGAACCACTTACAGGATGTTTTTAAATAGGACAAACGGCACTTTACCCCTAAAGACTGAGAAAAAAGGGAGAGGACATATTATGTGTGAGTTTTAGACTATTTTATATCCTGAATGGTCTTATTTGGGTTTTTTAGGACTGGGAAGAAAATGTTGTTGCTCAGATGTTGCTCTGGAAACTTTACAGAGATCTCAGAATATGTTCTCCTAAGTGAAAATAGGAATAAAAAGACATGAAGACAATATGTTTGTTCATATTGAGATCTCCCAATAGGTGAAAAATCCATAATCTTATCAGATTCAGAAGAAATCTCAAAAAGAACATTTCTCCAACTCTATGACAGCTATTGGCTAGTTTTATTTCTCATATGGAATTCTATGAGCGACATCCAAGACAAATTTAATACTTAAATGTCCTTTCTCGCTGTGACAGATTCGGCAGGACAGAGGTAGCTCGTAAAATTTCTCAGATTTAACTAAAGAAAATATTGAGATCTCCCCATGGGGTCTTCATATCTGGATTTCTTTTATCTCAGACAGTAATTAAGAGATTAAATGAGCCTTTTGCTGAAGTCGCCTTGATCACAGGTGTTTGTTCCTCTTGAGAAAAAGACCACGGCAATCTCAAGACATTCAGAAGAGACCTCACTATTAACTCAAAGGAGAAACATCTGAGACAAAGCTGATAAATGTTCTCTCCCATTGAGGCAAACGGGAGAGCACAGATTCTGTGTGAGTTTGAAAACAATTTTAAGTCCAGAATGGTCTTATTTAGGTTTTTAAGGCAAAGAGGAAAGAGGTTATTGCTCATCTGTTGCTCCTTAATAGCTCAGGAAACTTCATGGAGTTCTCAGATGTTCTCCTGAGATTTATTAGTAGAAATAACAAAATCTCAATCTATGTCAATGTGTATCATAACTCAGATTATTTGGACTAGGAAGCGTTTGATGAGAAATGCTTGAGTTCATATTGAGATCTCCCCATAGGTTCCCCAAATCTGGATTTTTTTGTGAGCAATTAGGAGATTAAATGGACACTTTTCCCTTCATTGCAGATGTTTCTCTTAAGAAATTAACCCTAGTAATCTATTTACAAGATTCAGAAGAGATCTTCAAAATATCTTAATATGCACTCAAACAATTCTCCAAAGAACTGTATGAATCTTGACTGTTAGTTTCAAAAAATAATTTAATATGCTGAATGGTTTTATTTGAGTTTTAGGACAAAGAGGAAAATGTAGCTCAGGAAACTTTGCAGAGTTCTTAGATGTTCTCTTAAGATTCCTTAATAGAAATAAGATTAAAAGACATGAAAATGTGAATTTGGTCAATTTTTAAAAATTGAGATTTATACATCATCCGAAAGCTGAATACATAAGCTTTCTGTTGATGTATGGTTTGTTAGGATCAGGGCAGAGATACAACTATTTGAAAATCTGAGGGTGCAAAAAAAATCTAAATATTGAGAAAATTGCCTTTAAAGTTGTCCAAATGAAGTTCTTATCAATGCATATGACTAGTTTTGATATATTTACGGTAAGAAATTTACAAAATATCTTCATGGAACATGATCTTTACTTAATATCCTAATGATTTTTGGCATAAAATAAAAATGGATAATTTTGACCCATACAATGTATTTTATTGTTATTGCTACAAATATACCCCAGCGACTTAAGACTGGTTTTGTGGTCCAGGGTCACATATATGAGTTCATACTGAGATCTCTGTATAGGCAAGAAAATCTCACATTAGATCTCTATAATATCTGGATCCCCCCCCCCAACCTAGATAATAACGAGATGCGTTTCTCTTGAGAAAAACACACCAGTAATCTCAGAAGAGATATCGAAAATATATCAAACTGTGCTCAAATCTCAATATATGAACCCAAACATATCTTATATAGTTCTGATGACAGCTATTGACTCGTTTGGGTTTTTACGAGGAATTTTAGGAGAAACATCAGAGACAAAGTTGATACCCAAATGAAATAGAGAAGCAGAAAATCTCAGAAGATGTCTCCTAAGGGTCCGACTTTGATATCTTGAGAAATCTAATCACATTTTATGACATTAAGATCTCTTCTGAAACTTTAAATAAGATACATGTGAGGTTTCTGGGGTATTTTTCACAGGAGAAACATCTGAAGAAGAAAGATAGTTGTACAGCAAATCTCTCTATTTAAGCTCATTGGTTTCTCTGATGGACAACTGAGATATTAACAAGATCTGTTTCTCCGTACAGGGCAGGTGTCCCAGCAAACGATGCCGTCTCACCACAAAGAGCTCGTGCCTCAGCTGGCCTGGATGGAGGTCAATAAAACCACGGAGAATACGAGTGCTCAAGCATTGAACAGAAAACCTGCAGTCGTGAGCCCAGAGGTCAGTGTGAAGCAGACGCCCTTCGAAAGAGCCGTCTATAACCTCGGACACAAGGAGAAGCTTGTCAATGACCTCACTTTCGGCAAACGGATCAGCTTTTACGAGCTTCGTGGGGAAATAGGCAATGGAAACTTCTCCCAGGTCAAACTCGGCATTCACGACCTGACCAAAGGTGAGAGACACTTTCTTTGTACATTTAAAAGTCATTTAAAGTGTTTGAGTGCCGCTAATACCTAAACAGCTTTCAGATTTTCTTATGTTGTGGACGGTAATTGAACATGTGTTCATAACGTCATTGATAAATATGGGGGGGGGGGGGGGGGGGGGGTCAAATCTGGGTTAATCTAGAAGATTATAATTAATCTTCATCAGGATGTGTTCATTTCTATAAACCCCCCTGGAGACCCACCTTAATGTCCTGTATAACCCATCCTATCACCATATGAATGTTACCTGTTCAGACACAAAAGAGAGTAAAAGGGTGGTCAAATAATTTCGTTTTTTTTTATTGATATTTTTTTCAGAAGCGCATTTGTGTCAGTGCTCATTTTTAAAAAAAAAAAAATACATAAATAAATAAAATAAATTCCATGCCATACACCTCTTCTATGATGAATGTGTTAAAAGTTTCCTAATTAAAATTATTTATATTTAATTTATTTTATTTTTAACTTGTTTAATCCAGTTTTATTTTATATTTATTTTATATAGATAGTATAGTTTTTACTAATATTTTGAATCTGTTTTTATATTTTCTGTTTTAATTTTAATTTTAGTAATATATATATATATATATATATAGTGCTGTCAAACAATTAATCACGCTTAATTGTATCCAAAATAAAAGTTTTTGTTTATATAATATATGTGTGTACTGCATATTTATTATGTATATATAAATACACACACATACAGTATATAGATAATATTTACATGTATATATATTTATGTTTGTATAATTTAATTTATATATAAATATATTTAATATATAAACATAACATATTTTTCTTTGCAAGTCTGTCTATTTATATAGATGTAATAAATATACACAGCACACACATATATATTATGTAAACAAAAACTTTTACTTTGGATGCGATTAATGGTGATTAATCATTTGACAGCACTATTGTTTTTGAATGGTTTTCATTTTAGTTTTAAATTTAGGTAACTATATAATAACCCTTACATTCTACAGTCCTTAAATCAAGAACGTATGAAACATGCCTGACCACGCACATGAATTTGGCACACGCAAAACTACATTTTTAAACAATCTGCCTTACTAGAACTGCCCCATGTGACACTGGCGGTGCATTTTCATCCCCTTTTTCTCTTGAATTCCTCTCTCTCAGAAAAGGTTGCTATTAAGATCCTGGATAAGCTGCGTTTGGACAAGCGCTCGCAGAGGTTGTTCTCATCTGAGATACGCTGCATGGAGAGACTGTCCCACCCCAACATCGTGCGTCTGTATGAGGTGGTGGAGACGTTTCGCAGGCTTCATCTGGTGATGGAGTACGCGCCTGGAGGAGAGCTGTACTCCAGGATCGCCACCAGAGGGCGCCTGTCTGATCTGGAGAGTAAACTGGTTTTCTCTCAGATACTGTCTGCTGTCACACACATGGTGAGTGGCACTGTGCTGGCCGCTTCATATTTTGTATTTAAACAGTAAAGAGAAAAAAATACAGTAAATGCGTAATGGCTGTCTGTATACTACTGTATTCTAGGGCTGCATGATAATTGATTGCAATATTACAGAAATCACAATATGTCTGCAATTATCAAAATGAAACGTGACTGCAGTTGTACTGTAAAATATTATTTTTTTCTTACATATTTAATCTTTCTATTTTACAGTGAAATATATTATTTTCCTTATATATTTTTTATATAATAAACCTTTTTGGTAACACTTTATAATAACTGCACGCTATGAATCATTAGGTAAGCATTAGTAAATAGTCAGTTCATCCTTTATAAAGCATTGTTCCGACATTAATAGGCATTAGTCAGCAGTTTGTAAATACAGCTATAAATGCCTTGTTCTTGATTTATAAGCATATCTATAACAAAGGAGATTTAAAGGCTCAGTTATCTTCCTAACAGAAAAAAATAAACAAACACAACACATTTATCATTTACTTGGAAGATAAATGAGCCTTTAAATATCATTTATAAATGCTTTAAAAGGTATGAATAGTCCTCACTTTAGATGAGCTCACAAAAATAGATGGCTGGCAACTACTAAATGTTTTATAACTACCTGACTTAACAATGAATTACAGCAGGAATATGTGTTAATAAAGCATTTATTAACACACTGAGCAACTATTATCATGTGTCTAAATAATAAGATTTATAAATGTACATTTAAATAGTTTATTAATCATTTACTTACACTTTCTAAATGATCTTATGAACCACTGACAACTCCTAAATAACTGGTTTGTAAATAACGTAATAATTTAGAAATGATAAACTGATCATTAATAAAGTATGAAAATACAATTATTAAACATTATAGATATGCTCAAGAACAAAACATTTATAGCTGTTTTTATAAACTGCTTACTAATGCCTATTAATTTTGTAACAATGCTTTATAAATAATGAATTGACTATTTACTAATGCTTACCTAATGATTCATAGTGTGCAGTTATTATAAAGTGTTACCACCTTTTCATATAGTTAATATTTTATATTTCATTTAATTTCAGTTCAGTTCATTTATTTATATTTTAAGATAATAATAATGATCATTATAAAATAATGCATAAGACAATAATAATAATAAAGAAAATAATAATTATCATAATTTAATTTAATCACAACATTTTTAGCCAAATTTTTCAGCCCTACATTTTAAAACATTAAAAAAAATCTAAAATATTTATCAGAAAAAGCCTATGCTGCAATTACTCTAATATTATAGAGATATTATAGAGATATAGCCAATATTAGTAAGACTAAATGTAAAAGTATGAGAATCATTCATTCAACGCAGTATATTTCTATTGTGGTCAAGGCCCAGCATGAAAGTCATAAAAATAAATTAAAATAGCAGTGTAAATAACACTGCTTAATTTCAAATTCATTAAAAGTCTATTTTATTTAAAATCCCTGTTTAAAGTTTCTTTATCAAATGTATTTTTTTTTTCTTTAACTTATCTTCACTTTCAGCAGTCTGATAAAATAATGAGTCAAGCATGTGTTAAATATAGCCTAACATCTGATAACACTGGAACCTCAAGCATTGTGATACACAAATGTAGTGTATTATTAAAGTACTTTAAAAAAAATCCACATAGGCCTAATGCATACTGTAGTCCGTTAGCACGCCAAAAATGTTTTGCAAATATCTATAAAAATGTGTTTTTACCTTTAGCATGACAACAACATCATCCACCGGGACCTGAAGGCTGAAAACGTCTTCTACACCACCACATACTGCATCAAAGTGGGCGACTTCGGTTTCAGCGCTGAATGCAAACCCACCGACATCCTCACCACCTTCTGCGGCTCTCCGCCCTACGCCGCCCCTGAACTCTTCCGGGACAAGGGTTACATCGGACCGCCGGTGGACATCTGGGCTCTGGGCGTTCTGCTGTACTTCATGGTGACGGCCACATTCCCCTTTAACGGCTCGAGTCTGAGACGACTGCGCTTCTGCATCCTCCGAGGATCCTACACCATTCCTGCGTTCGTGCCTGACGTCTGTCAGTATGTGATTAAGGGCGCGTTGAGGCTGGTTCCGGCTGACCGTATATCCCTGGCGCAGATCATGTCCAGCGCGTGGTTGAAGGGAACCGATTATCCGCTGCCGTACGCACCTGCTCCTCCCACACCTGCGCACCTGGCCGACGCGTCACGGACGCTCTCCACCGAAGAGCGCTCGGTCAAACTCGCGCTCCAGGAGCTGGGAATCACCGAGATTCACCTCAGGAACAACGCGGTGCTGGACTCCCGAAGCCCGCTGACCGGGATCTACCGGATTCTTCTGCACCGAATTCAGAGGCGCAGATCCGTAGAGTCGGCGGGATACACGGCGCTCTGTCCCGCAAACACGCGTCTCGGCAGGAGGTGCTGGTCTCACCCTACGACCATCTATAGGAAACAAGAACAGTCCGCCGTCTGTGCCATCCTATAGACAACATTAAGAAATACAGAGACAGATGTGATTGACTGGGTCGGTCTTTCTATGAAACCAGGGCCTTTTCTACTTTTTTGAGCCAAATATGTCACTTTTGTCATCATTTAGCCTACTCACCTTCGAGTTGTTCCAAACCTGGATGAGTTTATTTCATTACCAAGAGGACAATTTAAAAATGTAAGATATTTTGAAGAATGTTAGCAACCAAACAGCTGACCATATAGCCATTGACCTCCATTGAATTTGTTCTCCATACTTTTTAAGTCGGTGGCCAGCAACTCTTTGGTTAGCAATAGCCTATTGTTCATCTTCTTTTGTAAACTCATACAGGTTGGTAACAACTTGAGGGCAAGTAAATGATTACTGAATTTTCATTTAATGTTCATAAATTGTATGGCAAGCTTAATTAATGCATGTTTAATAAGTGTTGAGATATAATAATAACAGCGTTGACTGACAGATGGTTAAGTTTTACCATTTTATTTTGCATTTTTTCATCAGTCATTTACTGTAAAATTGTATTACTTGATAAATAAATATTCCATAAATTACCTTAACATTAATGAAATATTTCAGTTGATATTTATGGAATTAACATTTATGGAATTTTTCATGACTTGAACAAGGGAAAAATATAATGCACAAACTAGGCACACAATTTCGAGTCTTTCTGTTAATACAATGCTTCTTTTAATTAATATGTCAACTAATAAGAAAATATTTATATTTATAAAAAAATAGTCAGACAAAATGCTAGCTTTAATTTTCCTTTTTTTTTTTAAAGGTGCATATTTGCTATTAATAATCAGCATTGGTATTGTTAACTAAAGCTATTAAAACGGACTGAAATAAAATACATTTAAATTGAATTACTATAAACCTGAAATATAAAATTAAATCTATATGGAAATATTTTTTAAAATAACGAAAGCAAATAAAAAAGACAAAAAAATAATGTAGTCAAAAAGAAAACTGAAAATGTTAATTCAAAATATTAAGTTCTATAATAGTATATAAATAATGCTAAAATAACACTGTTAAGAAGTCTATATATGAAGAGTTCATTTGCAAAAACGGATAACAAAAACAGATAAGATTTTTTTAAAAAGTTCAAAATCATGTTTTTTTAAATCTTGCATTCAATTAATATCAATCAAACTGCAGTTGGGTTGTTTTGATTAAATAATAATAAATAAAAAATGCTGCTAACTGACACAATAAAACAATAAAAACATGATAACAATAAAAAACATGACTTATGAAAATTAATAAAATCAGAGTTATCTGTTTTTGCAAATCAACTCTTCATATATTGACAGTCTATGTTAAGACAAATGGCACCCATTTTGTAGAATGACCCAGTTCCACCTTGTAGAAGCTATATACACACATAAACGCGCTGTTTAATGCATATTCATATTAAATTGAGCAACTGTGTCGAATATTTGAACTTTTAAAAATATTAAAATAAAATACATTTACACTGCAGGACCAATGGCCAATAGCAATAATAATAAATAACGTGATTAGCTACATATTCTAAAAAATACACTTTCTCTGTCATGATTGTGCATAAATGACAAAACTTGATGTTGACCTGTATGCAAACATTATTTAAACATAGATTTAAATTGACCACAGTACAATTAGAAATAAAGTTAAAATATATTTATTTTTTTAATGCATTTAATTTAGTTAATTAAGAAAAGTGGCAACATTATGTCTATTCAAGCATTCAAGGCATGGAAGGAATTTGAGGGATTTCAGGCATGGAAGGCATAGAAGGCATTTTATGCATTGAAGGAAGTTGATACATTGGAGACATGGAAGGCATGGAAAGCCATTTGAGGCATGAAGACATTAAAGGCATTTTAGGTGTCCAAAGTTTTTGAGGCGTTTCAGATATTTGAGGTATTTCAGGTGTTCCAAGGCATTTCAGACTTTATAGACATTCGTTATTTCTGGAGCATCCAAAGTATTTCGGGCATCCTAAGCATTTTAGGCATTCAAAAAGGCATCCGAGGCATTTCGGGCATCCGAGGCATTCTGGGCATCCGAGGCATTCTGGGCATCCGAGGCATTTCAGGCATCCGAGGCATTTCAGGCATCCGAGGCATTCTGGGCATCCGAGGCATTTCGGGCATTCGAGGAATTTCGGGCATTCGAGGATATTTGGGTACTTGAGGATATCTGGGCACTTGAGGATATCTGGGCACTTGAGGATATTTGGGCACTTGAGGATATCTGGGCACTTGAGGTATTTGAGGCACGGAAGACCACCTTGAATATGGCCGTCTGGTCACACTCATCATGAGTTCAATGACCCATATTTCATAGGGATTAGCACAAAACTCATGGTCATTGTCCAATTTGAATCTGCCAAGAGACATTTGCATTAAAAATCATTAACTGTAATCTCTGAAAAATTCAAGTATAGAGCTTCTTATATTCACTACAGTTTAAGGCATTTCATTGCATCATTGTGTGTCCTGTGTTTCCATTCCTCTCCAGGGACATCAATTCATTATTTCACAGACCATTTTATGGCAACACTTTCCATATGGAAAATATATATGAATATCATTAAAATGTGTAAGAAAAATAAATTACAATTCAAAATTCTAGTTTCATCTTAACATTTTCATTACAAATTATATGATCGGGGGGGGGGGGGGATTCCCTGTAATAGTTAGATTTGATTCACACATGCCTGTATGCAGGGGCGTCATGCAGACATTATTTTTGAGGGGGCACGAGTTGGGGGAAGGGGGGTGGGTTTTCATGTGACACACAACAGCACTTATGTTTTATTAATTTTTTTCATTTTTATTCGAAACATTCCCAAACGCATTAACTATATCATGAAATATCTTGATTCTCACCTTTATAGATTATGTTAGTTGATCTAGTAGGCAATGGTCAAAGTAGCCTAATACTGTATTCTATTAACTATGCATAAAAATCTGTCTGTTTACTTAATTAACAGATATGGGTGTCATGCCATAACATATTTTTAATACGACTGAATTTATATTTAATGTGAATTTAACATTGAGAATTAATGTGAATAAAAACATTGTAAGTTAGGCTACTAATCATAACACTTTCATTGTACAGAAAGAGAGCAAAGAACATTTACATTATCAAAGAACATTTTCACTGACTGTCTAGACTAGAGTTCAAGCACTCTCAAAAACTCCCATTAAAATCACTGAAGCTGTTTACACTATGAAATAAATATCTTATAGATTCGAACACATATTTGCACTTTGCTGTTTCTAAAAAGAGAATTCGCCAGAAAGAGGTATTCAGTCAGCCAGCGAGTGAAGAAAACGCCTTTGTTTTAGCGATGACTCATCTGAACACCTCTGATTGGTCACTGCATTTATAAGCTCAACAGCATCGTGTGTGATTGGTTATAATGCACAGTGCTGTAAAAAAGGCTTAGCATCAGCCAGCGAACGCAGATTTGAATTTAGCAGCTGATGATATGACGCACTGAACCATCTAATCACGCCTATGTGATTGTATTAAATATAGAAAATATTAATGGTCTTTTGAAAGCTGCATTCAAAATCCACTTGGCTCTTTGAATGGGCTCTGCCTGTATGTACAAGATTCAAACCACTTTCATATTTCTAAATCTACAGACAGACAGATGTTACTTACACAATAGCTTGGATTCTGCAGCCTCCGTTCAGGCCTTGTTTTCTGTAACTGGTCACTCTGTTTCTAATGGACAGTCTAACTCTTTCGACATACCCCAGACAGCAGGTCTTATCTAAGAGACATAAAACAAACACAACAAAGACACTAAATGTACTGATATAACCCAAATCCATATGTAATACAACTACTTACAATGACAAGATGGAAAACCAACAGATCAAAGTGAAAGTGAATTTAGTGACTATTTAAAGTACATGCATGTTTCTAAGATTTACATTGAAAGAAACCCCACAATGTTCAGTAACGGCAAGACTGATTTTTAAAACATCATTAGAGAACATTGCCCATTTTTTTATCATTAATATTTTTTTATTTTATTTTATAAGTCCTCTCCAATAAAGGATGAAGTATGTAATTGGATCATTTATATTAATTTAAACACTTTAATGGTTTAATTTTTTACTTCACCTTTTTATTAAATATTTTTACTTTTTATTTTGTAATCAATACATTGTGTTCATATTGTTCAGGGCCCGTATTCACAAAACATCTTGAGGCTAAAAGTAGCTCATAACTCGACAATTTAGGAGAAAATCTTAAAAATAATGGGCGTGTCAGTCCTAAATTTAGAACTCCTACATTTTTGCTCTAAGAGTATTTCACAAAGCGTTTTAGCTCTAAATTGAACTCCTAAATCTGTGAAACGTTAGAAGTAGTGAAGAAGACTCCTAAGTCACTAAGACCAAACCACAATCTATCCTAAAATGGTTGTTGCTGGCAATCTACCTCGAAACGTACATTTTTTTTTAAACATTTGACAATAATGTGCTTTTAAAAAGGTATGGCCTTTGGTTTTGGAGGTTATCCCAACTCCAAATTTTCCTTTGATTATATGCTTGTTTTCATTAACCAGTTGGGTAACTTACCAGTTGGGTAAGAAGTAACAGCTGTTCTTGCGTCCAGTTTGGTTTTCTTTTTTGTTTGCATGTCTTACTATCAGCTATGATTATTCTACTCTGTAAATTAAAAGGTTGTTTATATGCATACTCACTATTTTTATTTTTATTTTTACGAGAAGCATACAGGCTGACAATTACCTGAACATATTCATATATATTATATTGTTTAATTATTGGCACTTAGCCTGCATTTTAAAATCTTTATTATAAAACGGATAGTTCTGGTCCTTGATTCTGATTGGTTAAGCCATGTTCGAAGCCGCTGTAAATTGCTCTATAAACATACACCTTTGTTTACTTTGTGTGCTGCTTGGCAACCACTTTGTTCCAACCACAACTGTTTCTGAGGAACTATATTGTTTGGTGGAAGAATTTTGTTTTTATTAATATCATTGCACTTTATTTGCTCTGTTTACCTTACTACATATATGAAATCACCGTTTTATAAAAGCAATAAGCCCCGTGAAGCCGTGGTTTACAGTGAATTTATAACAGCTAAGGTTGTTTTAGGCACTCCGCTTCGTGTCATGCCTAACAACGCCCCTTAGCTGTTATAAATTCACTGTAAACCACGGCTTCTTGGGGCTTATTGCTTTACTTGAATGTGGCAATTAACATTTTTATTTTTAAACCTTTATTTGAATATGGCAACATTATATTGCGCTCTACAATATTTCTATGAATAAATCTCTGACAGAGACTATTAGCCAATCACTGTGTGTATAATTAATAAGCATGCTGCCATCATCCATAGCAACGAGGTCAACCACGCCCCCTTACTCTTAGCTTAAGACTTCTCTCTATTCTTTAGTAAAAGTTTGTCTCAGCAACTTTGTGAATAGGTTTTAAGAGAAAACTCAGTGATAAGATAAAATGTTTTGTGAATACGGGCCCTGATGTATATTTTTGTAGTTTAAAAAAAAAAATTCCACAATTTTTTCTCCATTAGAAATATATCTTTCTTGCAGCGACATCACTGTGATATATTTCAATCTCAAACACTCTTTCAAAATCATTACGAGTTTCTTGCCAAGACTTGAATCTGCACAATTGTGTGACTTCCTACCTTTAATTGACCCTCTGAACATTTCATTCACCCTCTCCATGAGATTGCGGACCCAATATTCTTGGGGGTTAGCACAAAACTTATGGTCACGATCCACTCTGAAGCTGCAGAGAGACAGCTGTGTTAAACATCATGGACTATGATGTTTGAAAGAATCACAAATAAAAACCTCTGATATTCATAGACAGGTTTTGCTTACACAACAGCAGGGATGTTGCAATATTCATTTGGCTTTTGTATTCTGAAGCTAGTCACTCTATTTCTTATGGAGAGTCTAACTCTATCGACATAATGTGTGCAGCAGTACTTATCTAGGAGACAAAACAAAGACATTAAACATTAACATGCAATGAGATGCAATTTGAATTCAGTTTTTCTTTAGTTTGTTTTCATTTTAGTTAAAATATTTGAAATATAGTTTTATATTATTTACTTATTTTTGTAAAATATGTCTATATAGGTTTTTATTGATTTCAGTTTAGTTTTAGTTATTTTAATACATCAAGTTAAACTAAATGAAAATGAGAATGATTATTATTTCAGGTAAAGTTTACTTTACTTCAAATATAATTTTTTTTTAATGGTTTTAGTTTTAGTTTTAACTTACGCGAAATCATACACAATATAACTATTTTATTGCCCAGTATATTCCAGTATGTTTTGTAAACTTAAACAATGTGATTTATTGAATCATTTTCTGCATAATGTAGCCTACAATAGCTGCAGCATCATCACATGTGGTGTTTACCTTGTGCCTTTCCAGGCGTTGGAAACCTTTCTGATGGCCGAGGAATTTTAGGCTTTTCAGGCATTTGAGGCATCTGAGGCATTTTAGAGGTTTCAGGCATTTCAGGTGTCCAAGGCATTTCAGACGTTGGAGGCATTTCAGGTGTTTGAGGCATTTGAGATGTTTGAGGAATTTCGGAAGTATGAGACATTTTAGGAGTATGAGGCATTTTAGGAGTATGAGGCATTTCAGATGTTTGAGGAATTTTGGAAGTATGAGGCATTTCTGGAGTATAAGGTATTTCAGATGTTTGAGGAATTTTGGAAGTATGAGACATTTCAGGAGTATGAGGCATTTCAGATGTTTGAGGCATTTCAGGAGTTTGAGGAATTTCGGAAGTATGAGGCATTTCAGATGTTTGAGGAATTTCAGGAGTATGAGGCATTTCAGATGTTTGAGGAATTTTGGAAGTATGAGGCATTTCAGACGTTTGAGGAATTTCAGATGTTTGAGGGATTTCAGGTGTTTGAGTCATTTCAGATGTTTGAGGAATTTCGGAAGTATGAGGCATTTCAGATGTTTGAGGCATTTTAGGAGTATGAGGCATTTCAGACGTTCGAGGCATTTCAGAAGTATCAGGCATTTCAGACGTTTGAGGGATTTCAGGAGTATGAGGCATTTCAGATGTTTGAGGCATTTCAGGCGTTTGAGGAATTTCGGAAGTATGAGGCATTTCAGACGTTTGCGGGATTTTAGGAGTATGAGGCATTTCAGATGTTTGAGGAATTTTGGAAGTATGAGACATTTCAGGAGTATGAGGCATTTCAGATGTTTGAGGCATTTCAGGCGTTTGAGGAATTTTAGGAGTATGAGGCATTTCAGATGTTTGAGGAATTTCAGAAGTATGAGGCATTTCAGACGTTTGAGGGATTTTAGGAGTATGAGGCATTTCAGATATTTGAGGGATTTCAGACGCTCGAGGCATTTCAGAAGTATGAGGCATTTCAGATGTTTGAGGAATTTTGGAAGTACGAGACATTTCAGGAGTATGAGGCATTTCAGATGTTTGAGGCATTTCAGGAGTATGAGGCATTTCAGATGTTTGAGGCATTTCAGGCGTTTGAGGCATTTCGGAAATATGAGGCATTTCAGATGTTTGAGGGATTTCGGAAGTATGAGACATTTTAGGAGTATGAGGCATTTCAGATATTTGAGGGATTTCAGACGCTCGAGGCATTTCAGAAGTATGAGGCATTTCAGATGTTTGAGGAATTTTGGAAGTACAAGACATTTCAGGAGAATGAGGCATTTCAGATGTTTGAGGCATTTCAGGAGTATGAGGCATTTCAGATGTTTGAGGAATTTTGGAAGTATGAGGCATTTCAGACGTTTGAGGGATTTCAGGTGTTTCAGGCATTTCAGATGTTTGAGGAATTTCAGAAGTATGAGGCATTTCAGATGTTTGAGGGATTTCAGGAGTATGAGGCATTTCAGATGTTTGAGGAATTCCAGAAGTATGAGGCATTTCAGACGTTTGAGGGATTTCAGGTGTTTCAGGCATTTCAGATGTTTGAGGAATTTCGGAAGTATGAGGCATTTCAGACGTTTGAGGGATTTCAAGAGTATGAGGCATTTCAGATGTTTGAGGAATTTCAGAAGTATGGGGCGTTTTGGAAGTATGAGGAATTTCAGACGTTTGAGGGATTTCAGGTGTTTGAGTCATTTCAGATGTTTGAGGAATTTCGGAAGTATGAGGGATTTCAGGTGTTTGAGTCATTTCAGATGTTTGAGGAATTTCGGAAGTATGAGGCATTTCAGATGTTTGAGGCATTTTAGGAGTATGAGGCATTTCAGATGTTCGAGGCATTTCAGAAGTATCAGGCATTTCAGACGTTTGAGGGATTTCAGGAGTATGAGGCATTTCAGATGTTTGAGGCATTTCAGGCGTTTGAGGAATTTCGGAAATATGAGGCATTTCAGATGTTTGAGGGATTTCAGGAGTATGAGGCATTTCAGATGTTTGAGGCATTTCAGGCGTTTGAGGAATTTCGGAAGTATGAGGCATTTCAGACGTTTGAGGGATTTTAGGAGTATGAGGCATTTCAGGCGTTTGAGGAATTTCGGAAGTATGAGGCATTTCAGACGTTTGCGGGATTTTAGGAGTATGAGGCATTTCAGATGTTTGAGGAATTTTGGAAGTATGAGACATTTCAGGAGTATGTGGCATTTCAGATGTTTGAGGCATTTCAGGCGTTTGAGGAATTTTAGGAGTATGAGGCATTTCAGATGTTTGAGGAATTTTGGAAGTATGAGACATTTCAGGAGTATGTGGCATTTCAGATGTTTGAGTCATTTCAGATGTTTGAGGAATTTCGGAAGTATGAGGCATTTCAGATGTTTGAGGCATTTTAGGAGTATGAGGCATTTCAGATGTTCGAGGCATTTCAGAAGTATCAGGCATTTCAGACGTTTGAGGGATTTCAGGAGTATGAGGCATTTCAGATGTTTGAGGCATTTCAGGCGTTTGAGGAATTTCGGAAATATGAGGCATTTCAGATGTTTGAGGGATTTCAGGAGTATGAGGCATTTCAGATGTTTGAGGCATTTCAGGCGTTTGAGGAATTTCGGAAGTATGAGGCATTTCAGACGTTTGAGGGATTTTAGGAGTATGAGGCATTTCAGGCGTTTGAGGAATTTCGGAAGTATGAGGCATTTCAGACGTTTGCGGGATTTTAGGAGTATGAGGCATTTCAGATGTTTGAGGAATTTTGGAAGTATGAGACATTTCAGGAGTATGTGGCATTTCAGATGTTTGAGGCATTTCAGGCGTTTGAGGAATTTTAGGAGTATGAGGCATTTCAGATGTTTGAGGAATTTTGGAAGTATGAGACATTTCAGGAGTATGTGGCATTTCAGATGTTTGAGGCATTTCAGGCGTTTGAGGAATTTTAGGAGTATGAGGCATTTCAGATGTTTGAGGAATTTCAGAAGTATGAGGCATTTCAGACGTTTGAGGGATTTTAGGAGTATGAGGCATTTCAGATGTTTGAGGAATTTCAGAAGTATGAGGCATTTCAGGCGTTTGAGGAATTTTAGGAGTATGAGGCATTTCAGATGTTTGAGGAATTTTGGAAGTATGAGACATTTCAGGAGTATGTGGCATTTCAGATGTTTGAGGCATTTCAGGCGTTTGAGGAATTTTAGGAGTATGAGGCATTTCAGATGTTTGAGGAATTTCAGAAGTATGAGGCATTTCAGACGTTTGAGGGATTTTAGGAGTATGAGGCATTTCAGATGTTTGAGGAATTTCAGAAGTATGAGGCATTTCAGACGTTTGAGGGATTTTAGGAGTATGAGGCATTTCAGATATTTGAGGGATTTCAGACGCTCGAGGCATTTCAGAAGTAAGAGGCATTTCAGATGTTTGAGGAATTTTGGAAGTACGAGACATTTCAGGAGTATGAGGCATTTCAGATGTTTGAGGTATTTCAGACACCCAAGGCCACCCAGACCATAAATCTGGCAGTCTGTTTACCCTCTGCATGAGTTCACGGACCCATGTTTCGTTGGGATCAGCACAGAACTCATGGTCATTGTCCAATGTGAATCTGCAGAGAGACAATTACATTAACCATCATTAACTGTGATGTCTGAAAGATTCATATAGCTTCTTATATTCACTACAGTTTAAGGCATTTTATTGCATCAGTGTGTACTGTTTCTCTATTCCTCTACTGCGACGTCAATCCATTTATCTAGTAATTATTTCAAAGACAGACACTCTGTGTGCAAACATTTTTTGGAAACACTTCCCATTTGTAAGTTATGCATGGATATGAGTATCATTCAAATTCGTACGAAAAATAAACATACAAAATTAATAATTGGCACTTTGAAGTTTTTCCATTCTGTGGGGTCAAATTCTAATTTCAGATAAACAATTTATTACAAATTATATTATCTGTGTAACAATCTGAATAAAAAGTTGATTTTTTTTTTTTTTTATCCTAAAACTTTCTGGTTTTGGATAGCTATAACTCAAATGCAAATGGTGGATGTGTGTGTGTGTGTGTGTGTGTGTGTGTGTGTCCTATAATCATACAGTTGATAAAAATAATAATAATAATAAAAATGAAACTTATTCTGGGAAGCATATCTTTACATAAGTTTCAAGCCACTTTCATAGTTCTAAATTTACAGACAGACAGATGTTACTTACACAACAGCTGGGAAGTTGCAGCCTCCGTCCAGGTCTTGTTTTTTGTAACTGGTCACTCTGTTTTTAATGGACAGTGTAACTCTTTTGACACACCGCAGATAGCAGGATTTATCTAAGAGACACATCACAAACACAACAAAGACAGGTAACGCTTTAGATTACAACCCGCAAAGAACTGCATAAGTATACTGAATTTAAAGTGTACGTTTCTGTAATTATAGTTTACCTATAAAGAATGTACGTGTAGGTATAAGGGAACAATGTGTTACGTTTGGGTAATAAGGGGGTAACAACCAGATATGTGACCTGCAAAGAACTGCGTTCAGTTCTTTGTAATTATAGTGTACCTCCATGTAGGTATAGGGGAATAATATGGCGACATTTGGGAAATAACGGGGTAACAGCCTGTAAAAGTACAAATCATTTATACTTTAAGTATTTTGAAACTAAGGGGTACCTATTCTGATATTACGTGGTATGTATGGCCTAAACAATAATCTTCTGTTTGGGAGTGATTTAGAAAGACGATATTTTATACTTGTATTTTATTATAGGCCTAGGTATTTTTAACCATTCTATTATTAAAGGAAACAAGATGGAGATTACTGAACAACAAAACTGGACATCTAGTGAAATGAGTTAATGAGTTTCAGCTACGATTTATAATTCACAAGTCAGCATACCTTATGAAAGCTTATTCGTCGATCTCAGCAACTTCACACCAGCAACTTCCCAACACCACTATCACCAAATAACTTTGCATGATATACCATCAAGGTTCAATGCAGCTTAAAACAAGCTTACTTCTGTCCAGCTGTTCACAGAAAAAAAATACACGATACAACTTTTGTATTTCAGTGGCTGTATACCAGTGGCGGCTGCTGGTCTTTCAAAGAGGGGAAGCTCATTTTCGGCCTACATCATAAAAATTGTCCATTTATTTATACGTAAATCCTGCCCTACGTTCCTTTTCAAGAAAATGCTCTGTGACCCTTTTGTACCAACTAGGTGTCTTCTCCAGTGACGCTAGCCTAGCCTACTGTATGAATGAATTAATGAACAAAAAAACAATCTAAAAAAAAAAGATATTAAACTCGACGGAGGAAATGTGGGAATTAGGTTAAACTGAAACAAGGAATGTGGTGTATAATAGGGTTGTCACAATACCATAAAAATATCTTACGATACTATACCAGCTTAATTTATGAATCAATTAATCAAAATTTAATAAATAAATAGATGTAAGTGAAAACAGACAATATTATTCTCTGAATACTTAATTAATGTGAATGAATGACTAGCTATTGTTATCCATGAAATGATCTAAACAAAACTCATCTTAGCACTGCACAGAAGCTGCATGAAGTGAAATTTTGATGTGGCATTTATTAATTTAGACTGTATTTATAATTACATAAATAATGTTATGAGATTAATGTTTTAAATGCTAAATTCTGAATATAGAAATATGTTGGAAAATAATGTAATACGCCTACATTTAGACGGGAAACTTAAAAACGGCCAGCAGGTGGCAGAAGTTGGTGATTGAATCACTGAGTCATTCAAACAATTCTTTCAAAACGGCTGAATCCTTCAGGAGCAAATCAAATGACTGTTTTCATGAATGGCTCAGCCTGCGTCACAATGTGCATACTATCCATCCTAAATTCTATGTGATATTAGTAATTTTCAATACTATTTAGGGCAGATAGTGTGGATAGTATGCACATTGGGACGCAGGGTCAGTGAATCAGTGATTCGCCCAAATCAGCGCGGATTTGGATCGAACACAGTAACAAAACAAAAACAGCACTCTTTCTCATGTCGTAAGTGTCAGGAGCATTTTTTGCTCGCATATCTTGAAATTTCCGAGTTAGCAGCATGTATATTAATACATAACATTATAAATGAATAAAAATTTATATATAATGATTGATAAGAACCAAGTGCAAAGCCGCAATGGGACTGAGCTCGAATAGCTTCAGCGTCAGCAACTTTTTATAGTACAAAATCGCTGTCAATCAAAAGGAGATACAGACCCTCCAATCATCATGCAGAAGCCCGGAATCCAGGCCAGCCCACTCCTCCATTCACCCCCAGAGACACTGAGCGTCCGTGGACGGGACACAATCGCAGCATTTATCCAATGACCGTCTAGTTTCGAAGCACTGAAAAAACTGTTCAAAGCAGCCCCATTGAAGTCAATAGACGCTAGGCTTCAACAGAGAAATACACTGACGCTACGGGAATGTATGAGAAGGAAATCGAGTCACCCGACCTGCTATATGTAGCTGATTCTGAACGAACTCTTTTAGTCAATACAATGTTAACACAATAGTACATATTTGACCATTATTTTTTTGACATTATAGGGGAAGCCGAGCTTCCCTTGCAGTCTTAAAGAAATCCCCACTGCTGTATACTGTGATGTTCTTATAGCAACAAAAAAAAAAAAAAAAAAAAAAAAAAAAAGAGGGTTTAATTTGGTCATCAAACAATTAAATTAAAACTAGTGCAATATTTTCTCGTAATTACTGTGCAAAAATACACTTGTTCTGTGTTTAAGCCCAACTTGTTCCTCCCTTATTCCATGTAATTACAGGGTAAATACAACATTTGCAGGCTGTAAATCAGTGGTGCTTTGCTACCTCCCTTATTCCATGTAGTTACAGGGTAAACACAACATTTGGAGGCTGTAAATTAAAGTGGTGCTTGTTCCCCCCTTATTCCATGTAGTTACCAGAGGTGGGTAGTAACGAGTTACATTTGATTACAGTCATTTGATTTACTTGAGTAAATTTTTTGGGTAACTAATACTTTTAGAGTATATTTAAAAATGGGTACTTTTACTCTTACTCAAGTATATTTTTAGTGAAAAAAACGGTACTTTTACTTCGTTACTGTGGGTGACGCTCCTCTCGTTACTTTATCTTAATGCAATACAAGTTAAAAATCCTTCAATTTATTCCAAACGCGCCGTCTACTTTTTTTCTGGGCAATGAGCGATGCCCGTTCGCGAAAGATTCATTCTTTTGAGTCAAATCTGTTCGAAGGCTTGATCAAACCATTTGGCAAACCAGTGAATCGGTTCGCGAATCAGTTTGAATGATTCGTTCAGTTCCCTGCCGCACGCGCTGAGTCGTCTGAAGCGGTTGTAACATCAAGAGCGCTGAAGATAGCTTTGGATGAACAGTCAGTCGAAAGCAAATCTGCAAAGGCTATGGTTTGCTAGCTATGAAGATCTTTATTAGACGAACACCGCGTGTGCTGTCGGTTCCACAGGTATAGATTCGATTACAGTACACGATACCACTATGACATTACAGTTTGTTGTACATGTACCATACACATTAAATACAATGTATAATTTATTAATAATTTAATAAGCTGTCACAGAGTATGAAATGAACACCCGCTAAACCCGCGTTAGTTCCAGGAGGAATGCCTTTGCCTAGACACAATTAATATTTCACAATATTTACGCTTGCAGAAATAAAGACTATATTGGTTTCAGTGTTGGGGAAAGTTACTTTTAAAAGTAATGCATTACAATATTGCGTTACTCCCTAAAAAAGTAACTAATTACATTATTCAGTTACTTTTTATGGAAAGTAATGCGTTACGTTACTTTTTCGTTACTTTTTAAATATGAGCAGGGCTTGATTGTTTTTAATACAAGAAGTTCTGTTTATAGCAAATGTAAAAGCCCTTTCACACCAAAAAGTGTAATGAATAAACCTCAGGCTGAAGGAAAAGTAAATTCACGTCTGTACAGTAGAACGCAGGAGAAGAAGGTTCAACACTCTTCAGCAATAAAAAAAACAATGAAGCACAATTGTTACTTTATCTAAAGTGGGTCGCGGCACTGTTCTGAGTGGGTCGCGGAGTGTACGGCCAAAGAAACGACATCAACAACAACAAAAACATAATTCTAAATGTTTTTCTTATGCGAGACTTTTATTTTAAAAGACGTGCATGAAAGCTGTTGACACTTCTGTCATATGCAGTTTAAGTAAAGATCGAGGGGGAAACGTGATTTCTAGGGGAACACTAGAGCCCTGCATTTCAGCCCGGGACTGACGGCCAATTCGATCGGGCCAATTTTCACGTCTCACAGGCCGGGCCTCGGGCCTGTTTTAGGCTTCTCCTTATTTTTTTTTATTTTAGACATCCATCGATTAGTGATGGTGGAAACAACACGAGATCGTGCCGCGACTGTGAAGAGCGTCTCGACGGTATTTAGAGTCCCGCAGCAGCAGAGAGCGCCGTCAGCGCAGCTGAAGAGTTCTGCTTCAAATACACACAATAAGCTGAAGCTTGCCGCAAAGCCCCAGCAAAATTACCATGAATGTGTCCGGGGGAAATAGTAAGGAGATATTTGAATTATTTACTAATAAACTAGTGCTTTCTGTGTCAGTGTCACAAAGATGAAGATGATGATCCTGACTCGCTGTCTCCTCATTAGACGCCTTTAGAGAGAAGTGCATCTTCACGGGTTATGATTATAATGAAAGAGTTTTTTGTTTTCGGTTTGATTTATTTCGTTAAGTAGTAATTTAAAGCTTTCTATAGATATATTTATCATGTCTGTGAGGCATGTATTCGCTGACTTTCGGTTCATTTTTGTGAAGCGCTCCTGTTCAAGAGGAGACGGCAGAAAGCACATCATTTTCTTAAAAGCACGACGTTTTGTTGATATTGTGAGTCCACACAAATAAGAGTAGACCCTTTACAGTTTCGAATGATTTATCACTCTTACCTTTATGAGCAAAAACTATGGCGTCTTTTAAGGTGTTTCCATTGAAAAAAATGCAATTGATTGCGCTGGTGCCTCCATGTCCTGCGCTTTAGCTTCAATTCTCCGCACAAACTATTTGATGCAGCGCACATTTATCTAGGTTTAACATTTAAACATTGTTATATGCTTGAACTGTTTCAGTAGGCTATATCTATAGATTTTATTATAGGCAAGTCGTGATGATTTGAGAAGGCTAAATTGATCAAACATAGGCTATGATCAGCCTGCCGGTCTGCCGCTGCCGCTGCCGCTTGGTCGTTACTTTAAGAAAGAAAAAAAACTTATTTAATGGACAAAAAAATGCTCCAAACGTTTTTCTAAAATAACTTAATAAAAAAATGAAACGAAATATAATCACTTTGCCATTGCATACAAAACTGAACTATTTTAATAGCTGAAACAGTATTATAATCTGATTTGGGAGAAGGCGAAAAAAAGACGGGCTCGACTCGGGCGGTAATATTGTTAAACTGTCGGACACGTGCCGGGCTAGGGCCTAATTTGAGGCCCGTACAGGGCTCTACCGGGAACGCGTTCACGATTTCTACCGAGGGGGATTTTACCGGAACGTGATCTGTACGGAGGGGGAAACCCAACAATATATATATTAAAAGTGGGTCGCACCCACTACAGTAACATCATTGTAGTGAGTGGGGCAGGACCGAGAGCCGTGGGAACGGAGCGAGGCCGGTGGAGTTAATGATAATGAGCGACATAAGTCATAAGTCATAAGTCACCTTTATTTATATAGCGCTTTTACCAATACAGATTGTGTCAAAGCACTTAACAGTATCAAATTGGAGGACAGAGTGTCAGTAATATATAATAAGATTAAACATTCAATTTTCAGTCAAAGGCATTTCATTATTGAATTCAGAGATGTCATTGTCTAGCTCAGTTTAGTTTAAATAGTATATGAGCAATCAAATCGGCGATAATCGCTAGAAATTAGGTGTCCCCAACTGAGCAAGCCAGAGGCGACAGCGGCAAGGAACCAAAACTCCCTCTGTGACAGAATGGAGAAAAAAACCTTGGGAGAAACCAGGCTCAGTCGGGGGGCCAGTTCTCCTCTGACCAGACGACACCCACAGTTCAAAAGTTTCAGGTTCTAACGATAGTAGTATTATGTAGTTAGGTATTTTATTATATTTTTAGTTATATTTTTTAGTTTTAATGTATTTTAATCGAGGTCTCCGGGGGTCATCTGGGTGTCCTGGTCTCCGCTGACGATCAGGGCTGCAGACATCATCTCTTGGTGCTGATCCACCATCTGATCATAGGAAAGAAACAGACAAATATTAGCGTAGATGCCATTCTACTTACGATGTAACGAGTACACCGTGTGTTGTGGGAAGTGTTCCCGGTTCCGGTTGATCTAATTAATGCAGCCTAACAATCCTTTAACGGATTTGAATAATAGAAGCGTATTAGTGTGTTATGTGTACGCCAGGGTAAAGAGATGGGTCTTTAATCTAGATTTAAACTGACAGAGTGTGTCTGCCTCCCGAACAGTGTTAGGTAGATTGTTCCAGAGTTTGGGCGCTAAATAGGAAAAGGATCTGCCGCCCGCAGTCGATTTTGATATTCTAGGTATTATCAAACGGCCAGAGTTTTGAGAACGCAGCGGACGTGGAGGACTATAATGCGATAAGAGCTCGCTCAAGTACTGAGGAGCTAAACCATTCAGGGCTTTATAAGTAATTAACAAGATTTTAAAATCTATCCGATGTTTGATAGGGAGCCAGTGCAGTGTTGACAGAACCGGGCTAATATGGTCATATTTCCTGGTTCTAGTAAGGACTCTAGCTGCTGCATTTTGGACTAACTGTAGTTTGTTGATCAAGCGTGCAGAACAACCACCCAATAAAACATTACAGTAGTCTAGCCTTGAGGTCATAAACGCATGAACTAACATTTCTGCATTTGACGTTGAGAGCATAGGTCGTAATTTAGATATGTTTTTGAGATGAAAAAACGCAGTTTTACAGATGCTAGAAACATGGCTTTCAAATGAAAGATTGCTATCGAACAGCACACCTAGGTTCCTGACTGATGAAGAAGAATTTACAGAGCAGCCATCAAGTGTTAGATAATGTTCTAGGTTGTTACATGTGGGGTTTTTAGGTCCGATAACTAACACCTCTGTTTTTTCAGAATTTAACAGTAAAAAATTACTCGTCATCCAGTTTTTTATATCGACTATGCATTCCGTTAGTTTCTCAATTTGGTATGTTTCACTGGGCCGCGAAGAAATATAGAGCTGAGTATCATCAGCATAACAGTGAAAGCTAACACCATGTCTCCTGATAATATCTCCCAAGGGTAACATGTAAAGCGTGAAAAGTAACGGCCCTAGTACTGAGCCTTGAGGTACTCCATACTGTACTTGTGATCGATATGATACCTCTTCATTCACTGCTACAAACTGATGGCGGTCAGATAAGTATGATTTGAACCATGCTAAGGCGCTTCCACTAATGCCAACAAAGTTTTGTAGTCTATTTAAAAGAATGTTGTGGTCGATAGTGTCGAACGCAGCGCTAAGATCCAGTAGAACTAATAAAGAGATACAACCACGATCAGATGATAGAAGCAGGTCATTTGTAACTCTAATGAGAGCAGTCTCAGTACTATGATATGATCTAAATCCTGACTGGAATTCCTCACAGATATCATTTTTCTCTAGGAAGGAATATAATTGTGAGGATACTACCTTTTCTAGTATCTTTGACAGAAAAGGGAGATTTGAGATCGGTCTATAATTAACTAGGTCTTTGGGGTCAAGTTGTGGTTTTTTAATGAGAGGCTTAATAACAGCCAATTTGAAGGTTTTGGGGACATATCCTAATGACAATGATGAATTAATAATAGCCAAAAAAGGATCTATGACTTCTGGAAGCAGCTCTTTTAGTAGTTTCGATGGAATCGGGTCCAACATACATGTTGTTGGTTTAGATGATTTAACAAGTTTATACAGTTCTTCCTCTCCTACAGTAGAGAATGAACAGAATTGTTCCTCAGGGGATCTATAGTGTGCTATCTGATGCGATACTGTAGCTGACGGCTGCAAGGATACAATTTTATCTCTGATAGTATCGATCTTGGAAGTAAAATAGTTCATAAAGTCATTACTGCTATGCTCTTGGGAAATGCCAACACCTGTTGATGCTTTATTTTTCGTTAATTTAGTCACTGTATTGAATAAATACCGAGGGTTATGTTTGTTTACTTCTAGAAGAGACGAAAAGTAATCAGATCTAGCAGTTTTTAATGCTTTTCTGTAGGATAGGGTACTTTCCCGCCAAGCTAAACGAAATACCTCTAATTTAGTTTTCCTCCAGCTGCGCTCCATTTTCCGGGCTGCTCTCTTTAGGGCGCGAGTGTGCTCATTATACCACGGTGTTGGACTCTTATCCTTAATCTTCCTTAAGCGTAAAGGAGCAACCGCATCTAAAGTGCTAGAAAAGAGAGAGTCCATAGTTCCTGTTACATCATCAAGTTGTTCTGAGCTATTGGATAAACTGAGGAACTGAGATAAGTCAGGAAGATTATTTATAAAGCAATCTTTTGTGGTGGAGGTAATGGTTCTACCATATTTGTAACAAGAAGTTGGCTTAACAGCTTTAGCTATATGGAATATACAGGAGACTAGATAATGATCTGAGATATCATCGCTCTGCTGCAAAATTTCAACCCCACTAACATCAATTCCATGTGACAGTATTAAATCTAGAGTATGATTTCGACAATGAGTAGGTCCTGACATATGTTGTTTAACACCAATAGAGTTTAAAATGTCTATAAATGCTGATCCCAACGAATCTTTTTCATTATCAACATGGATATTAAAATCACCAACAATTAGGACTTTATCTGCAGTCAGCACTAACTCCGACAGAAAATCAGAAAATTCTTTAATAAAGTCTGTATGGTGCCCTGGTGGCCTGTATACAGTAGCCAGTACAAACATCACAGAGGATTTATCATTAACGCTTGTTTCTTTGGATAACGTTATATGGAGCACCATTACTTCAAACGAATTATACTTGACACCTGCGCCACTCACCGGTCTCGAGTCCCACGGAGGAGCTCCGGAAGGATAAAAGGAGGAGTGACGACAGTGGAAGATGAGAGAGGACCAGGCCTGGATTTTTATTTGTGGTTTTTATGTGCGTGAGGGGCTGCCGCCTTACTTTTATGTTTGTTTATTTTATTAAAACTTTGTTTAACTTCTTCCCGATCTACGAACTGTGTTACAATCATGTTCACACAGCGCACTGTCAGTCAATAAATGGGAAAAAAGTAACTGGCGTTACTGAAAGTAGTCCCCAGCTATATTATAACTAGTTACGTAGCTGGGGACTACTTTCAGGCGCTGCGTAATATCACTGCGCCTGCCGCGGCCATGTTACGGCAGCAAAGTTTCTTGATTATTACACCGGAATGAGAGTATAGTTCTTAATCATATCAGCCTAGAAAATCGCAACTTTTCATTTTCCGCCAGTCTTAGTACACGATATAACTACAGAAGAGTCAAGTTTTAAATAGGACAAATATCGAAACTCTTTGGTCATTTTTGAATGCGATGCTACTAGTCTAATCGGATTCAATGATCTATGCTAAGCTATGCTAAAACTGCTATCGCCAGACCCGGAGATCGGCTGAATGGATTCAAAAACGGTAAAACTCAACTTATTAACTCTGGGGGAGTTGGAGAATGAGCCTATTTCCAAAAAAAGTGGAGTGTTCCTTTAAGAACAAATTTAATATTTTGTTCAATTTGTTTATGTTTTCCACCCACTGACAAAGTTAAACTATATGGCCAAACCATCACGTCAATAAACACACAGTAATAAACACTGAAATTCAAGAACTACAGCGAACTGACAGGATTTTATCATCTTTGATTTTACTGTTTTGATCCATGTCCCCAAGCACCATTTTGACTTGTTCACAGTTCCCGATTTCAATCGCCACTCAATGTTGTGAGAACATACTCGGACAAAACCCTCCAGTTTTAAAAGAACACATTCCAGTCCGTTTAAAAAATCTCTTTCTTCTTAGCTTCGATTAGTTTTCCTGTATTTTCAACACATATTCTTGTCATAAGCGCCATTAGTCTCAAGCGCCATTCAAGCTGTTTCCAGTTCCCGATCACCACATTCACTGGTTCAGTTTTAAACGAACATACTCAAGACAGTTTCAAAGTTGTCCCTCGTCTGCGCTTCGATTAGTTTTTCCTATTTTCCATATGTTTCCATCTTAAAGGTGGGGTATGCATTTTTTCAAAAACACTTTAGAAAACTGAGTTGGGCCGAGTACCAAGACAAACTTGTAGCCAATCAGCAGTAAAGGGCGTATCTACTCATGATGCGAGGAGAGAGCGCTCAGTGCACATGATGGACATTAGCTGAGCCGAGCGAAGACAGAAAGATTGAGATGGAGGATAAAAAAACAAAAGAGGAAAACGTCACCGGAACAAAAGAAGGCTTACACCGTGTCTACACACTGGATGCGACAGATGTCCTGTTGCAGTCTGTCTGCACTGAACACGACAAAGTGACTGTTGTTACGAACTACAAGTTAAACCCCTACTCAAAGAGAAAATAAATTGGTTCATAACAATTAACAGGGAACCATGCAAGAAAGATCCCTGGGGTCCCCGCTCTCATCCTCAATTTCTCAACCACAAGACACTTAAGTGCAAATAAACATAAGTTTATTTAAATAAGGATAAACAAAAGAACATCATAGATTTCGAGAGGGGCAAATTGCCAAAGTAAATTACAATAAACAAAACTACTACTATACACAAACTAACCTGAAAATCAAATAACAAATAAAATACAAGTTCTTACCTCCCTGCTAACATAAACAGGAGAAAACAAACAAAACAAACAGGCACCCGTCTCCCAACCAAGCTCCACTAAAACAAGGTCCAGGACGTAAGCAGCCAAATGTACAATTACAACTAAACCATTACTTTAGTTAATGGTTGACAACAAATGTCTCAGTTAGCGATGCTTTCACACACGTTAAACAGAGGAAACAACAAAGCCACCAGGAGAGCGGGGAGCCAACGATTCCTTCCACCAGATGACTTAAATACTGCGGCAATCCTTCCGGTCACCAACCAGCTCAGTCCTCCTAATCAGCTTCACCTGTAAACAATTAGAGCGAAAGAGGGAGAGACAGAGGAACACAGAAAAAAAACCTATGCACGCATACGCGAATATCCCGTTTCCCTAGAAACACACGAATCCATTCGTAACACCTCCACACCAAAAAGGGATACAAACAAAAGGTTTGTATCACTATCCAACAACACCTTAAACTTCAGCACCATGAACTCTGGACAGTGCATCCGCAACAATATTCTGCGAGCCCTTTTTATGTCGGATATCTAAATAAAACTCTTGTACTATTAACGACCAACGCATTAACCATTTATTTGAGTTACACATCCCAGCCAAGAAAACAAGAGGATTGTGATCAGTATACACAACAATTGGAAAAGAACTTCCACCCAAGTACACCTCGAAATGTTGCAGCTCTAAAAGTAACGCAAGAGCTTCTTTTTCAATCGTACTATATCTGCGCTGACACAACGTGAACTTCTTAGAGAAATAACAAACTGGGTGTTCAATTCCCAACGCACTTGAACGGGCATCCAAAATCCGGTGCTGAAAGGATAGGAGCATTACACAGCAAGTCCTTAGCTGCTCGAAAAGCTTGCTCACAAGCAGGAGTCCACACAAAAATTCGAGCTGTACTGAGAAGATCGGTTAACGGTGAAACAACACTAGCAAAATTGCGACAGAAACCTCTATAATATCCTGCCATACCTAAAAATCTGCGCAGTTCTCTTTTATTCTTAGGTGCAGGAAATTCCATAACAGCCGAAATCTTTGCGTCAACTGGGCGTACTTGACCCTGTCCTACCACTTTTCCCAAATACACTACTGTAGCCTTAGCAAACTCGCATTTGGCTAAATTTAAAGTCAGGGAAGCACCAGCAAGCCGTGAATACACCTCACGTAAAGAACTCACATGCTCTTCCCACCTAGAAGAATATATCACGATATCGTCTAAATAGGCTTCACAGTTCTCAACTCCACTCAACATTATCCGCATCAATCTTTGGAATGTTGATGGTGCATTGTGCATTCCGAACGCCATAACTGAATACTGCATAAAATCGTCAGGGGTCACAAAAGCCGAAATCTCCGAAGCACGCGGAGTAAGAGGCACTTGCCAGTATCCCTTTAAAAGGTCCAATTTCGTTACAAACTTTGCAGGACCAACTCGATCAATGCAGTCTTCCATACGGGGAAGCGGAAAAGAATTAGGTTTAGTTAATGCATTGACTTTACGATAGTCGGTGCAAAAACGAACCGACGAATCAGACTTGGGGACTAACAAGCAAGGCGAACTCCACGCACTCTGACTGGGACTCGCAAAGTTATTTTGTCGTAAATACTCGACTTCTGCTTTCATCAACTCACGTTTCTTAGGATTAATCCGATAAGGATGCTGCTTTATAGGCTGCGCATCACCAACATCGATAACATGCTGAAGTACTGTAGTCTGTGTAGGAATATCACAAAAAAGTGAACATGAATCTCCAATTAATGCAACAATATCTTTTCTTTGATTCGGAGTTAAGTGACTTAAATGAACATCCAAATCGTTCAATATTATAGAGTTCGACAATCGACCAGAAGGCACAGAGAACTCCTGCTCAGCAACATCAACTGCCACAGGCAGAAACGCAACAATGGCACTTGACTTAACTGTAACAGACTCATCCTTCACATAAGACTTAATCATGTTAACATGAACCAATCGTGACTTTCTTCGATGATCAGGCGTGCAAATCAAATAATTTGTGTCACTGTATAAGGACCTGCGAATTTTGGTTTCAAAGCAGAACTTGGCATGGCCAATAGCAGCAAAACTGACTCGCCTGGCTGAAATGAATGAGCGACACATTTATGGTCATAATATTCCTTCATATCAGCCTGAGACTGAGCCAAATTCATTCTCGCTCTCTCACAGACTTTATGAAGGCGTTCACAAATAGAAGTGACATACTCTGACACAGGAACAAGTGGAATGTTATCAGCAACCAATTGTTCGCTTAATAACTTTAACGGGCCACGAACCATGTGACCAAAAATGAGCTCCGCAGGACTATATCCTAACGACTCTTAACGGTTTTCTCTTAAGAGCAAAGGAAGGTCATCAGCCCAGTCCTTACCAGACTCAGCACAGTGAGCTTGCATCATCAATTTAAGTGTCTGGTGAAATCGCTCGAGAGCTCCCTGTGATTGCGGATGATATGCGCTTGACACTACATGACTCACAGAAATTCCATTCAACACTTGTTCAAACACTTTCAATTTAAAATTTGTTCCTTGATCAGTCTGAATCACACGAGGTAGACCAAATGTGGAGCAAAATTTAATCAATTCTTTCACAATTGTTTTTGCTTTAAGATTACGTAATGGCACTGCCTCAGGGAAACATGTTGTTGCGCACATTAACGTCAGAATATACTGGTAACCAGCTTTTGACTTTGGTAAAGGGCCAACACAGTCTAGAATAAGACGCTCAAATGGCTCTCCCATCACCGGAATAGGCTGCAAAGGAGCCGGCCGAAAGACTTGATTGGGTTTACCAGCGAGTTGGAAAGTATGACATGAACGACAGTACCTTGACACAGCAGATCTCAAACCAGGCCAATAAAAGTACTTAGCTTTGCTTTTAGCTTAGCTAGCACTTGAACATTTTATTACTACCCAAATGACCAGATAACGAATGATAATGAGCTTAAGAACTGCGGTTCGATAACCTGAAGGCAAAACAATCTGGTAGTCTGGACTTAAACCAGATTCTTTAGCATTCTGAGACAACCACTTATGCATCAATACACTTTTATCCCAAAAATATTGCACCTGATCTGCATCTTTCCCCTTTCTTTGCAGCCTCAAGACAGCGAGTCAGGGAAGCATCAGCTTTCTGGGCTTTACTAAGTTGATTTCTCCCCATTGTCAAAATTTCTTGACCAATAGACTTACTCTCACTATCCGTTGTAACCACACTGGGATGTACAGATAGGGTCAGTTCAATAGGGGAATCTGCAAAAGCAAGAAAGGTATCAGACAGATCAATTACATCCTAATTTTTATGTGCTTGTGCACGAGTAACTGCACACGCTGAAAACGTTGACGGGAACTGACTGCCAAGCTGTCAGTTTGTCACAATCGGGTGAGGAAACACCTTATCACCAGCCAGGAAAAGACTGAAGTTGTCGATAAAGTTGACTCCATTTATACTGCAGGTTCTTTGTAGCCATGTATTCAGCCCAAGCACCTGTGAAAACATGTTAGTTCCCCTTGCTGGGAGTGGTCCACTGATGAACGACTGAACTTCAAGTCTCTGAAGTGTTTCAAAGAGTTCACTGAAATCCTTCTCAAGGAGTTCTGACTGCTTTTTACGAATAGCATTTTTCCCCACATGGATGAATTCATTCGAATGTTCCGAACTTCCTTGTTCACATCAGAGATGGTTGCTTGATGAAAGCAGCATGTTGTTGTAGTCCTGCTACTGATGTTTCTGATAATAGAGTCACCCACTATCAGAGTCCTGGGCTCGGCTGCACTCTGAGCTGAATGCCGTTGTCTGCTCGACCTTGAGCGCCTGTTAGTATCAATGTTAGCTGCTGGCTGATACAATCTATGTTCAGTCACATTTGGGGATTCCTCACCCACATTCATTAATGCTTCAAATCTGTTCTCAAGATGTATAGGGGGTGGTAGAATACCAGTGTTTGCAAGCCTTGTCAGAATCAGAATCAGAATCAGAATCAGAATGAGCTGTATTGCCAGGTATGTTTACACATACAAGGAATTTGTTTTTGTGACAGAAGCTTCCACAGTGCAACAGAAGGACAGTGACAGGACAAAAACACAGATAATAAAAGAATAAAAATACAAGTAAATAGAGAATAACAATATACAAATTGACAATTATATGTACAGGTATATTACAATGGACAGTTTTGTATGTACAGGTATATTATGTGCAAATTCAAAATGTAAACTGAGTATGTAGATAAATAAGTGTATGGATAGTGTGTGTTCCACAATTATTGTCAGGTGTTCATAAGATGGATTGCTTGAGGGAAGAAACTGTTCTTGTGCCTGGCCATTCTGTTGCTCAGAGCTCTGTAGCGTCAACCAGACGGCAACAGTTCAAAGAGGGAGTGTGCTGGATGTGAGGGGTCCAGAGTGATTTTGCCAGCCCTTTTGCTCACTCTGGATGAGTACAGTTCTTGGAGAGTGGGGAGGGTTATACCAATGATTCGCTCAGCAGTCCGGACTACCCTCTGTACACATCCACAGCCATATCACCCTGCAGCCCAAGACCGGTTGCCCATGGAAGCTAAACAGGGCTGAGCCTGGTCAGTACCTGGATGGGAGACCTCCTGGGAAAACTAGGTTGCTGTTGGAAGAGGTGTTAGTGAGGCCAGCAGGGGGTGCTCACCCTGCAGTCTGTGTGGGTCCTAACGCCCCAGTATAGTGACAGGGACACTATACTGTAAAAAAGCACCGTCTTTCAGATGAGACGTTAAACCAAGGTCCTGGCTCTCTGTGGTCATTAAAAATCCAATGACACTCATCGTAAAGAGTAGGGGTGTAACCCCGGGGTCCTGGCCAAATTCCCTCCACTGGCTCTTGTCAATCACGGCTTCCCAATAATCCCCATCCACTTGATTGGCTCTATGACACTCTCTCCTCTCCACCTGTAGCTGGTGTGTGGTGAGCGCACTGGCGCCGTTGTCCTGTGGCTGCCGTCGCATCATCCAAGTGGATGCTGCACACTGGTGGTGGTTGAGGAGAGACCCCCCCACCCCCCCACCCACATGATTGTAAAGCGCTTTGGGTGTATTGCAATACACATGAAAGCGCTATATAAATGCCTCATTCATTCATTCTGTAGTCTTCTGAGGGCAGATTTGGTAGCTGAGCTGAACCAGACAGTTCACCGCTGTCGTCTGGCAGCCCCTCTGCTCGCCCTCAGCCCCCTATCAGTTCAGTCCGAGCCCCGTGGGACTGCCATCCTCCAGCGTCGCCGGGTCTGGAGTACCCCTTGACTCAGCCTCCGAGGCCCGGACTCCGCCTCGGCCCGTCAACTCTTCGGCTCTTAGCTCCCTCCACCGTGGCCCGTCTGTCCACTGGCTCCGCCAGGCTCCCGCGTTCCTTCGTCCTACCAGCTCCGTCATGCTCTTTTAGCCCTTTGGCTCCTCCTCTCTCCTCTGTCGCTCCGGCTCCACTGCAGCCATCTGGATCCCCGTCGGTGCCATCTGCTCTGCCTTGGTCCCCTGGCTCATCGGCTCTCCATCTCTGCCTCGGACTCCTCCACCACCTGCTCCGCCGCCATCGGTCGGTCCCCTGGAGTTGGCAGCTATCCCTCCTCCATGGCTCCTCCCTCCATCGGCTCAACCCTGGGTCGACATCATGGCTGTGGCCTGTGTCCAGCTGGACTCCTGCTGCTTCGGGTCCCTCCTGTCTCTTCCCTGGCCCCTCCCTCCTTCGTCACCTCCTTGGTCTCTGTCAGCTGGCCCCCTCCCGGGTGTCCGTCCTCCTGAGCCTCCTCCCAAGTTCCCACCCATCCCTCCCTCTGTTGTAGCTATGGTGCGAGGATGCACCTTCCGGGAGGGGGAGTAATGTCCCGCCCCTGGACTGTTTTTGTTGTGTTTTTTGCTCCCCATGTGCTCCGCGACCCAGTTTCTGTCTCCCGTTGATTGTGTTGATTTGATTCCAGGTGTGTCTCGTTTTTCCCTGATTGTCATGTGTTTTAAAGCCCTAGTCCATTCAGTTCATGTTTGTCGGGTCTACTTGTTCAGTTCGTGTGTTTCCTGTGATTCCCAGTGTTGGATGTACCCTGTTTATGGACTTCATTAAAGATTGTTTCATGTATTTCACATCTCCTCGTTCCTTCCCGCACAGATCGTGAGAGCTGACATGCATTGATGCAAATCCAAATTAAATACAACGACTTACTAGAAATGAAACTGTATAAAAATTTCTTTTCACGATTATAGTGACCAAATTTATCACAGTTATCCATGTCACAGTATTATTAAAATTCCCTGGAATTGGAAAAGTTCACCAAAAATCACTTCACTAAATTTTATGTTAAAAACCAACAAATAATAAATAAAATTAGCAGTACTATGTACTTTTTGTTTGCATAAATGTTAAAATAGTAACATTAAACATGTTATAATAACATGTTATATACTAACATGCATTACATGTTCAAAACATTTTTTTAAATTGGGGAGCCGGTGCCTTGCACAAGGGTCTGAACCCAGTCATGGTATTGAGGGTGGAAGAGAGCACTGTACATTCACTCCGCCCACCGCAAACTTTGGGTTCTGAGTCTGACTCTCTGACGCGTTCATATCTAGGGATGTTCATTTTAACCGTTTAACCGTTAACCGACCGATAAGAATTTTGACCGATTAATACAATCAGTTAAACGGTTTAAAGTCACTTATTTATTTTTTTCAGTAATTTATCAAGATATTTTAAAAGGTTTACTGCATGGTTAAAATAAGCTACGCGTATAAAAAAACAAACAAACAAAAAAAAAACGTTTTTTAGAGAAAGAGAGAAAAAAAACATGAGTCACATTTTATTATTTCATTCAGAAATAGGCCGACGCGAATTACAAATATTATAAACACTGTAAACATAGCTATGCTATTTTAGTTCCCCTCACTCCACAACAAATCCTTTCAATTAACAGTAGACTATTTAGAAAAGAACAAGAATTAAAAATGTGAGAAGCTATAGCTATAAACGACAAACCAAAACGAATTAAGGCTAAAACGAAACGAAACTGGGTCTCTCGTTCGACACAAAATCAAATGTTTCCGCGATGTATTTGAATGCCAAAATATTATTTACCTTTTATGTATAGGCCTACTTCACTCGCGTTCCGGTACCCCCCACCCCACCCTCCCCTTCTAACAGTGGAAGCAACTATCCTACTCCTTTTAGTCATGAAGATAATCGGAATTTCCGGAATTAATCCCCGGAAAACAAATGTTAGTATTTTTAATGGGTCACAGACACTTATTCTTTCTAATTTAATTTTAGTTCTAATTTAAAATAATCTTGTCGGTTAACGGTTAATAATCGGTTAACGAGCGTCGGTTGTCGGTTAGGAAAAATACCCGAAATGAACATCCCTATTCCTATCACATATCACACATGTGCCATGTGGAAAGTGAAAAGTGAACTGTGAAAAGACTGAAAACAAACAGATGTTCATCATCATAAGTAGCCTATTGTTAGCAGAACCCCCCCCCCCGCCGGAAAATGAAGTATAATTTAAATATACACTGTCATAGTTTAATTACTCCTTGTCCTCTGTAGCTGGTCATTTTGTTATGGAGAGTCTAACTCTGGACATAATGCGTGCACCAGTGCTCATTTAATTGACAAAGACATTAAAGATATTAAAATGCAATGACCTCAAATCAAGTGTTATTTAGTATCACTAAGATACTATTAAAATGTTGAATTCATTGTCTTTTTAACAGTTTCTGTTTTAGTTAAAATTTTAGAATTAGAACTTAGAATTTTGTATTTTTATTATTACTATTTTATATATAGATTATAGATATATAGATTATATAGATTTGATTATTTTTTATTTCAGTTTTAGATTTAGTTAATTACTACTTTAAGTTAAATTGAATGAAAATGAGAAATGTAACCTCGGTAACTAGCTAAAATAAAATAAGCTTATTTCAGTTAGAGTTTATTGGTAACACTTTACAATAAGTTTGTGTTATTTAATGTTAGTTAATTATGTTAGCATTATCATTACTTGCAGTAAACCAAACTGGTAACACTTTACAATAGGGCTGTATTAGTTAACGTTAGTTAATGCATTATTTAACATGAACTAACAATGAACAACATATCTGTTCAGCATTACTTAATATTTTTTAGCATTAACCAGCATTAACTAATTAAGTTTTTAATGTGAAAGAAATTATTAATTAACCAAAAAATTAAGTAATGCTGAACAGATGCGTTGTTCATTGGTAGTTTATGTTAAGTAATGCATTAACTAACGTTAACTAAAACAGCCCTATTGTAAAGTGTTACAAGTTTGGTTTACTGCAAGTAATGATAATGCTCTTTATGGCTTTAGTTAACTTAATCTGCCCATAACCATATGCAGTATAACTATTTTATTGCCCAGGGCTGTGTTTCCCAAAAGCATCGTAAACCTAAGTACATCATAGACCCACTGCCACCAATGGAGCTATGAACAACTTATTCTTACAATGTTTTTGGGAAATGCAGCCCAGTAAGTTCCAGTATGTTTTTTTTTAACTTTAACACTGTGATTGATAGAAAGGCAGCTTATGACATAGATGTAGAATACAACAATAGCATAACAGAATACAACAATACAACTACAAAAGCTGCAGCAGCATCACATGTGTTGTTTACCTTGTGCCAGTGTGAGGCAGAGGAAGCCCTGGAGGATGATGAAGAAGAGGACACTGAACCGCATGATTTCAGTTCTTTTGTAAAAACAGAAAGAAAATCAAGAACTGCTTCACCTGATGTAATGATGTATTGTGTCTTACAATAATGTGAAAATTCTGACAAATTACAGGAAAAGTCTTCAATATATTTAAGGGTAACGTGGCCACCCACATCTCGAATTCCCATCAACAGCAGCTGACAGAACCAAGTCCCTGTCCTACAGTTGTTGTTTGTTACAGATGTACAATTTCCCGACAATCCGTTGCACATAGATGTGTCAAAATACAAGACAAAAATATGAATCACTACTTTCGTTTCCTGATCATATAGGGGAAGTCGTGAATAAGATGTAAGGCTTGCAGCATCATTTGATCTAAACAGCACCAGGAATGAAACATCAATTAGTACAACTACTATAACACATCACTTGTGATGTAAAAGCTCAGTTTATATTAACTAACAAAAAATAGCATGGAACTATCATGGTTTTTTGGAGTTATAAGAAGCCAATGCAGCAAGTGTTTTGAAGTGCAAGGAGCACCACCACATTTATTCACCTTGTGATGGAAAATTTTCGACTAAAAGAACAATATGGAATGGAATGTGAAGGGTCTTGAAAAAGTGTTATGAAAGTAATTTACGGGAGATGAAAACTGATGCTGCCATGTTTTCCAATGAATATTCTTTTACATTTTACCCTATTCCTACTTTACGATTAAAAAAAAACAAAAAAACAATTATGTTGAAATCAGTGATGTTGAAATGCCTCGTCAAGGTCATGGAAAAACTTCTCACAAAAGAGCAGACCTTGCAGAAGGGTAAAAACAGCACATTATTTAATGTATATTTAAACTAGAAATACTTGCTTACACTCATCATAGCACTAGTTTATGATAAACATTTTGTTAGCTTTATATTCTAATCGTTGAACACATGCAGACACACTTTTGGCAGAGGTTTTATGTCCTGGTGTTATTCAGCCTGAGGGTGGTGCTCTGATATATGGACTGACAGGCTTTAAAGGGGTTACTTAAGAATTTTCATGTTTTAATCGCTTTTTTATTACTTAAAAAACATAGTTGTGAATGAAAGCCTGGCTTATTTTATATTTTAAGGACTCAGGAAATTTTTTACTAGGGAAGATCAAAATGTTACGTGTTCCTAAGGTTCCCTCACATGAAAAGTCTAGATACCTCAGATATATAAGTTTGATAAGGTTTTTTTTTTTTTTTTTTTTTTTTGGCAGCATGTTAATTTAAATCTGTAAATAACTTCCAGGTGATCAACTATAGTTAGCACCTCAGGAGTTAATGCATTAAAAGAAAAAATCAGATCTATGTTAAACCCACCCTTTTGAACTATGAAGAGCAATTGTCAGCATGATTAGAACATTTTTGATGAAACGCTTTAATGGTCTAATTTGATTCATGACTATATGCCATTAGTTAGGCTACTGCTATAGTGTTAACAAAAACTGTTGTGCTATAAACATGTTTTATCAAACATTTGCTTCTTGTAGTTTTATAAAGTGATTTTTAAAGTAGGCCTAAAATTTAAAACATTTCGTTAGACAAAAGTATTTCTAATTTGCCTTGTGCCATCTTAATACTGTCCTGTAACTATAACTAATACTGTAACTATACCTTCAGAAGTAGTTAATGCAATTTACAGTAGGCTAGCTTAATTTGACATTACATTAACATTTCAGGGCTTTATTAAAAATGCTGAATTGTTCTTAAGATAATAAGAAAGTCCAGACAATGCTCCCCTCATTGTATTGCTCTATGGTTTTATCTGCCTGTGTAACAAAACATGGAAAAATAAAAAGCGTGAAGTTTTCTTGTAAAGTGTGATTAATGTTACATGATTACAGCCATATTATTTTTATATGCACAAAAAGAATAGATTACACTATCAAGATCAATAGGCAGATATTGTGAGAAAGAACAAGAGAGAAGCAGACAGAAAGAAATGAAACTGATTCAGATGTTACAAAGTTTTAGGACTAATATAAATGTTGGCCCTTGAACTTTGTAACATCTACATCTTTGTAACATCTGCAATGTGCTGCATTTCCCAAAAGTAAAGCCTAAGTTGAACATACGTGACAATGGTTTTTATGTTAAATTTAGACTTAAATACCGAGGATATTTTTGGGAAACGCTGCCCAAATCGCAAGATCTAATGTTACTAAAAAAATAGCATACTTTTCTGTAAATGCTGTTATTTAAAAAACAAAAAACAAACAAACAACAAAAAACAAACAAACAAAAAAAAAAAACACTTCACCCGCTATCACTTGCACTCTCTATTAGTTTTCTAGCTGCTTGTTTTTCTTTAAAAAAATTTAACACTGGTTTTCTATATTCTATTTCTTTTCTGTCTACTTGTTTTCTTTTTATGTGTGTGTGTATTTGGATCTTGGAAGTGGTCTTGTCACTGTGGGCAGGTGCTAAAGTCCTCCTGGAAAAGGAAATCAGCATTTCCATAAAGCTTGTCAGCAGATGGAAGCATAAAGCGCTCCAAAATATCCTGGTAGACGGCTACATTGACTTTGGACTTGATAAAACATAATGGACGAACACCAGCAGACGTCACAGCAGTCCAAATCATCACTGACTTCGGAGACTTCACACTTGACTTCAAGCAGCTTGGATTCTGTGCCTCTCTAGTCTTCCTCCAGACTCCAGACCTTGATTTCCAAATGAAATGCAACATTTACTTTTATCTGAAAAGAGGACTTTGGACCACTGAGCAACAGTCCAGTTCTTTTTCTCTTTAGCCCAGGTAAGACACTTCTGATGCTGTCTCTGGTTCAGAAGTGGCTTGGTAGCCCTTTTCCTGAAGACGTCTGAGCGTAGAGACTCTTGAGGCACTGACTCCAGCTTCAGTCCACTCCTTGTGAAGCTCTCCCAATTGTTCAAATCGGCTTTGCTTGACAGTATTCTCAAGCTTGCGGGCATCCCTGTTGCTTGTGCACATTTTTCTACCCAATTTCTTCCTTCCAGTCAACTTTGCATTTAATATGCTTTGATACAGCACTCTGTAAACAGCCACACCTTTCAGTAATGACCCTCTGTGACTTACCCTCTTTGTGGAGGGTGTCAATGTTCGTCTTCTGAATCATTGCCAAGTCAGCAGTCTTCCCCATTATTGTGGTTTCAAAGAAAAAGAGATACCCAGAGTTCATACTCTAGGGATGGTCATTTAATGAAACTCAAATGTAAATATTCTAATATTTTGAGATACTGGATATTTGACTTTGTAGCTCTAATCATCAAAATGAAAACAAAACAAAAAAAAACTTTTGAAATGTTTTAATTTACATGTAATGAATATAGAATATATGAAAGTTTCACTTGAGATGCACCTGTATTTAGAATGAGATGAGAAGGTTCAGTCTGCACCATAACATGTCACTATTATCTGAAAGTAAAAGTCTATCTGTTCATGTAAACTCAAGTCAAGTCACCTTTATTTATATAGCGCTTTTAACAATAAAGATTGTGTCAAAGCACTTTACAGTATCAAATAGGAAAATAGTGTCAATAATGTAAAATGACAAGATTAAACACTCAATTTTCAGTTAAAGGCATTTCGTAAAGAACAGTTTAGAATTAGTATGCCTGCATACATGTCTAACACGGTCAATCGTGCTGTTTTTGTGATGACAAAACATGAATAACTTTGATATTCAAATAGCTAATTTTCATTGCTGTTTCAGCACGTTGTTGCTGATCACAACATTTTGTGCCCAAAAGCTCATCTAGAAAATATGTTGACATCGTGAACTATGGAGATTATGATTATTACTATGAATGAAAAACATTTTCTAAATTATTACGAGTTGTACTGTAGCGAAGGTCTAGACAATCACAACACTGTTTCAGTAGCCATTGTGGTTTGTTTGCCCTTGAAATGAAAAAAGCAATGTGCATTGTTCAGGTAGTCAACAATAGTACTTCATAAAAGAAATACTAATAAATAAAACAATCAATTAAGGAGTTTTCTATTAAACTTATTTTCAAGCTTTTACATCTAAATGTAGAGAAAAAAAACCCCTCGAATGTTAAAGGCATGCAAAAAATATTATATTTAAGTCAAACTATTAGTCATTACTTTTAAAACCAAATTTCACATTTTGGCATGTCTAGGCATCACTTGAAAATGGGAAAAATGCACAATTTGATTTAAATTAGATTTTAATGAAATCTATTATAAGAATAATATGATCATACTTTACATATCGCACACACTAGCTCAAACCCCTCTCTACATACCCTGGAAGATTTCAACTGCAGTTTACTTCTTTATTTAATGTTTTATTTAATAAAATAGTTAATTTACAGTATGAGGACTATGCAGATGATGCAATTTGATTAATGCGCACTTTACGCATAGAGTGCACATAAAAATGTAATTATAAATTTGGCTTAAGAATGCAACTATTTTGTAGTTTAAGTTAGGATCAGGCTAAGTTGTTTTAAAAAGTTCACTTTAAAGAGGTACATAGATTACTGTTTATTACATTTACTATTTGAGCTCACCGTATGTTTGCTCTCCTGATGAAACAGGAGAGCAAACTAAAATGTTTATTTGTTAACCAAAATAACATTGTTGCATTTAATGCTTTTACCCACATGTAGGCATAACATAATAAAATTATATGCAAATTTTTTAATCACAAGACGTGATTCATTTTGATATTCAAAGAACTCATTTTCATTGAAGACATGTTTGCATGTTGTCACTGGGCAGAACATCTTGTCCTAAATGTCTCATCTTGATATAGAAGATATTGACACTAAATAATCTAACCCTCAGTAAATCTAAAATAATTTCATGCTCCATGCTAGTAATTTATTGGGCAGAATCAGAATAAACATTTTCCGCCGCCGTACATTCACTATTATTAGTTAGTGTAAATGTGAAAAGTGTTACTTCCATAATGAAATCAATCCGATCCTTTAGTCCTCCGGATTTTACAACGCAAATCTGGTTTCCCTCAAATACTTTTGGGCAAATGTACTGCATACGCATCATTGTATTATGTCTAGCAATCATGAAAATGGGAATAATATGCTAATTCCCTTAAAATGTATTATTAGAATATCATTACAGTACATATCAAATACAGATAATCACCAGATTACATATCTCCTATTTATACTTTTAATGATTTTAGAAAAAAGAGAGCATTAAATGGTAAATTTAGTCAAAGAAAAGTTTATTATTGTAAGAATGCAACTGTTTATAGTTAAAGTTAAGTTAGATTCATTAATGTACAGTAATTACTGAAGTAAAACTTACATAATATGACCATTCATGATTTTTAAATTATGAGCAGTTCTACTACTATTTCCCATTTCATCTAAACAATATAGTTCAAACTTAACTTAACATTCTTTAAGTCTATTTTATAGTTTACTTTAAAAGATTTGCACAGAAGATTACGGTCCTCCACATGTATTATTAGAATTGGGCATACGGTTGATCTCTTCATGAAACACCTCTTCACCTTCAGCCCTTCTCCAGCTTATTTTGCTGTCATTTCCCAGCCCCATGCTCTTCAGCTTTTCACTTATCTGGAAGACCAGCAAGAAAGAAATATTTAAAAAAAATAATGAAAAATGAAAAATCATGTCAGGCTACATATCAACATTAAGCTCAAGTTGCAACAATATTGATGATATGAGTAGTGCTGGCTAGCTGTAATGTAATGGATTTTAACACATTATTGTTTTCCTAAAACCCAGTACATACTCTGCACCAGAATTTGTCAATAAAACTACACACAGTGTTAAAGGCAGATACAAACCTCATTCAGAATGGCCGTCTGTACTGAATGATCATTCAATGCACATTTTCCATTACAGGAAAATTTCAGTCTGATGATCTGTTTTTTAGCAAACTTTTTTTCATCTAGAGAAATACAGAGCTAAAGTCATCCTCAACATATAAAATACATGTAAACATATCACAGTTGTTTGTAATATTTGTTTCAAGAGTGATCTACAAACCTTTTATTTGAATAATCTGTTTCTGTGAACTGGGGAAACTCACCTCCATGGCAGACAAAAGGCTGCTGTAGATCACATCTGTGTTGAGCCCATTTCCCAGAATTATTTCTTGACATGCCAACACAGTCACCAGATCCTGATCTCTGGGATGGTTGACCTGCTGCCCAGTATCTGAAGAAGCGGCTACAGTTGTCAGACCATTCCCAAGAGTCCTGGAACAGACCAACCCATATAACCTCTGGATATATAACAAGATTATGTACACGAGACGAATCCTCTCTGTTGAGCATGGTGGACAGATCTGTGTGATACATTCTGCAGTAGCTCTGAGCATCAGTCCAATTCATCGACAAACCTATCCTGAGGTGTCCAGTGCTTTCTATGAAGAAGTGAAAAAAAAAATTCAATCAGATCTCAAGTTTATATTCAACTAAACAATATATTTATTCACAGCATAAACTCTTAACTCACCATTGTAACATGAAAAGCAAGTGGAATATGAGCATCCAAAACTCATCCATGTAGTAACTCCAATCAAACCACAGTAGTATGAACTCTGTGGTTCACCGCTGAGCCAGTTATTGTACTGTCCGAATGCATCTCCGTTAGACCAACCCCAGCGTTTCTCTGTCCCCTTCTTCAGTCCAATCCACACTGATCCATTGTATCCAGCATCCACTATATTTATCAGCCTGTTCACATCAGCAATGCTGTCTACAGTAGCCAGATCGGTGAATCTCTCTCTGCAGTAACTCTGAGCCTCTGGCCACGACATGCTCGCATTTATATAGTGGTACTGACGAGAAAGAGCAGAACTGCTCCAGAAGAGCCCTGTTCACATTAAGATGTTAAACCATCAATACATGAGCACATCATCATCAATACAGATTATAAACGACCACACCAACCTGACAACACAAGCAGCACAAACAGACTCCCGTCCATGGCTGCTCACACAGATCCTCTCTGCTGGAAAAAGTTTTTTCTATATTGAATTCAAGATTCAGGTGACTAACTGTCAATTAACATCCATTAACATGATCACAAACCAAATTATGGCTAGATGTGATGTTTTAATTGCTTACCTCTAATTTATTTTTGTCCTGAAAATCCTTTGCAGTCTTCCAGATGCTACTGTCACCTCAGGAGGGTGATGGACATGAAAAGGAGTTTAACCCTTTATCTAGTTTCTAATTTGTTAAATTAATGATGTTATAAATCACTGCGTATTCAACACTCCCCACTCTTTTTGGTCCATTTCCAATAAACACACCCTTAAAAGATCTTGGCCATGCACAAAATAAGCAGCATTGTGGACCTGACCTTCAGCCAATTAGTCTAACAAATCCTGTCCCTCGCATACACCGATCAATTTAAATCCACATAATTTAATTGATTTTCCCCCTCACTAAATGACATTCCTTTTAACATTCAAACTTCAGAATGAGCATCAGAATTAGATGAGGAGGTTCAGTCTGCACCATAATATAATGCTATTTTCTCTAAAAGTTCAAGTCTAAAATGCTTATTTGTTTACGTAAAGAACATTGTAGAATTAAATGGTTTTGCCCACAGACATGACAAACACAATAAAAACATATGCTGATTTCTGTGATGGCAAGGTACGAAAAATTTTGGGTAACACTTTATTTTGATGGTCCCTTCTGAACATTCTGTTGACACTAAGTAATGTTGCAAGTACATGTCAACAAACTCTTATAAGAGTATTAGTAGATATCTGCTTCATATCTGCTAACTCCTTATTGTGTTGGTCTCCCAATTCTACTGACTATAAGTAACTTTGCAAGAACGTGTCAACTTAATCTAACCCTAACCCTACCAGTCAACTAATACACTACTAACACGCTAATGAGAATACTTCATTTTAACTCAAGACGGCTTTGCATGTTGTCACTGGTCAGAACATCTCGCCCCAAAACAGCTGAACTTGAAGATATTTTGACAATTTGTTTAAAAAAATGTTCAACCTAGTAATCTTCATTACAGCAAAACAAATTATTTCATGCTCCATGCCAATCATATACTGCATACACACAGTATGTGACCCTGGACCACAAAACCAGTCTTAAGTAGCACGGGCAATAGCCAAAAACTTTATGGGTCAAATTTATTTTTTTCATGACAAAAATCATTAAGATATGAAGTAAAGATCATGTTTCATAAATTTATTTTCTACATTTCCTACCATAAATATATCAAAATGCAATTTTTGATTAGTAATATGCATTGCTAATGAATTCATTTAGACAGAGTTTCTCAATATTTAGACTTTTTGTATGAATCTCAATTTTGAAAAACTGGTCCTGACTGGTGTTGTGGCCCAAGGTCATTATATATATATATATATATATTGTGACGGATCGGTGGCCCTCCCCCTCATCATCATCACCACCCCGTCCCTTATTCGCCGCCCTTCACCAGGCTCCCGACTGGAGTGGGTGGATGAGAGGAGGGGCGTGGGACCAACGTGGGCTGGCGGCGTGTGATGAGGCACAGCTGGACTGAATTAAGCCTCATCACCGCCGCCTTTAAATGCCGAGCGCGCCTCTCCTCGGGAGACCGGTCTCTTCCCCCGTGCATGCACGCTGGTGTCCTCGTGGGTCCAGGAAGGGTGCGTCGAGGGACATCGCGCCGCCGAGGATGTGAGCCGCGGAACCTCCAGGGTCATCGTGCAAGCCGCACCCGTATAACGGCCGTCGGGCCAGGATGCCGGGCCGTCCATCCCGCCAATGGGCCAGTAAGTGGCACAGGAAGAGCCGCCGCTCCAGAGAAGCCGCCGCCCCTCGTGCCCCGGACCGCGGGAGCGTGTGCGGCCACCTGACTCCGCCCCTTGCCTGGACCCTTCCCCTTTGGAACACTGCCCTCCTGCACAAGCCCCGAAGCACGACGAGGACACCAGATCCCCCCCCTTCTTTGGACACTTCATTCCCCTGAACACTTTATTTTATCATTTTTTTGTTTAATAAAAACCTCTCCGAGGCCTGACGCCACACCCACTGTGTCTGTCGTTGGCTCCTCCCGTCACAGTGGTGGAGAATGCGGGCAAGGCGGAGCCTAGACAGCGCAGTTGGGCAACATCTGAAGACGCCGCCAGCCCACGTTGGTCCCACACCCCTCCTCTCATCCACCCACTCCAGTCGGGAGCCTGGTGAAGGGCGGCGAATAAGGGACGGGGTGGTGATGATGATGAGGGGGAGGGCCACCGATCCGTCACATTCCCCCCCCCAAGCGACATCCCCGTCGTCGGTCGCCGCCCACGCAGGAGTGCTACCTTCCTCAACCAGGCTCCATACGGTCGGAGTGGGCGGGGCAGGGATTCCTCTCCGGGCGAACCTCCCTCTCGCACCGCGCCGGAACAGGGACAGAGAAACCGGTATTAGTCGACAGCCTCAACCAACCACAGGGTAAGATGACAATTGACGAAATGTCACTTACCCCTTCGGTGGCTGGGAGGCCGTCTCCGTCGTTTCTCCGTCCCACGCGCTTCTTCACGAACTTCAGCGGGCGAGAGGGGATGACGTCTTCAGATGTTGCCCAACTGCGCTGTCTAGGCTCCGCCTTGCCCGCATTCTCCACCACTGTGACGGGAGGAGCCAACGACAGACACAGTGGGTGTGGCGTCAAACCTCTCCGAGGCAATATATATATATATATATATATATATTGAACATTCTATTATATTGAGGATACATTTACCTTATTGAATTTGTCTAAGGTTCTGTTATATGTTAAAGAAAACAAGATGCTGTATGTAGAAAGTGTTTATTGTTAAATATAGTCAGAACAGCTTTGGACTTGAGCGAGACAGACCAGAGAAATGAGAGTGTGTTTGTGTGGTGTTGATCCCTGTCCTGTCTTTAATAAACTGCAGACGTGGTCCACCGAAGCCAGTGGTGTCGTGGAGGTCTTTGTAGCGAGAGGCGAAGTCCACTACAAATTGGTGCCGTGACCCGGATTTCCCGGAGGAGCCTTCGCCGACGTCACCTTTAAGGAGAACTTTGGGGAACAGATAAGCAGTGAAATACGAACATGGACAATCATAGCTATACACACACACTAGGTCATCTGAAGAACTGCAAGATGCAAATGTTGATAATGTGAATGTTACCCCTCCAAATGTTGTTCCAAGGTTACCTAGGGTTTCAACTGGGTTGGGGCGGGGTGCTCTGTTGAGTAATATGCTAGAGCATGATATGATTGCTACCCCAGTAGACTCCCTATCCATTAAGAACACAAGTCAGTCAGGTATAAGATGTGACACACTAGCTTGTCCTGGTGAAAACCAGGGTTTTGTACAAAGTGATCAACCAAACCAGTGGCAAACAATGGCAGGTTTAATGAAGCAGATGGGTAGTGAAATAGGGAACCAGATTGCTGCAAACCTTAGATCTGCAGGGCAAAATGCTCAGAGAGATTATGTGGTTGCCCAACAGCCCTTACCCCAGAGCCCTGATCTGTCAAATTTCAACCTAATTGTTAGGCATCAAGATATCAAAGAACCACCTACCTTTAGAGGTGATAAGACAGATTGATGCACCATTGGTGAATGGCAAGAACTGATGCAAGCTTACTTGAACAAGAAGGGATTCAGTACATCCGAACAGGGCCAAGAAATTCTCGATAAGCTAATGGGCCATGCCAAAGACATTGTGAGGACATGTATTCGCAACAATCCTCTGATTAATGTGGCTAGAGACCCACACGTCATCTTTTCGATTCTAAGGCAACATTTTGGAGATGCAATTTCCTCCACAGCACCTATGAGAGACTTCTATGAGACCTTGCCAAAGCAATCAGAGAGTGGCTTAGAGTACAGGATCAGACTGAATAAGGCTGTTGACCTTGCTGCTGAATGCCTAAAAAGACAAGGAAAGAGAGTTGAAGACCCTAGTCATGAAGTGACAATGATGTTTGTAAGGCATTGCCCTGAGCCCGGTCTGTACACAGCGCTTCGAAGTAAACCATTGGAGAGATGGAGTGCAAGTGAAATCCAAGCGTTAATTGACAGCCACCACAGAGACAAGCAGTCTGTAAGAGTAGATAGAGAGATAAGGGTTGATGAAGCTTCCCCTAATGCCTGGTGCATGACACAACAGCAGCCCACTGCCAATAATCAGACAAGCGATTTGGATTCAGCTCTCATTGGGCGTGTAGTTTCTCTTCTAGAGCAGTTCCTTGTTCAGCAGAAGGGGCAAGAACAGATAACTGAACAGGGTAAGGTTGTGTCTGTAGACTTTGCAGTCCCCTGTAAAATATGCAGAGCTCAAGATCATACAACAAAGTCTCACTGTTTTAAGGAGGGGCTGTGTTTTAGGTGCTTTAAGTCTGGGCACAGAGGTTTTGAATACCCTGACAAAAGACAAGCAAAACCAGTCACAGCCAGTGCCACTGGACCTGAGCACTATTTAAACTAGAATACCTGCACTGTGAGGGGAGCAGTGTGGGTGTTACACAAGCAAAGTCCCCAGAAGACCCACTGATTGTTCACGTAACTACTAGTGACCACTTGAGTCAAACCGGTGCAAGTCAAGTAACTGCAGCTCAGCAAAGTACTCCCTGTGATATTCCAAAAGCTACCTACCAGAGAATAAATGATGAAGACGATCTGTTCTATGCTCCAGTATTGGTAGAGGGGAAAGTGAAAATATTAGCCCTCGTGGATAGTGGATCTGTTACCTGTACATTGAGTGAATCAGCTGAGCGCACACTTAAAGACTGTAACTTGATCTGCACAGATTCAAGTAAACCCACAAAAAAAGTTCTCACTGGCTGTGGAGGGAATGAAACAAAACCCAAGTGTACATATGAGTTGAATGTGGAGATGCTTGAATGCAAAATGACAATCAATTTCCTAGTTGTTCCAGGTCAAAAAGATGACATGATAGTTGGATCAAATATCATCAGGCATGTGACTCGTCAGATGAAGAAAAATGAGTGGTACTGGAAAAGCCTATCTCAACCAGTTCAAGGTAATTGTCAGGAACATTTGCTGGATGTGCTTTCTAATGTTGACCGCTGGCGTGGAGACAAGATACCACAGAGAGTTGTCACAGTAGTGTTGAGACAATGTGTTACACTAGAGCCACAACACGAACATTTGGGGAAGGTTAAAGGAAGAAGTTCCCTTGTCTGTTGGAAGCACTGTAATGCTTGAACGCTCCACTTCCCGTTCTGCACCAAGAAATGTCATGGTAGCTCGCAGTGTTTGCCCACTCTGGGGCGATAAATGGATTAGTATGAGAGTGATCAATATGATTGACCACCCCATTGTTTTGCGACGCAATACTAAAATAGCACATGTGCACCCATGTCTTGCATGAATATTGTCCAAGTTAATGAGCTTAATGAGGAAAGCAAGCTGCAGACTGACTATAAAATGAAGCTGAGAGAATTGGGGCTGACAGAAATTGACATAGAGTCTTGTGAAGTGAGTGATTATTGGAAAAGAGAGCTTGCTGACCTCATAGGACAGTATGAAAGCACCTTCTCTCGTGACAAGTTAGATTGTGGTGAAGTAAAGAATACCATTTATCGGAAAAGACTCAAGGATGAGAAGCCTTTCCGTTTGCCTTACAGAAGGGTTCCACCCACCCATTACCAGAAATTAAGACAAACATTGAATGAAATGGAGAAGCGTAGTATTATTCGAAAATTGAACAGTGAATGGGCCTCACCCTTAGTCTTAGTCTGGAAACCCTCTGGAGAGCTAAGGATATGCACAGACTTTAGGTGGCTCAACCAAAGAACAGAGAAGGATGCATATCCTTTACCCCATCAAGCCGATGCCATCATTAGGGGGAAATTGTTATTTTAGCACCATGGATCTAACATCGGGCTTCTATAACATTCCAATTCATGAGGATGACCGTAAATATACGGCATGCACAACTCCAGTAGGGCTCTATGAATATAACCGTATGGCTCAGGGTTTATGTAACAGCCCAGCGACATTCTCGCGCATGATGACATCGATCTTTGGAGACCAGAACTATCTGTCACTTCTCTGCTACTTAGACAATTTACTTGTCTTTGGCAAAACTGAGAAGGAAGCACTCGATCGCCTTGAGATGGTGTTTTCTCGGCTTAGAGAGCATAACCTCAAACTGGCACAAAAGAAGTGCTATTTCTTAAGAAAAACTGTCAATTTTCTGGGACATATTGTAATTGAGAGTGGCATAGCAACTGATCCAGCTAAAGTGTCCGCAATCAGTGACATTACATCCACAGATCTGATGGAAGCAGATGGAAAGACTCCATCACCAACCAAAATTAAGTCTTTTCTTGGGATGGCGAATTATTATTCCCATTTCATTGAAGGCCTCTCGACTTTAGCAAAACCATTGTTTAAACTGACAGCTGGACAGAAAACCAGAAGGAAAGATGGACAAAAGACCCGCCATGTTTCCAAAACTAGGCGTCTAAGTTCTGAAGACTGGACTGCAGAGTGTGACACAGCTGTGGAAAAGATAAAACATGCCCTTTCTCACACTGTTGTTCTGGCCCATCCAGACTTCAAAAGGCCCTTCCTGCTGTCCACAGATGCATCTATGTTTGGTTTTGGTGCAGTCTTGAGTCAGATTCCAGAAGGTGAGACAAAACCTAGACCAGTTGCTTTTGCGAGCAAGACCCTGTCAAAAGCCCAGTCCCATTATCCCAGTCATAGGTTAGAATTCTATGCACTAAAGTGGGCAGTGTGTGATAAATTCGCCCATTGGCTGAAGGGGATGAAATTCACAGTGCTAACTGATAACAATCCCCTGACGTATATACTGTCAAAGCCAAAGTTAGATGCCGGTGAGCAAAGGTGGGTATCTAAGCTTGCCCCTTTTGATTTTGATTTGAGATACATACCCGGTACCAAGAACGTTCCTGCTGACCTGTTGAGCCGCCGACCTTTTGCCAGAACGCTAGAGGTCTGTGATGCTCTAGAGACTAAAGCTGAACATGTGACCTCTGAGACCATCCAAGAAACTTTCCGGTTGTCAGTGAATGTGCACCATCAAATGAGTGAAAGCAGCGTGGATTCCCGAGAGGGAAAACGGAAGATGGTTAGTAGTGAGGGGGTGAAAGCTGTCTTTGAGTCCTGTCTAAATTGGGAAGCAGGCAGTGCAGTTCAAAATGTCCATCTGGCCCAGAACAGTCATTTCGTCCATGGAGGTGTCAGCACTCTTCCAGTTTTCTCTATGGATGAGATACGCATGAAGCAGAAAGCAGATCCCACCGTGTCCCGTGTTGTGTTCTTTGTTGACAGGAAAAGGAGACCAACACGGAGAGAGAGGGACAATGAAACTGCACCAGTAATGCGACTTCTGAAGCACTGGGAAAAACTTGAAGTAAAGGATGGAGTGCTCTGTCGCAGGTCCAAAGATCGGGTCAGTAAAGTCAAGCACCAGCTTGTACTTCCACACTCATTGAGAACTGTTGCTCTCAGAGGAACGCATGACGATGCAGGCCATCAAGGCCAAAGCAGAACCCTTCACCTTGTCTGCCAGAGGTTTTTCTGGTCTGGTATGGACACAGATGTTAAAAAGTATGTCTCACACTGTAAAAGATGTGTGGTTGGAAAGACTCAGGAACCTGAGGCCAGAGCTCCACTGGAGTCTATCAGAACGAATGCACCACTTGAGCTTGTATGTATAGATTTCTGGTCTGCAGAGGGAACGCATGGAGAGAGTGTTGATGTCCTAGTCATAACAGACCATTTCACAAAACTAGCCCATGCTTTTCCCTGTCCCAACCAAACAGCCAAAGTGGTGGCTCAAAAATTGTGGAACAACTTTTTCTGCGTGCATGGCTTTCCACAGAGAATACACTCTGACAAAGGTGCAAATTTCGAGAGCAAATTGATTGCGGAATTGTTGCTGATGTCTGGTGTTGATAAGTCCCATACCACGCCATACCATCCTATGGGCAATGGGCAGACCGAAAGATTTAATCGCACTCTAGGCAACATGATCCGCTCTTTGCCTCCTTGAGCAAAGGAGAGATGGCCACAAATGATTCAGACACTCACGTTTTCCTATAATTGTACAACCCATGAAACAACAGGGTTTGCACCGTTCTACTTAATGTTTGGAAGGATTCCAAAGTTACCTGTAGACGTCATGTTTGGGAGTGCTCTCAGAAATGAGGATGTTCAGACATTTGATGAGTATGTGAAATCTCTTCAGAAAGATTTCAGAGAAGCTGTGCATATTGCTAAGGGTAACACTATGGACGCACAGAGAAAACAGACAGAAGGGTATAACAAAAGATCTAAGAATGCCCCTCTGGAGGTTGGAGACCGTGTCCTCTTGGCAAATAAAAAGGAAAGAGGAAAAGGAAAGTTGGCAGATATGTGGAACTCAGCAGTTCATGTAGTGATCTGGAAAGATCCATCGTTGCCCATCTACAGAGTTGAGAATCCCACAACAAAGAACAGCAAGGTGGTCCATCGTAATTTCCTCCTCCCTGTCAATTTTCTTCCTTTGGAAGAGCCGGACATTGAATCCACAGTCCCATCAGCAGTGTCGGAGGTGTAGGCCCCAAAGCATCTCTGAGTACTGGGGGAGGTACTGTAAAAGAGAAGACCAAAGAACACGTCACAGAGTTGGAGCATTCAGACTGTACAAGAGAAAATAATCTTTCTACCAGAAATGAGTGCGAACACACTGAGAGTTCCAGTGATGAATATGAAGCAAGAGGAATGAACTCTGACAGCGAACAGTCTGATGATGGCAATAGTGTACATGAATTGGAACCAGATCAATTGTGCATCAGTAATGGGGAAAGGACTCAAGGATCTGTGAGCAACCCGAATGTTCGAGCTGAATCAATTGTCATATCAAATGATGCCAGTTCAATGAGCAGATCCGTCAGAGGCTCTAAGCATGAAGGCTCAAGTTGTGTACAATCACAGAAAAAGTCCCCAAGAACAGAGACTGTAGCAGACACTGCCATGACATCGAATGAAGGAACAGTGAGGACCAGGGCAGGAAGGCTAGTGAGACCTGTGAGACGCCTGCTTGAGTGTATGAGTATGATATTGACTGAATCGGGGCAAAAAGATCCTCTGGCAGAGTTGCTCAAAGTTCTATCAAATTTTATAGAAGGTTAAACTGATGTTTAAAGTTGAATTTCAACAGATGACAGAAATTTAGACCTGAGTGAGCTTTAATAGGATGAGAAGTACTCTATGTGGGGGTGTATGGTAATATGTATAAGGGCATATTTCTACCAGGCAAAGTGTCTTTGCTATTCATTTGAATGACTTGAGTCATGGCCTCCACCCCATGAACAGCTTTGGACTTGAGCGAGACAGGTACTTTGCAAATGTGCTCCGTGACATGGTGTTAAAATATATCAGATTGAGTTAAAATTTTGATTGATATCAGTGGATGATGTTTTGATGCTGGATTGAGTCGAATAGTGTGTTCATTTAGCGTTATTTTTCAGTATTTTTAGAGTTTTGTGTTAATGAGCTGTTAATGCGTTGGTTCATGTTACCGCCAGCGGCATTTTTAATGGAGGGGTATTTTTCTGGTAACTTTGGTTCTTAAATAAAAAAAAAAAAAAAAAAAAGGTGGAATATGTTCTTAAAACATCATGCAGTTAAATTTGTCAAAAGTATATTGTCATTTTATGTCTTAAATTGCATTTTTGTAGCCATGTACTATCTTTGAGTCATTTATCAGCTGCAGTTACAGTGCTAATAGGGACAGGGGTTCACTTTTCTTTCTTCTCGCAACTCTCACAGACCAGAGAACTGAGAGTGTGTTTGTGTGGCGTTGATCCCTGTCCTGTCTTTAATAAACTGCAGACGTGGTCCACCGAAGCCAGTGGTGTCGTGGAGTTCTTTGTAGCGACAGGCAAAGTCCACTACATATATATATATAGAGAGAGAGAGAGAGAGACTTGCAATAAACATGAAATCTGCAGATGGACAGACTGATGTCACTTACACAACAGCTGGGATGTTGCAGCGTCTATCCAGTTCTTGTCTTCTGTAGCTGATTACTCTTTTCTTTATAGACAGTCTAACACTACTGACATACTGCAGACAGCAGGTCTCTTCTAAGAGATACACAACAAAGACATTTAATGTATCAACATGCATTGATCCAAATCCATATGATATCCAAGTCCATATAATACATTAAAGCCAATTCTTTATTCATCCCAGTAGGAAACAACTTCTTCAAACAGAAGATCCAAAATGCCTCTTTTCTTTTAAAATTAGAGCAATATCACATCTGCTTAAATTAATTATGTGCTCAATACTAAAAAAAAGAAAAAGAAAAAAGGACAGGACGATGGCTTTCTTTAAAGGGTTTAGCTGCTGGTTTTGTTATATCACCTTTTTATTTAAACTCCTGTGTTCAGTGATATGATCTCTTAAATGACAAGATGTTTCTCTGACATAAATGCTTAAATATCTGACATTTTTAGTATTGCATGTGATAAAGCATGTACTGTTTTTATCATCTTTATAAATCTAATGTTTAAAGCATTTGGCATTTTTCATATTTTTTCTGAGATATATTATTCCTGAAAGGGTCTTGCTTCCAGACTCCTTTGGGGAACATGCTTTACCTAGTTTGTCCCTGATATTTCTGGCTCTATTGTAAACAATAAGAGCAAGATCTTTGAATGTATCCTTTAGGGATGTATCATATTGCCGAATATATCAGAATTCTCACCACATTATTTATATTAAAAGGTTTTGGTGAATAAGTGGGACAACATGTAAGACCTGTTCTTCATGTAAGACTTTTTTTTTTTTTTTTTTTAATTTAGACCATTTTCAGAGCTTCTAGTTTGTACCTTCTGTTCTGTACATAAAAGCCACTTTTTCTTATAGTCTGAATTTAAACACTGTTTATAGGCATACCGTAATGATTCAGGATAATGCAGATGGTATACAAATACAAATTGTTTGAAAGAAGAATTTGATGTACTTGCTTATTATATAAATTTTGTGAATTGTAAACAAAAAAAGTTACATGGTGTATATTTAGATTTGATATCATTTGTTGCTCTTGCAGAATATGCCAGAATATGATGCGTCCATTAGGGACACAGTCAAAGATCCTCCTCTTATTTCTTACAAAAGAGCCGGAAATATCAGGGACAAACTAGTTAGGGTCACGGGTTGTTGGGGCTTGAAGCTTAATAGAGCATGAAGGAGTCGGGTATGCAAATGAACAGAGTCTGTTAATAAATCTACACAGAATGCAAAAACACTGCCTCTTCAAATAACGTAAGACAGGACAAAAAAACAGGGGAAAGGCAGGGCTATAAATACTAACCAAAAGAAATGAACTAATGGCATAAATTTACAAAGAACAGGTGATACAAATGATAATCAGGGAACTAAGGAAAAGTAGGTCAGGGCAGGTAGAACAGAAAACCCAATGAAACCAAACTCAGTTAGACTTGCTATAGCACAAGATTGAGTTGTTTTGAGTGGAGAGCTTCATTTCGACCTGAATATAGGCAGTTTGGGGGAACTCAGTTAGAAGTTATGGATTCGTGTTTAGAGTTTTGCAAAAAAAAAGAGGCATAATTTCAGGAAATGTGTTTAAGCAATTGAGAAAAACTGCAAAACACTAAAAAAAAAAAGAAAAAAAAAAGATTTTGTCACGGATCGGACAGGCCCAACTCTCCACCAATCACAACGTTCCACCTCACCAGAATACTAATCACGTCCACCTACACCTCATCCGCTCATCACCAGCACTGAGGATAAAAACCCCATCACCACACACACTCACCGTCCGATCTCGTGGACTCTTCAGCTAGCGACCTGCTAAAGACAAAGAACGATGTCCTTTACCCATTACTTACCTCAAAAGCTCCCCTGGAGACTCGACGGTGGGAGAGAAGCTCTATCGACTGCGACAAGGTACAATGCCCATTCATCAATATGCTCTCCAATTTCGTACCCTCGCCGCAGCCAGTGGGTGGAATGAACCCTCTCTCCTAACCGCATTTCGACAAGGGCTCAATCCATCTCTTCGCCTACATCTCTCCGCATACGATGACACTTATGGTTTGGAGAAGTTTATTCAGCTGGCCATTCGGTGCTCTAATCGTATTCAATCCTGCAATACAGAAACCTCCATAGCTATTGCATCTCCTCCTCCCCATCAGCCAGAGACCAATGACCCTCCAGAACCGATGCAGACTGACTCCAACCGCTTATCCTTGAGAGAAAGGCAGAGAAGAATTACCCAAGGATTGTGTCTGTACTTTGGCGATAATGGGCACAGGATCCTGGAGTGCCCTCTTTGACCCCTGTGAGCCGTGGGGAGTACCGTCCGCCCTCACTTCCAGAAATTGAACCCCCTCTCCATATTCGTGCAACTTACTGCTGGCTCCTGTATAGTTTCAGTTACTGCCCTCCTCGACTCCGGCTCTGCGGGGAATTTAATCTCAGGAGACCTCGTCAAGCAGCTCAGACTCTCGACCACGGAGACCGCTTACGATGTCCAGTCAATAACCGGGCAACCGCTAACAAGACGTTGCGTCCATCAGAGTGTTGGTCCCATCGGCCTGCAAATTGGGCAGTTACATCAGGAGGAAATACATCTATTGGTTATGGAGGGTTCCACTGCAGACATCATCCTCGGGCTCTCGTGGCTGGTGCAGCACGACCCCCACCAATCCTGGAGGACGGGAGAAGTCCTAAAGTGGGGTGAGAGTTGCTTCCCTCACTCTTTCCCAAGACGTCTCCAACATCCCAAGATCCCGTTCGAATTCCGGTTCACTCTACGTCCATTGAGAGCCCCGTAGAGAAGCAATCTGTGGACATCCCTACCTGCTACGCCCACTTTAGTGACGTCTTCTGTCCAAGGAAGGCTGCCCAGCTACCACCGCACCGGCCATGGGACTGTGCTATCGACCTCATACCGGGTGAACCAGTACCATACGGGAGAATTTACCCACTTTCACCGCCCAAACAGAAGGCCATGGAGGAGTACATTAAGGAGGCGTTGAAACAAGGTTACATAGTTCCATCTACCTCCCCTGCTGCTTCCAGCTTCTTTTTCGTGGCCAAGAAGGATGGCGGTCTCCGACCCTGTATCGACTACCGGAAACTGAATGAGATCACAGTTAAGTTCCGATATCCTCTTCCCCTTGTCCCCACGGCACTGGAACAACTCCGCGGTGCCACCATCTTCACCAAATTGGACCTCCGCAGCGCCTACAACCTCATTTGCATTAGAAGAGGAGATGAATGGAAGACCGCATTTGTAACCCCCACCGGGCATTAGGAGTACAGGGTGATGCTGTATGGGCTGGTCAATGCTCCCTTGGTTTTCCAAGGCTTCATGCATGAGGTGCTCCGGGAGTTCCTTTACCATTTTGTTATTGTATACATTGATGACATCCTCATTTACTCCCGGAGCCTGGCCGAACATCGCCAACACGTTGTGGAGGTTCTCCAGCGTCTCCGTCAGTACCATCTCTTTCTCAAGGCAGAAAAGTGCACATTCCATCAGTCTACAGTTCACTTCCTCGGGTACATCATCAGTAGTGGTGGCATTCGCATGGACAAGGGGAAGGTGGAAGCCATCACTTCTTGGCCCTGACCCAACACCATCAAAGAGCTCCAACGGTTCTTGGGATTCTCCAACTTTTATCAGAGATTCATCTCAAGCTACAGCACCATCACCAGTCCCCGCACCGATCTCCTGAAAGGTAACACCAAGACCCTCTCATGGAATCCCAATGCCCAAAGACCCTTCGACACCCTCAAAACAGCATTCACCAACGCACCACTCCTGGTCCACCCCAATCCCAACCTGCCATTCATAGTTGAAGTGGATGCACCACTGGTATCAGGGCCATCCTATCGCAGCAGCAGGGGATGCCTCCCAAACTCCATCCATGTGCCTACTTTTCCCGGAAACTCAGCCCGGCGGAAAGGAATTATGATATCGGCAACAGGGAACTCCTAGCTATCAAGCTCGCCCTGGAAGAATGGAGGCACTGGTTGGAGGGGGCTGCTCACCCATTCCTAGTGCTAACCGACCACAAGAATCTCCAATATCTTCGTGACGCCAAATGATTGAATCCCAGATAAGCTCGCTGGGCCCTATTCTTCACTCGATTCAATTTCAAGATATCCTACTGTCCAGGTCCTAAGAATGTAAAGGCAGACGCACTATCTCGCCTACACAGCCCCGAGGAACACACTGAGGTACCAGAAGAGATCCTGCCCTCTGAAATAATCGCTTGCCCCAGCCAATGGACCTCTCCACCAATCCTCCTGCCAATCTGCCGGGCTGTCCCCCTGATCATCAATACGTTCCACAAAGTCAACGGACTCCTCTCATCCACTCCACTCACACCTCCCTAGGTACTGGTCACCCAGGGGCCAACGCCACCCTATCGCTGCTACAAGATCGCTTCTGGTGGCCTAACATGGCTAGGGACGTGATAAGGTTTTTTCGGGGCTGCCCTGACTGCGCCATCTCAAAGAGCACCCGTCACCTTCCAACCGGCAAACTCCTTCCATTACCCATACCACACCGCCCTTGGTCACACCTAGGAGTAGATTTCATTACCGAACTCCCCATCTCCGACGGAAATTCCTGTATCTTTGTCATCATCGATCGATTCTCGAAATTCTGTCACCTCATCCCACTCCCAGGCCTTCCCACGGCCTGGGATATTGTTTAATCAAATATTCAGTTACTACGGCATCCCAGAGGACATGGTATTGGACAGAGGACCACAATTCATCTCCCGGGTTTGGAAGGCATTCTTCTCTCTCCTAGGTGTGACCGTAAGCCTCTCATCTGGATACCATCCGCAGTCTAACGGGCAGACCGAATGCAAGATCCAGGAACTAGGACGTTTCCTGAGAACTTTCTGCCACGGTCACCAGAACTCTTGGAACCAGTCCCTAGGCTGGGCCAAGTACGCCCAAAATTCACTACGTCAGAGCTCTACTGGACTCACGTCCTTCCAGTGCGTACTCGGTTTCCAGCCTCCCCTGTTTCCCTGGTCAGGAGAACCATCTGAGGTACCCGCCATTGACTACTGGTTCCGAGAGAGTGAAAGGGTCTGGGCACACCACCAGCTCCAGCAGGCAGTGCGCAGACAACGGAGAGCCGCAGACGTCCGAAGAGCCGCCAACCCCACTTACCAACCGGGACAAAAGGTCTGGCTATCCACCAGGGACATCAGGCTGCGCCTGCCTAGTCGGAAACTTAGTCCCAGATTTGTTGGCCCCTTTACCATTTTGGAACAGATCAACCCAGTCACATACAAATTACAATTACCACCACAATATAAGATTCACCCAACCTTTCATGTCTCACTTCTTAAACCCTTTTCTCCTCCTCTCTATCGACAAAGAACAATACTTTACCTATTACTTCAAAGCCTCAAAAGCCTTACCTTCTGTTCCTACTCCTTGTGCTCCTCTCCTCCTCCTAGATCGTCATCCTCGGATCCGTGCATCTGCAAACACCCCTCAACTCATCCCTGGGAAAAGAGATCTGTGTGTGTGTCTTCGCCAGCCTCTGCTCCTCATGTATTGCATTGTCATTCATCCCTGTCTAAATAAACTTTATATCGTCACTCACCTTGTGTCCGGCCCATACTGTGACAGATTTTGTGAAGTCTTCAGGACATTCTCTCCAGAAAACATTTGACTAGACTGGTGTAATTAAAAACATAAAAAATGAATCATTCACTTTTTCCTATATGACTTATGACTAAAAAAAATACAGGATCTTAATGATTTTAATGCACATTTAAAACAATTTAACTAAATAATTTAATAAAACATGTTTGTGATTAATAAATCATGCAATTTATCATTATTATTTATTTATCATTATCATTCAATTCTTTTGGTTTGTTTCCCCCCTTTGAAATTAAGTTGTCTGTAATGAATCCGGTCCATGACCTTCCGTCCGATTGCCACCAGAGGTCGCCCTTCCATTATACTGACTTTCACACGACGCAGACTGTTACACATCACCCTGGACTGCATTTCCCATCGTACATTGCACTGATTACACACAACTGTACCAATCACACGCTCACCTAAAAACTATTGCACACACCATATAACCACTCAGATCCTGCTCAAGTGGCTGAGTATTGTTGAGCGTATATCACTCTTCTAGTGATAGCAACATTACGGAGCCATTCCAAGTTTCTGGTCCTAGTTTCTAGTTCTAGTTTAAGTAGTCATTTCATGATGCCTTGTTGTCTGGTTCCTGATCTTCTGCCTGTGTATCTTGGATTAACCCTTTGCCTGCTGTTTTGGACTATGTTTGCACCTCGCCTGGACTATTGCTTGTGTTATTTGGATTACACCTCGTCAAGCCCTCTGGATATTGTTCGCTGATCGTAGACCCATGCTAGCCCTAAGAATATTCTTTGACTTGCCCGTTTGCCATTGTTTGACTCTTGCCTTTTTTGTGACCACAGCTGTGTCCCAAAGCTAAGTATACGCACCTCGGGGTGCGCATTTTAAGTGCAAATGCATCACAGTGGGCTGTCCCAAACTGAAGTGCGTGGACTCCAAGGGAAGTATTTCAAGCGTGATTGTGTCACAGCGTCACGACGTAAGCTGTCCCAATTCAGAACGCGCCCTCCGAAGACCGCACTCCAAGGCCGATTGCGTCACCGTGGTGCAACGAAGACTGCCATAATTCTAAAGCGACATCAAATGCGCCCTCCTTTTCCTTTTCCCTTGTGCATCTGATGGACACTTCGCACCCTACCATATCCCAGAATTCATAGCGCGCTGATGAGTTCTGTGGGGGAATTCACATTGAAATGTAAGTTTTGTGTTATCATTTACTCAAATACCTAGCGAAACAAGTGTTAAAAGCCAGGGATTTTTTTTAACACAAAGCCCACAAACAATAAGACAACCACTATATAAGGCAATAGTCTTTACTTTTGTGTTTTGTAATGCTGTCATGTAAGATATGTCCATAAATGTTTTAACCAAACTTGAGCACTTCAGTATTTTGTATGCATGCCCTGCTGTCATATTTTCTAATGCTGCACCAATTTTTACATGTGTTTAAATATGTTGTATATATTTTCAAAGATTGCACCACTGTCTAAATATTTTCCTTAAGTGTTTCCATTTTCTCTTGTTTTAGAACTATTCTGGAAAAAATGAGCCTGTTGGGGAAGGACTTAAAAAATACTAAGTAAGTTAGAAACATTTTTTTTTTTTAGACACAATCTGAAATTCATTGTGCTGTCGTTGTTAACAGGCATGGTTTATTTGCTCTGTTTTAGGATTGCAAGTGTCCTGGGACAGATGAGGGAGTGAGTGGAAGCTGGTGGAGCTACTCAGAGAGGACATCCAACTCCATAGAAACAGAGGAGCGAAGAGCACAGGAGAGCAGGGGGTGGAAAGAAGATGGAAGATGGTGGAAAAAATGGGTACATACATTTTTTTTTCAGTATAGTCTTGTCACGTTGTCAATGAAACATTGTATACATTATTCATTTTTGTAAAGTAATTTATTTGTAAATGAGCCCGAGTACTTTCTGTACATTTTGCACCCTGCAGCCCAAGACTGGTTGCCCACTGAAGCTAAGCAGGGTTGAGCCTGGTCAGTACCTGGATGGGAGACCTCCTGGGAAAACTAGGTTGCTGTTGGAAGAGGTGTTAGTGAGGCCAGCAGGGAGTGCTCACCTTGTGGTCTGTGTGGATCCTAATGCCCCAGTATAGTGATGGGGACACTATACTGTAAAAAAGCACCGTCTTTCGGATGAGACGTTAAACCGAGGTCCTGACTCTCTGTGGTCCCTAAAAATCCCATGGCACTTCTCGTAAAAGAGTATGGGTGTAACTCCCGTGTCCTGGCCAGATTCCCTCCACTGGCCCTTGTCAATCATGGCCTCCTAATAATCCCCATCCACTTGATTGGCTCTATCTCTCTCTCCTCTCCACCTGTAGCTGGTGTGTGGTGAGCGCACTGGCGCCGTTGTCCTGTGGCTGCCATCGCATCATCCAAGTGGATGCTGCACACTGGTGGTGGTTGAGGAGAGCCCCCCCCCCCCACATGATTGTAAAGCGCTTTGGGTGTACGGCAATAAACAATAAAGCGCTATATAAAGGCGTCATTCATTCATTCATTCATTCATTTTGTATTTTTTGTTATGCATATTCACATGTGTAAATAAAAGGTAAGTAATTATGTACATTTGTTCATTTTTAATGCAGCTTACAAAACATTCTTCTATACATTTATTTTTTTGCCCTGTAAATAAAGGTTTTACACATTAAAACCAGTTGTTCTATACATAGCCTAGATTTAACATCAGAAAAACAACATTGATATTGAGCGCAGCCCAGCACCTCATCAGCGACTCAGAGGACAATGCGGTGGACAGTTGAACGAGGCATGCCAAACACTCTGGAGAGCACTCTATGATGCACCACTGGCCAGACAGAAGAGAAACACACCGTTTGTTTGCCCTTGAAATGAAAAAAAGCAACGTGCATTGTTCAGGTAGTCAACAATAGTACTTTGTAAAAGAAATACTAATAAATAAAACAATCAATTAAGGAGTTTTCTATTAAACTTATTTTCAAGCTTTTACATCTAAATGTAGAAATCCCTCAAATGTTAAAGGCATGCAAAAAATATTATATTTAAGTCATACTATTAGTCATCACTTTTAAAACCAAATTTCACATTTTGGCATGACTAGGCATCACTTGAAAATGTGAAAAATGCACGATTTGATTTAAATTTGATTTTAATGAAATCTTGTCACGGTTCGTAAATCCTATGTCTCTTTCTCATCTCGTGCTCGTTGTTTATGTGTGTGTGGGCGTGCCGACTAATCAGCGCTGATCAACGAATCAATCAACAGCACCAGCTGCAGCTCATCACTACACCTTTAAATACTCACCACTTTCTCCTCTCCTTTGTCAGATCGTTGTTTGTGAGTCTCCGGTTGTGTTGCCTCGTCTCCGTTTCCAGCCTGGTGTCTTCGTCGTTCCTGTTCCTTGTTCTTGTGGATTATCATCTCTGGATTTGTTACGTACCATCAGCGCTTCCCTTCACGGCACTCATCTGACCATCGAAGTCCCTGCACCACTATTCCTGTTTTCTCTTTGTACTGTATCCATCACCATTTCTCCGATTAAAATACGGAGAGTTTACTTGCACTTGTTTCCGCGTTTCTCTCATGACAAATCTATTATAAGAATAATATGATCATACTTTACATATCGCACACACTAGCTCAAACCCCTCTCTACATACCCTGGAAGATTTCAACTGCAGTTTACTTCTTTATTTAATGTTTTATTTAATAAAATAGTTAATTTACTGTATGAGGACTATGCAGATGATGCAATTTGATTAATGCGCACTTTACGCATAGAGTGCACATAAAAATTTGGCTTAAGAATGCAACTATGTTGTAGTTTAAGTTAGGATCAGGCTAAGTTGTTTTAAAAAGTTCAATTTAAAGAGGTACATAGATTACTGTTTATTACATTTACTATTTGAGCTCACCATATGTTTGCTCTCCTGATGAAACAGAAGAGCTAACTAAAATGTTTATTTGTTTACCAAAAGAACATTGTTGCATTTAATGCTTTTGCCCACATGTAGGCATAACATAATAAAATTATATGCAAATTTTTTCATCACAAGACGTGATTCATTTTGATTTTCAAAGAACTCATTTTCATTGAAGACGGCTTTGCATGTTGTCAATGGGCAGAACATCTTGTCCTAAATGTCTCATCTTGATATAGAAGATATCGACACTGAATAATCTAACCCTCAGTAAATCTAAAATAATTTCATGCTCCATGCTAGTAATTTATTGGGCAGAGTCAGAATAAACATTTTCCGCCGTACATTCACTATTATTAGTTAGTCTAAATGTGAAAAAAGTGTTACTTCCATAATTAAATCAATCTGATCCTTTAGTCCTCCGGATTTTACAACGCAAATCTGGTTTCCCTCAAATACTTTTGGGCATAATCAAAAGCATAAAATGTACTGCATACACATCATTGTATTATATCTAGCAATCATGAAAATGGGAATAATATGCTAATTCCCTTAAAATGTATTATTAGAATATCATTACAGTGCATAGCAAATACAGATAATCACTAGATTACATATCTCCTATTTATACTTTTAATGATTTTTAGAAAAAAGAGAGCATTAAATGGTGAATTTAGTCAAAGAAAAGTTTATTATTGTAAGAATGCAACTGTTTGTAGTTAAAGTTAAGTTAGATTCATTAATGTACAGTAACTAAAATTGACATAATATGACCATTCATGATTTTTAAATTATGAGCAGTTCTACTACTATTCCCCATTTCCTCTAAACAATATAGTTCAAACTTAACTTTACATTCTTTAAGTCTATTTTATAGTTTACTTTAAAAGATTTGCACTGAAGATTACAGTCCTCTACATGTATTATTAGAATTGGGCATCCGGTTGATATCTTCATGAAACACCTCTTCACTTTCAGCCCTTCTCCAGCTTATTTTGCTGTCATTTCCCAGCCCCACGCTCTTCAGCTTTTCACTTATCTGGAAGACCAGCAAGAAAGAAATATTTAAAAAAAAATAGTGAAAAATGAAAAATCATGTCAGGCTACATTTCAACATTAAGCTCAAGTTGCAACAATATTGATGATATGAGTAGTGCTGGCTAGCTGTAATGTAATGGATTTTAACACATTATTGTTTTCCTAAAACCCAGTACATACTCTGCACCAGAATTTGTCAATGAAACTACACACAGTGTTAAAGGCAGATACAAACCTCATTCAGAATGGCCGTCTGTACTGAATGATCATTCAATGCGCATTTTCCATTACAGGAAAATTTCAGTCTGACAGTCTCTTTTCTAGCAAACTTTTCATCTAGATAAATACAGAGCTAAAGTCATCCTCAACATATAAAATACATGTAAACATATCACAGTTGTTTGTAATATTTGTTTCAAGAGTGATCTACAAACCTTTTATTTGAATAATCTGTTTCTGTGAACTGGGGAAACTCACCTCCATGGCAGACAAAAGGCTGCTGTAGATCACATCTGTGTTGAGCCCATTTCCCAGAATTATTTCTTGACATGCCAACACAGTCACCAGATCCTGATCTCTGGGATGGTTGACCTGCTGCCCAGTATCTGAAGAAGCGGCTACAGTTGTCAGACCATTCCCAAGAGTCCTGGAACAGACCAACCCATATAACCTCTGGATATATAAGAAGTTTATGTACACGAGACCAATCCTCTCTGTTGTGCATGGTGGACAGATCTGTGTGATACATTCTGCAGTAGCTCTGAGCATCAGTCCAATTCTTCAACAAATCTATCCTGACGTGTCCAGTGCTTTCTATGAAGAAGTGAAAAACAATTTCAATCAGATCTCAACTTTATTTTAACCTAAACAATATATTTATTCACAGCATAAACTCTTAACTCACCATTGTAACATGAAAAGCGAGTGGAATATGAACATCTATAACTCCTCCATATAATCACTGAAATCATAGCACAGTCGTTTGAACTCTGTGGTTCACTGCTGTCCCAGTTATTGTACTGTCCGAATGCATCTCCGTTAGACCAACCCCAGCGTTTCTGTGTCCCCTTCTTCAGTCCAATCCACACTGATCCATTGTATCCAGCATCCACTATATTTACCAGCCTGTTCACATCAGCAATGCTGTCTACAGTAGCCAGATCGGTGAATCTCTCTCTGCAGTAACTCTGAGCCTCTGGCCACGACATGCTCGCATTTATATAGTGGTACTGATGAGAAAGAGCAGAACTTCTCCAGAAGAGCCCTGTTCACATTAAGATGTTAAACCATCAATACATGAGCACATCATCATCAATACAGATTATAAACGACCACACCAACCTGACAACACAAGCAGCACAAACAGACTCCCGTCCATGGCTGCTCACACAGATCCTCTCTGCTGGATTTTAGAAAGAAATGAGCAAACGAGTAAGTTTTTTCTATATCGAATTCAAGATTCAGATGACTAACTGTCAATTAACATCCATTAACATGATCACAAATCAAATTATGGCTAGATGTGATGTTTTAATTACTTACCTATAATTTATTTTTGTCCTATAAGTCATCCAACTGCTGCTGTCACCTCAGGAGGGTGATGGACATGAAAAGGAGTGAGTTTAACCCTTTATCTAGTTTCTAATTGGTTAAAATAATGATGTTATAAATCACTGCTTATTCAACACTCCCTACTCTCTTTGGTCCATTTCCAATAAACACACCCTTAAAAGTTCTTGGCCATGCACTCTCAGAAATAAAGGTACAAAAGCTGTCACTGGGGCGGTACCTTTTCAAAAGGTACACCTTTGTACCTATTAGGTTCAAATATGCACACTTTAAGTACTAATATGTGCCTTTAAGGTACCAAAATGGACCCTTTAGGTACAAACATGTAACTTTTGAAAAGGTACTACCCCAGTGACAGCTTTTGTACCTTTATGTCTGAGAGTGTGAAGAACAAAATAAGCTGCATTGTGGACTTGACCTTTAGCCAATTAGTCTAACAAATCCTGTCCCTCGCATACACCGATCAGTTCCTTTTACCACGTTTAAATCCACATAATTTAACTGATTTTCCCCCTCACTATGAGGAGGTTCAGTCTGCACCATAATATAATGCTATTTTCTCTAAAAGTTCAAGTCTAAAATGTTTATTTGTTTATGTAAAGAACATTGTAGCATTAAATGTTTTTGCCCACATACATGACAAACATAAAACATATGCTGATTTCTGTGATGGCAAGGTACGAAATTTTTTTATATTCAAATACTTCATTTTAACTCAAGACGCCTTTGCATGTTGTCACTGGTCAGAACATCTCGCCCCAAAGCGGCAGAACTTGAAGATATTTTGACAATTTGTTTAACAAAATGTTCAACCTAGTAATCTTCATTACAGCAAAACAAATTATTTAATGCTCCATGCCAATCATATACTGCATACACACACAGTATGTGACCCTGGACCACAAAACCAGTCTTAAGTAGCACGGGCAAAAGCCAAAAATACACTTTATGGGTCAAAAAAAAAAAAATTAATGCCAAAAATGATTAGAATATTAAGCAAAGATCATGTTTCATGAATTTATTTTCTACATTTCCTACCATAAATATATCAAAATGCAATTTTTGATTAGTAATATGCATTGCTAAGGAATTCATTTAGACATATTTTCTCAATATTTAGACTTTTTGTATAAATCTCAATTTTGAAAAACTGACCCTGACTGGTGTTGTGGCCAAAGGTCATATATACAGGTGCTGGTCATTTTGATGATTATAACTGACAACTAAGAAAAATCTCAAATTCAGTATCTCAGAAAATTAGAATATTTACATTTGAGTTTCAATTAATGACCATCCCTAAAGTATAAATTCCGGGTATCTCTTGTTCTTTGAAACCACATTAATGGAGAAGACCGCTGACTTGGCAATGATCCAGAAAACGAACATTGACACCCTCCACAAAGAGGGTAAGTCACAGAGGGTCATTACTGAAAGGTGTGGCTGTTTACAGAGTGCTGTATCAAAGCATATTAAATGCAAAGTTGACTGGAAGGAAGAATTTGGGTAGGAAAAGGTGCACAAGCAACAGGGATGACTGCAAGCTTGAGAATACAGTCAAGCAAAGCTGATTCAAACACTTGTGAGAGCTTCACAAGGAGTGAACTGAAGCTGGAGTCAGTGCATCAAGAGTCACCACGCTCAGACATCTTCAGGAAAAGGGCTACCAAGCCACTTCTGAAACAGAGACAACGTCAGAAGCGTCTTACCTGGGCTGTGGAGAAAGAGAACTGAACTGTTGCTCAGTGGTCCAAAGTCCTCTTTTCAGATGAAAGTAAATTTTGCATTTCATTTGGAAATCAAGGTCCCAGAGTCTGGAGGAAGCCTGGAGAGGCACAGAATCCATGTTGCTTGAAGTCCAGTGTGAAGTTTCCACAGTCTGTGATGATTTGGGCTGCCATGTCATCTGCTGGTGTTGGTTCACTGTGTTTTCTGAAGTCCCCAGTCAACGCAGTCATCTACCAGGACGTTTTAGAGCACTTCATGCTTCCTGCTGCTGACCAACTTTATGGAGATGCAGATTTCATTTTCCAACAGGACTTGGCTCCTGCACACAGTGCCAAAGCAACCAGTATCTGGTTTAAGGACCATGGTATCCCTGTTCTTAATTGGCCAGCAAACTCGCCTGACCTTAACCCCATAGAAAATCTATAGGGTATTGTGAAGAGGTAGATGCGATATGCCAGACCCAACAATGCAGAAGAGCTGAAGGCCACTATCAGAGCAACCTGGGCTCTCATAACACCTGAGCAGTGCCACAGACTGATCGACTCCATGCCACGCCGCATTGCTGCAGTAATTCAGGCAAAAGGAGCCCCAACTAAGTATTGAGTGCTGTACATGCTCATGCTTTTCATGTTCATACTTTTCAGTTGGCCAAGATTTCTAAAAATCCTTTCTTTGTATTGGTCTTAAGTAATATTCTAATTTTCTGAGATACTGAATTTGGGATTTTCCTTAGTTGTCAGTTATAATCATCAAAGAAAAGAAATAAACATTTGAAATATATCAGTCTGTGTGTAATGAATGAATATAATATACAAGTTTCACTTTTTGAATGGAATTAGTGAAATAAATCAACTTTTTGAAGATATTCTAATTATATGACCAGCACCTGTATATATACATATATATATACAGTGGGTACGGAAAGTATTCAGACCCCCTTAATTTTTTTTACTCTTTGTTATATTGCAGCCATTTGCTAAAATAATTTAAGTTCATTTTTTTCCTCATTAATGTACACACAGCACCCCATATTGACAGAAAAACACAGAATTGTTGACGTTTTTGCAGATTTATTATAAAAGAAAAACTGAAATATCACATGGTCCTAAGTATTCAGACCCTTTGCTCAGTATTTAGTAGAATCAGCTTTTTGATCTAATACAGCCATAAGTCTTTTTGGGAAAGATGCAACAAGTTTTGGGGATCCTCTGCCATTCCTCCTCGCAGATCCTCTCCAGTTCTGTCAGGTTGGATGGTAAATGTTGGTGGACAGCCATTTTTAGGTCTCTCCAGAGATGCTCAATTGGATTTAAGTCAGGGTTCTGGCTGGGCCATTCAAGAACACTCACGGAGTTGTGAAGCCACTCCTTCGTTATTTTAGCTGTGTGCTTAGGGTCATTGTCTTGTTGGAAGGTAAACCTTCGGCCCAGTCTGAGGTCCTGAGCACTCTGGAGAAGGTTTTCGTCCAGGATATCCCTGTACTTGGCCGCATTCATCTTTCCCTCGATTGCAACCAGTCGTCCTGTCCCTGCAGCCGAAATACACCCCCACAGCATGATGCTGCACCACTGTGCTTCACTGTTGGGACTGTATTGGACAGGTGATGAGCAGTACCTGGTTTTCTCCACACATACCGCTTAGAATTAAGGCCAAAAAGTTCTATCTTGGTCTCATCAGACCAGAGAATCTTATTTCTCACCATCTTGGAGTCCTTCAGGTGTTTTTTAGCAAACTTCATGTGGGCTTTCATGTGTCTTGCACTGAGGAGAGGCTTCTGTCGGGCCACTCTGCCATAAAGACCCGACTGGTTGAGGGCTGCAGTGATGGTTGACTTTCTACAACTTTCTCCCATCTCCCGACTGCATCTCTGGAGCTCAGCCACAGTGATCTTTGGGTTCTTCTTTACCTCTCTCACCAAGGCTTTTCTCCCCCGATAGCTCAGTTTGGCCAGACGGCCAGCTCTAGGAAGGGTTCTGGTCGTCCCAAACGTCTTTCATTTAAGGATTATGGAGGCCACTGTGCTCTTAGGAACCTTAAGTGCAGCAGAAATGTTTTTGTAACCTTGGCCAGATCTGTGCCTTGCCACAATTCTGTCTCTGAGCTCTTCAGGCAGTTCCTTTGACCTCATGATTCTCATTTGCTCTGACATGCACTGTGAGAGCTGTAAGGTCTTATATAGACAGGTGTGTGGCTTTCCTAATCAAGTCCAATCAGTATAATCAAACACAGCTGGACTCAAATAAAGGTGTAGAACCATCTCAAGGATGATCAGAAGAAATGGACAGCACCTGAGTTAAATATATGAGTGTCACAGCAAAGGGTCTGAATACTTAGGACCATGTGATATTTCAGTTTTTCTTTTTTAATAAGTCTGCAAAAATGTGAACAATTCTGTGTTTTTCTGTCAATATGGGGTGCTGTGTGTACATTAATGAGAAAAAAACGAACAAATGATTTTAGCAAATGGCTGCAATATAACAAAGAGTGAAAAATTTAAGGGGGTCTGAATACTATCCGTACCCACTGTGTGTGTGTGTGTGTGTGTGTGTGTATATATATATGTATATATATATATATATATATAGAGAGAGAGAGAGAGAGAGAGAGAGAGAGAGAGAGAGAGAGAGAGAGAGAGAGAGAGAGAGAGACTTGCAATAAACATGAAATCTGCAGACGGACAGACTGATGTCACTTACACAACAGCTGGGATGTTGCAGCATCTGTCCAGTTCTTGTCTTCTGTAGCTGATTACTCTTATTTATGGACAGTCTAACTCTACTGACATACTGCAGACAGCAGGTCTCTTCTAAGAGATACACAACAAAGACATTTAATGTATCAACATGCATTGATCCAAATCCATATGCAATACATTTATTTTTATTTGTGACTCTAAATTAGTTAATAAGATTTATAATGCAAGCATCATTAGAGAAATATGGAGAGGTGAACTCTTTTTTATGAAAAGTGTTTCTTTATAACAACAAAAGCTTTTTTTTTTTTTTTTTTTAAAGCCAATTCTTTATTCATCCCAGTAGGAAACAACCTCTTCAAACAGAAGATCCGAAATGCCTCTTTTCTCTTAAAATTAGAGCAATATCACATCTGCTTAATTATGTGCTCAATACTAAAAAAAAGAAAAGAAAAAGACAGGATGATGGCCTTCTTTAAAGGGTTTAGCTGCTGGTTTTGTTATATCACCTTTTTATTTAAACTCCTGTGTTCAGTGATATGATCTCTTAAGTGACAAGATGTTTCTCTGACATAATTGCTTAAATATCTAACATTTTTAGTATTGCATGTACTGTTTATGTCATCTTTATAAATGTAATGTTTAAAGCATTTGGCATTTTTCATATATTATTGCTGATATATTGAGATATATTATTCCTGAAAGGGTCTTGGTTCCAGACTCCTTTGGGGAACATGCTTTACCTAGTTTGTCCCTGATATTTCTGGCTCTATTGTAAGCAATAAGAGCAAGATCTTTGAATGGATCATTTAGGGATGGATCATATTGCCGAATGGTAACACTTTACAATAAGGTTCATTAGTTAACATTAGTTAACAACATTAGTAAACGAACTAAGAATGAACAATACTTCTACAGCATTTATTAATCTTAGTTAATGTTCATTTCAGCATTTACTAATACATTATTAAAATCACAAGTTGTGTTTGTTAGCATTAGTTAATGCACTGTGAACTAACATGAATAAACAATGAATAACTGTATTTTCATAAATTAACATTAACAAAGATTAATAAATAGTGTAATAAATGCATTGTTTGTTGTTTTTTTCATGTTAGTTAATACATTATCTAATGTTAATAAATGACACCTTGTAAAGTGTTACCTGCCGAATATATCAGAATTTTCGCACCACATTATTTATATTAAGAGGTTTTGGTGAATAAGTGGTACAACATGTAAGACCTGATTTTTTTTTTTTTTTTTTTTTTTAATTTAGACCATTTTCAGAGCTTCTAGTTTGTACCTTCTGTTCTGTACATAAAAGCCACTTCTTCTTATAGTCTGAATTTAAACACTTTTTATAGGCATACCGTAATGATTCAGGATAATACAGATGGTTACAAATACAAATGGTTTGAAAGAGGAATTTATGATGTACTTGCTTATTATATAAATTTTGTGATTTGTAAACAAAAAAAAGTTACATGGTGTACATTTAGATTTGATATCATTTGTTACTGATGCGTCCATTAGGGACACAGTCAAAGATCCTCCTCTTATTTCTTACAAAAGAGCCGGAAATATCAGGGACAAACTAGTTAGGGTCACGGCTTGTTGGGGCTTGAAGCTTAATAGAGCATGAAGGAGTCAGGTATGCAAATGAACAGAGTCTTTTAATAAATCTACACAGAATGCAAAAACACTACCTCTTCAAATAACGTAAGACAGGACAAAAAAAACAGGGGAAAGGCAGGGCTATAAATACTAACCAAACGAAAGGAACTAATGGCATAAATTAACAAGGAACAGGTGATACAAATGATAATCAGGGAACTAAACTAGGTCAGGGCAGGTAGAACAGAAAACCCAATGAAAACAAACTCCGTTAGACTTGCTATAGCACAAGATTGAGTTGTTTTGAGTGGAGAGCTTCATTTCAACCTGAATATAGGCAGTTTGGAGGAATTGAGTTAGAAGTTATGGATTCGTGTCTAGAGATTTGCAAAAAAAAAAAAAAAAAAAAAAAGAGGCATAATTTCAGGAAATGTGCAATTGAGAAAAACTGTAAAAGACTAAATAAATAAATAAATTAAAAAAAAGATTTTTTGAAGTCTCCAGGGGCCTGTACCATGAAGCCGGATTAGCTGGCTAGCCAGGTAAATTTCGGTTTAGTTTGCACCAATCCTGGGTTTTAGGTACCATGAAAGTGGCTTGGCTTTTAGCTGCGTTCATTACCATAGTAACTTACACTGCACAACTAACCTGGGGCCTGTACCATGATGGTGGCTAAACAAACTCGGGATTACAGGATTAGTTTTGAGTTGACAAAACCAAACCGATGCAATCAGGCTTAATTGGTACCATGAAGCAGCTCATCAACTTTCTCTGTCAACTCGGGCTTTGATCCTTAAGCTATGATTACTCCACGGGCGCGTGCACATAAAAGAGTGACGTCGGCACCGAACAACCAATCGCGTTCAATATGGATAGAGCGAGAGCTGTATATTTTTCTGCGGAGGAGCAAGAAATAATTATTCATAAGTATGAAGAATATAAACATGTGTTTCAAGCACGCAGTAATACTGTATCTGCTGCCAAAGCAAGAGAAGAATGTTGGAAAAAGATCGCTGATTGCGTTAATGCGTAAGTTAAACAAATATACATTCAATATTAATTAAAAATGATGTATGTGTGTGCGCGCGTGTATGATGCCTTTACAATAAGGTTGTATTTGTTTAGAGAACGTAATGCATTAGCTAACATGAATTGACAATGACCGATAGTTTTTCAGCATTTATTAATCTAATGCTAATTCCGTTAGTTCTTCAAGTTACTCCTGTTACTTCATTGTGCATTAGACGTATGTTAACAGTTAGTTTTATTTTAAAAATGTATTAATGCTTAAATTAAAATGTGTATGTGTGTGTGTGTGTATACGTATACTGTATGTATAAACGTATTTGTGTATAAAAATGTGACCGTATATTAGGCCTACGTCATATAGATTAATAGGTTATTCATTGATTTTTAGATGCAACCCCAACTACAAACGTTCTTGGCAGCAGATAAAGACAAAATATAAAAATATCATTCAAAGTGGTGAGTATTTACCATAACCTTTTATTATTTTCGTGAACATTTTCACAAAAACTTTTTTGCAGCAAACAGAAAAAAGTGTGACATTTTGTCATTTGATTTACCTTAAGACTTGTAATGATTGTTTGTGGTGGAATTATGTTTCAAGTGGAAACTGACTCCATCAGGGCCCTTTACAAAAGGAGCCTAGAATTGGACTGCACTCTAAAGGAGCTGGACTGTGAGCTGAGGAGCCTCCAAATTAAAAAAATTAAATTGGAGATCAAACAGATGGAAAAACAGATCTCAGTATGTGAACTTACTAAAACAGGCAACACATTAGTATGAACACTTAATACTTATTAATGCATCTTTCCCTCTTTCTCCCTCCCTAGCCACATCAACAATAAAACCATTTGAGACCTATCTGCAGTTTCAATTTACTTTTATTAAGTAAAATATTGTATGGTGATTACATCTCTGACAGCTGCGCCAGCTGGGTGGTCAAGTGTGATTGGGTCAATTTCATCGGGGAGAAGCTGGTTTAGTGGTGGTGCTTGCTCCTTTCTGATAGTGGCTATATTGTGCAGAATGGCACATGCAGCCACTATCTGTGATGCCCGCTCTGGTGACACCCTTAACCGCCGAAGGCAGTTGAAACGTGCCTTTAGGATGCCAAAGGTCATCTCAATCTTGACCCTGGTTTTACTGAGGGCCACATTGAACCGGTTTTGTGGCCTTGTCTGAGGGTCAGGATAGGGGGTTAGTAAAAATCTCTGGCATGCATAACCCCTGTCTCCTACCAACAGGCCATCAAAAAGCCCTGTCACAGAACAGAAAAGGGGAAAATTGTATAAGTTTTGCTTTGTCAATTAAAAAGAACACTTTAAAGTGTTTTGTACTGTAACTTGCCTTCCTCAAAGCGCTGACACAACACAGACTCACGGAAAATTCGTGAGTCATGCACTGAGCTAGGCCATTTGGCATCCAAGCTTGTGATCATGCATTCATGATCACAAGTTATCTGCAGATGAAATGTACAGTAGATCATTGTCATGTGTTAATGATTCATCTCACTGAAAATAAGTCATCTTGAATCTATAGTACACCTACCTGAACAATGACTGCGTTTACATGCGCACGAATATTGCGATTATTTCCAATAATCAGAGTAAGGACTTAATCGCATTTTGATGTTTACATGTCAAGAACAAGCTCTTACTCCTGTTTACATGCAATTTCCATTATTCGTATTATTCGCTAAGAATTGTGGTTAATTTTTTTTTACTGCCATTATTCACATACCCCACTGGACACAGCACAAATGATGGACTCAGAAAGAGCAGTGTTACTGGTCGCTGTTTTAATTAATTTACGTCTAATGCATAATGATTTTGTATGGCTGTATTCCACGCTTTTTCGGGGCCATAGAAATGTGATGGGATTTGTTTGCCTACGCTGCCGTCGCGTTCTGCTCGCCCTTTCTGGATGAGGGTAAGAAACAGAGACTGCTGGCAGCTTGTGTTTTCCTCAGAATGCGATGCTTTCTTCCCCTCCATCGTTTCTAATCTCCGTATTATTACAGGTGCGTGTCACGTTATTCATATATCTCACAAGCGCATGCGCACTTTGGTCAGAGCGGCAATACTGCGATTAAGGTGTTTACATGCCTGTATATTCCGATTAAAATCGGCGTACGCCACCTATGTTAATACGATTATTCCTGCTGCGATTATGAGCTTAATCGCATTATTTAGATCGAAGTATTGCGTTTACATGAGGTAAAGCATAATTGCAATATCGCCAAAATCTCATTATAATCGCATTAAGAGGGTCCATGTAAACGCACTTTTTGAGGCTGTGAAAGGACTTTCTATTCACATAATCTGCCTCATGTTCTCCAAGAGCTGTGGAGATTGCAACATGTGTGCAGTCTATTGCTCCTATGACTCTAGGGAATCCTATCATAAGATTAATATATTTGTTAAAAGATTTAGAATAAGAACATGTACTGTATTGTATAATTTAAGTGTTCTAAGTGAAATCTGCTTTCTGGGGAGAAAAAAAGTGAATGTCTAAAAGTAAATCTGTTCATGTAGTGTCACCCTATCAATCTTACCGGCAATTTTATAAAAGCCCTCTTTTATGGACATGGTCGATAAATGTCCAGGGAACACTATGAAGCTATTCATGTACCCCTGCAGTGCGAGGACTACCTTGCGAATGGTTCGACAAACCGTGTTTTTCTCTGCATCACCGACCGCATACAAGTACGTAGCCTACCGCTTGCAAAAAAACGCAAAAAAACGCAACGCAATGCATACCATTTGCGGTACAGTAAGAGCATGACTTCGACGTGTCACATTTGATATGTGCGGCTCAAGAAGTTCGCAAATATAAGAGATTCCTTCCGCGGAGAATCTGTATCTTTCATACAAGTAAGTATCAGGAAAAGCTAGGGGATTTTGTCTGTCCCTAAAAACTCTTTCTCTACGAAGTGCTCGTCTAACAATTTGTGCGGAGATGTCCACAGGATTTGGTAGAAAAGGTAAAGCCATTGCAACCGACACTGGGATATGTGACATCACCTATATGTTTCTTTGATCACAGCTGATTGGTCGAATTTCAGTCTGAGATCTCAAATCCAGAACATAACCTGCCCCGGAGCAGGTTAGCCGTGCAGCATAAGATACCATGGCGACAAACAACGCTTAAAGCCGAGCTACCTTCATGGTACCTAAAACCCAGAGTTGGGGCAAACTAAACTGAAACTTACCTGGCTAGCCAGCTAATCCGGCTTCATGGTACAGGCCCCTGCTCTGGGGCAGGTTATGTTCTGAGTTAGAGATCGCAAACTGAAATTGGACCAATCGGATGTGAGTAAAGTGACACACGTCTGACACAAACAAAAGTCACTCCCCCAGTTTCTCTTCCTACAAATTAAAGGTCACTATGAAGTACCTTAAAAAAACAACAACAACAAAATTGTCTGGCTTTATATGATCATTACAATTTACATATTATTATTACTCCATTACACAAACACTTTTAGTTTAACAATTATTATAAAGAATTTATTTTAAATGAATATTAATATATACAGATCATATTCAATATAAATAAGTGGTAGAATCAATAGATAACACTTTAAAAATGGCTACATGTGACCTTACATGTTTGAGTCTCTATCGCTATATATTATCAACTATATAAACTAACTTCACAAGTTTCACTTGTGACTGCACTGATAGAGCAAGATCATTTCCTTTATTTGTCCTCTTTCATGGACAAGTAATTCAGTGGAAATGCGTTTAAATTCCTCATATTCTTTAATCTCTTAACCTTTAACAAAAGAGTTTTGAATCTCGCTGACTCTCTCGCGAGAAGTGAATCACACTTGCTCTGTTTTGTGATTGGTTGTTCACCACTGATGTCACACATTCATGTGTACGCGCTCCATTAACTCAGGATCAAGCCTGAGTTGACAGAGAAAGTTGATGATCAGCTTCATGGTACCAACAAAGCCAGATTGGAGTGGTTTGGTTTTGTCAAGTCAAAACTTATCCTATAACTCTGAATTTGTTCATCTACCATCATGGTACAGGCCCCAGGACATTCTCTCCAGAAAACATTTGACTAGACTGGTTAATTAAAAAAAAAAAAAAAAATGAATCATTCACTTTTTCCTATATGACTTATGACTAAAAAAAATACAGGATCTTGATGATTTTAATGCACATTTAAAACAATTTAACTAAATAATTTAATAAAACATGTTTGTGATTAATAAATCATGCAATTTATCATTATTATTTATTTATCATTATCATTCAATTCTTTTGGTTTGTTTCGCCCCTTTGAAATTAAAGGAACACTCCACTTTTGTTATAATATAGCTGGGGACTACTTTCAGGCGCTACGTAATATCACTGCGCCTGCTGCGGCCATGTTACGGCAGCAAAGTTCCTTGATTATTACGCCGGACTGGGAGTATAGTTCCTAATCATATCAGCCTAGAAAATAGCAACTTTTCATTTTCCGCCGGTCTTAGAACACGATATAACTACAGAAGAGTCAAGTTTTAAATAGGAAAACTATCGAAACTCTTTGGTCATTTTTGAACGTGATGCTACTGGTCTAATCGGATTCAATGATCTATGCTAAGCTATGCTAAAAGTGCTATCGCCAGACCCGGAGATCGGCTGAATGGATTCAAAAACGGTAAAACTCAACTTATTAACTCTGGGGGAGTTGGAGAATGAGCCTATTTCCAAAAAAAGTGGAGTGTTCCTTTAAGTTGTCTGTAATGAGTCCGGTCCATGACCTTCCGTCCGATTGCCACCAGAGGTCGCCCTTCCATTATATTGACTTTCACACCACGCAGACTGTTACACATCACCCTGGACTGCATTTCCCATCATACACTGCACTGATTACACACAGCTGTACCAATCACACGCTCACCTAAAAAGTATTGCACACACTATATAACACCCACTCAGATCCTGCTCAAGTGGCTTTACATTACGGAGCCATTCCAAGTTTCCGGTCCTATTTTCTAGTTTAAGTCTAGTCATTTCATGTTGCCTTGTTGTCTGGTTCCTGATCTTCTGCCTGTGTATCTTGGATTAACCCTTTGCCTGCTTTTTCGGACAGTGTTTGCACCTCGCCTGGACTATTGCTTGTGTTATTTGGATTACACCTCGTCAAGCCCTCTGGATATTGTTCGCTGATCGTAGACCCACGCTAGCCCTAAGAATATTCTTTGCCTTGCCTGTTTGCCATTGTTTGACTTTTGCCTTTTTTGTGACCACAGCTGTGTCCCAAAGCTAAGTATACGCACCTCGGGGTGCGCATTTTAAGTGCGAATGCCTCACAGTGGGCTGTCACAAACTGAAGTGCTTGGACTCCAAGGGGAGTATTTCAAGTGTGATTGTGTCACAGCGTCACGATGTAAGCTGTCCCAATTCAGAACGCGCCCTCCGAAGACCGCACTCCAAGGCCGATTGCATCACCGCAGTGCAACGAAGGCTGCCATAATTCTAAAGCGACGTCAAATACGCCCTCCTTTTCCTTTTCCCTTGTCCATCTGATGGACACTTTGCACCCTACCATATCCCAGAATTCATAGCACGCTGATGAGTTCTGTTGGGGGAATTCACATTGAAATGTAAGTTTTGTGTTATCATTTACTTAAATACCTAGTGAAACAAGTGTTAAAAGCCAGGGATTTTTTTTAACACAAAGCCCACAAACAATAAGACAACCACTATATAAGGCAATAGTCTTTACTTTTGTGTTTTGTAATGCTGTCATGTAAGATATGTCCATAAATGTTTTAACCAAACTTGAGCACTTCAGTATTTTGTATGCATGCCCTGCTGTCATATTTTCTAATGCTGCACCAATTTTTACATGTGTTTAAATATGTTGTACATATTTTCAAAGATTGCACCACTGTCTAAATATTTTCCTTAAGTGTTTCCATTTTCGTTTGTTTTAGAACTATTCTGGAAAAAATGAGCCTGTTGGGGAAGGACTTAAAAAATACTAAGTAAGTTAGAAACATTTTCTTTTTTTTTTTTTTAGACACAATCTGAAATTCATTGTGCTGTCGTTGTTAACAGGCATGGTTTATTTGCTCTGTTTTAGGGTTGCAAGTATCCTGGGACAGATGAGGGAGTGAGTGGAAGCTGGTGGAGCTGCTCAGAGAGGACATCCAACTCCAGAGAAACAGAGGAGCGAAGAGCACAGGAGAGCCGGGGGAGAACAGAGAGACAAATTATTTATTAACCCTTCTCTCAAGAAGAGAAAATGGTGGAAAAAATGGGTACATTAAAATTTTTCAGTATCTTCTTTTGTCACGTTGTCAATGAAACAACCAATTTCTGTAGTTCATTGTTGTGATGTAATTTAAAAACAAAATGGTAAGTTGTATACATTATTCATTTTTGGGTCACACTTTATATTAGGTGGCCTTAACTACTATGTACTTACACCAAAGAATAATTACAATGTATTTTCTGTGTTCATACTGTATTGCAAAACACTTTTGCTGCTATTGAAGTGGGATACGGGTAAGGTTAGGGACAGGTTTGGTGGTGTGGGTAGGTTTAAGGGTGGGTTAAGGTGTAAGGGATGGTTCAACAGTGTAATTATAAATGTAAGTACAAAAATGTATTAAAGATGCAATTACATATAGGTATTTTTAAAAATATAAGTACAATGTAAAAACATGTATGTACACAATAAGTGCATTGTACCAAATTATTATTTTAAATGTAAGTACACAGTTAAGGCCACCTAATATAAAGTGGGACCCATTTTTGTAATGTAATTTATTTGTGAATGAGCCCGAGTACTTTCTGTACATTTTATATTTTTTGTTATGCATATTCACACATGTAAATAAAAGGGAAGTAATTATGTATGTATTAATTATGGCCACAGCCATATCACCCTGCAGCCCAAGACCGGTTGCCCATGGAAGCTAAGCAGGGCTGAGCCTGGCCAGTACCTGGATGGGAGACCTCCTGGGAAAGCTAGGTTGCTGTTGGAAGAGGTGTTAGTGGGACCAGCAGGGGGTGCTCACCCTGCAGTATGTGTAGGTTCTAATGCCCCAGTATAGTGACGGGGACACTATACTGTAAAAAAGCACCGTCTTTCGGATGAGACGTTAAACCGAGGTCCTGACTCTCTGTGGTCACTAAAAATCCCATGCCACTTCTCATAAAAGAGTAGGGGTGTAACCCCGGTGTCCTGGCCAGATTCCCTCCACTGGCCCTTGTCAATCATGGCCTCCTAATAATCCCCATCCACTTGATTGGCTCTATGACTCTCTCTCCTCTCCACCTGTAGCTGGTGTGTGGTGAGCGCACTGGCGCCGTTGTCCTATGGCTGCCGTCGCACCATCCAAGTGGATGCTGCACACTGGTGGTGGTTGAGGAGAGACCCCCCACATGATTGTAAAGCGCTTTGGGTGTATTGCAATACACATTAAAGCGCTATATAAATGCCTCATTCATTCATTCATGTACATTTATTCATTTTTAATGCAGCTTACAAAACATTCTTCTATACTTTTTTTTTTCTTTGCCCTGTAAATAAAGGTTTTACACATTAAAACCAGTTGTTCTATACACAGCCTAGATTTAACATCAGAAAAACAACATCGATATTGTGCGCAGCCCAGCACCTCATCAGTGACTCCGAGGACAATGCGGTGGACAGTTGAACGAGGCATGCCAAACACTCAGGAGAGCACTCTGTATGATGCACCACTGGCCAGACAGAAGTGAAACACCAGAGTCTGGATTGTGGCACTTCTCAGAAGGTCCAGCCCAAAATCATTAACCTGTCCAGTGCTGGCACATTCAGCTTTATCCTGCAGTACAGGGGTCTGGTCTGATTTAGGGAAAGAAGGAAAAGAGAAATTGTTTAGATCTATGACAAAGTATTTAGTAGAATAAATACTGAGATACTTTAGTAAACTACTTGTAGTAACTACTAATACCACACTGGGGAAAAACTACTAGTCATATTTAAAAGAAAAGCTTAGTTAAAGGGATAGTTCAACCAAAAATGAAAATTCCAAACCAGGAAAAACTTGAGGGTGAGTAAATGATTACAGAATTTTCATTTTTGGGTGAACTATCCTCTAATTAAAAGTATTATCTTGCATACTCGAATATACTTAAGGTATTGAGAGTAAAGGTATAGGCCTACAGTATTGTTCTGAAAAAGAATTAGTCAGGATGGTTTTGCATTAATATTACTGCTGCACTAATGTGTGTTGCATTTTACTTCTGAACATGTTCAAGGTTGTTAAATTTAAAGTTGCCTATTTCATATACTGTTGGGTTTAATCTACAACAATTTGTACGAGAATACTTAAATGTACTTCCTTGCAGTTCACCACTGATTATTCTGAAAATGAAAGCAACAACGTTTTGTCAGAATATTAACAAATTGATGCTAACTAGGCGAGGCAAGTTTATTTATATAGCACATTTCATACACAATGGTAATGCAAAGTGCTTTACATAAAAGGAAGTGAAATAGTCATTAAAAATAATAAGAAATTAAAAATAAATATTAAAAATCACAACAATAAAAACAAAGTGATTTAAAAATTGATTTTAAAAGAATTTAAAACATTTAAGAATAGAAAGTGATTATACACAGTGCAATCAGTTCAGACGTAGCACAGTGCTCATTCAACAAATGCACATCTAAACAGATGAGTTTTGAGTCTGGATTTAAAAGTGGCTAATGTTTTAGCACATCTGATCTCTTCTGGAAGCTGAATTGCGGGTGGCATAATAGCATAATAGCATAAAGCAGACTCCCCTTGTTTTGTGTGAACCCTTGGTATTTCTAACTGACTCGATCCTAATGATCTGAGTGGTCTGTTAAGTTTATATTCAGTGAGCATATCTCCAATGTATTTAGATCCTAGGCCATTTAGAGATTTATAAACAAGTAAAAGTACTTTAAAATCAATCCTAAATGTAACTGGAAGCCAGTGTAACTATATCAGAGGCTGCATCTGAAGGACTCGGACTGGCCGTGCAGGTCACTGGTCAGCTGTCACAGCTGTCGTTGAACATTGAGCTGTTCAATGCCCTATTTATTTATTTTTCACTGTTTTGTTTTTATGCTTAACTGCCTAAAAAATCCGGGTTCCAAACCTGTCTACATATGCATGGTCAAGACAATGAACTATATAAAATCGCACCTTTATAAGATCTCAGTCAGCATTTGAACTGCTATGTGTGTGTGTGTGTGTGTGTGTGTGTGTATTTTGTAGTTTTTCCATTATTCAAGAAATCTCCAAGCAGTACCTGCATTTAAAGTTGTAATCCGCCAATTAAGGACGCAGCAAACCAGTGTAATTTACCTGGCCTCGGTCTTGGCTAAGCCTGAGGTACATCACAGTCTCCTCCATTATGACGTAAAACAAAAACATGATCAACTCTGGCTCCACCTGTCCTGTCCGGAGGGCAGCTCTCCTCTCGCACCGTTGCCATGCAACAGGAGCGGCAATCCGGAACACCTGGTGGCGCAATTAGGAAATCCTGCAAAGGCGGAGCGTCTCAAGCACTTCCAAGGGTCCTTCGTGGGTCCTTCGAAGTCCATTCACTCTAGAGTGCGTACACTGAGCTTTGGGACACAGCTCACGTCTTGGAATAAAGCCTTGCATATGGATCCGCACATCTCACGTCTCGTTCGCCCCGTAACATTGTCAGTTGTTTGAAAGAGTAAACTACACATCCTTGCGGCAAATCTGAGACATTTATTTAATAGTTGTTGTGAAGTTAATCTCATATGTGCAAACATATGAGTATGTTTTCTTTAACTTTAGCATTACAAATATGAAAGCATTGTAAAGGAACATGATTGTTTGAAACACAAGCAAAACAGCAACAGCATCACATTTTTTTTTATTTTTTTTTACCTTGCGTCAGTGTGAGGCTGAAAAAGCCTAGAATGATGATGAAGAAGATGCTGAAACGCATGATATCCCGGTGTCTCTACTTTAAAATTAGAGAAAATCATGAACTACTCTTACAAACACATACAGAGTTTTCATATGCCGTATCATATTAGACTGCTCACCTTTTTTCATGAATAAAAGAGTAAAGTACAGTGGCTTGTTCCCAGTATCAGGATTCTGTGCATGTTTACAAATTTATTTATAAGGGGTCTGACCCTGATACCTGAGCAGGTGAAGTCATATCCCGCGAGGAAATAATCACACACTATGAGACAAACCTTCATGTGCCGTTGTTTGTGTTGTCGCTGGTTTGTTTGGTCTGTGGATTTAGCATTTTTTGCTTTGGCTAACCATAGTATGATTAATTATTCATCTTAACTCATCATAATCCTCATAAATCCAGGAACCACACCAAAAAAAAAAAAAAAAACAGCTTCTAATGAAACCATGAAGTGTAACCTAGTCAACAAAACTGTGAAAACTGAAAGAATATATGCAGTTCATGGTTTTATTAGAAGCTGAAAAAAACCAGTTAATATATATATTTTTTTTTGGTTGAAATAGTCCAATATTTCAAATATATTATGTCACAGTGGAGTGATCTGAACAAACCTTAAGCACTAAACTTCAGAATGTGTAAGGAGGTATGCTTTTGAACAAATAATCATATCACTAATTAAATCAACTTCATGTGACCAGCACCTGATGAAGATGCATCATAAATGTTTATAATTATTGCCTACATCTACTATAGAGATTATGATTATTACTACGAATAAAAAACTTTTTCTAAATTATTACGAGTTGTACTGTAGCGAAGGTCTAGACAATCACAACACTGTTTCAGTAGCCATTGTGGTTTGTTTGCCCTTGAAATGAAATAAGCAATGTGCATTGATGATGTTAATGAGTTAATGAGTTTTCTATTAAACGTATTTTCAAGCTTTTACATCTAAATGTAGAAAAAAAATCCCTCAAATGTTAAAGGCATGCAAAAAATATTATATTTAAGTCATACTATTAGTCATCACTTTTAAAACCAAATTTCACATTTTGGCATGTCTAGGCATCACTTGAAAATGTGAAAAATGCACGATTTGATTTTAATTAGATTTTAATGAAATCTCTTATAAGAATAATATGATCATACTTTACATATAGCACCCACTAGCTCAAACCCCTGCAAATTTTTTCATCACAAGATGTGATTCATTTTGATATTCAAAGAACTCATTTTCATTGAAGACATTTTTGCATGTTGTCACTGGGCAGAACATCTTGTCCTAAATGTCTCATCTTGACACAGAAGATATTGACACTAAATAATCTAATCCTCAGTAAATCTAAAATAATTTCATGCTCCATGCTAGTAATTTATTGGGCAGAATCAGAATAAACATTTCCCGCCGTACATTCACTATTATTAGTTAGTCTAAATGTGAAAAAAGTGTTACTTCCATAATGAAATCAATCCGATCCTTTTGTCCTCCAGATTTTACAACGCAAATCTGATTTCCCTCAAATACTTTTGGGCATAAATCAAAAGCATAAAATGTACTGCATACACATCATTGTATTATATCTAGCAACCATGAAAATGGGAATAATAAGCTAATTTCCTTACAGTACATATCAAATACAGATAATCACTAGATTACATATCTCAAAGGTCCTATTTATACTTTTAATGATTTTAGAAAAAAGAGAGCATTAAATGGTAAATTTAGTCAAAGAAAAGTTTATTATTGTAAGAATGCAACTGTTTGTAGTTAAAGTTAAGTTAGATTCATTAATGTACAGTAACTAAAATTTACATAATATGACCATTCATGACTTTTAAATTATGAGCAGTTCTCATTTCCTCTAAACAATATAGTTCAAACTGATCTTTACATTCTTTAAGTCTATTTTATAGTTTACTTTAAAAGATTTGCACTGAAGATTACGGTCCTCTACATGTATTATTAGAATTGGGCATACGGTTGATCTCTTCATGAAACACCTCTTCATCTTCAGCCCTTCTCCAGCTTATTTTGCTGTCATTTCCCAGCCCCACGCTCTTCAGCTTTTCACTTATCTGGAAGACCAGCAAGAAAGAAATATTTAAAAAAAAAATAATGAAAAATGAAAAATCATGTCAGGCTACATATCAGCATTAAACTCAAGTTGCAACAATATTGATGATATGAGTAGTGCTGGCTAGCTGTAATGTAATGTATTTTAACACATTATTGTTTTCCTAAAACCCAGTACATACTCTGCACCAGAATTTGACAATGAAACTACACACAGTGTTAAAGGCAGATACAAACCTCATTCAGAATGGCCGTCTGTACTGAATGATCATTCAATGCGCATTTTCCATTACAGGAAAATTTCAGTCTGATGATCTGTTTTCTAGCAAACTTTTCATCTAGATAAATACAGAGCTAAAGTCATCCTCAACATATAAAATACATGTAAACATATCACAGTTGTTTGTAATATTTGTTTCAAGAGTGATCTACAAACCTTTTATTTGAATAATCTGTTTCTGTGAACTGGGGAAACTCACCTCCATGGCAGACAAAAGGCTGCTGTAGATCACAACTGTGTTGAGCCCATTTCCCAGAATTATTTCTTGACATGCCAACACAGTCACCAGATCCTGATCTCTGGGATGGTTGACCTGCTGCCCAGTATCTGAAGAAGCGGCTACAGTTGTCAGACCATTCCCAAGAGTCCTGGAACAGACCAACCCACATAACCTCTGGAGCTACAACAAGTTTATGTACACGAGATGAATCCTCTCTGTTGAGCATGGTGGACAGATCTGTGTGATACATTCTGCAGTAGCTCTGAGCATCAGTCCAATTCATCGACAAACCTATCCTGAGGTGTCCAGTGCTTTCTATGAAGAAGTGAACAAAAAATTCAATCAGATCTCAACTTTATTTTCACCTAAACAATATATTTATTCACATAAACTCTTAACTCACCATTGTAACATGAAAAGCGAGTGGAATATGAGCATCCAAAAGTCCTCCATGTATATACTCCAATCAAAGTACAGTTGTATGAACTCTGTGGTTCACCGCTGGCCCAGTTACTGTACAGTCCGAATGCATCTCCGTTAGACCAACCCCAGCGTTTCTGTGTCCCGCTCTTCAGTCCAATCCACACTGATCCATTGTATCCAGCATCCACTATATTTACCAGCCTGTTCACATCAGCAATGCTGTCTACAGTAGCCAGATCAGTGAATCTCTCTCTGCAGTAACTCTGGGCCTCTGGCCACGACATGCTCGCATTTATATAGTGGTACTGACGAGAAAGAGCAGAACTGCTCCAGAAGAGCCCTGTTCACATTAAGATGTTAAACCATCAATACATGAGCACATCATCATCAATACAGATTATAAACGACCACACCAACCTGACAACACAAGCAGCACAAACAGACTCCCGTCCATGGCTGCTCACACAGATCCTCTCTGCTGGATTTTAGAAAGAAATGACCAAACGAGCAAGTTTTTTCTATATCGAATTCAAGATTCAGGTGACTAACTGTCAATTAACATCCATTAACATGATCACAAATCAAATTATGGCTAGATGTGATGTTTTAATTACTTACCTATAATTTATTTTTGTCCTATAAGTCATCCAACTGCTAGTGTCACCTCAGGAGGGTGATGGACATGAAAAGGAGTGAGTTTAACCCTTAATCTAGTTTCTAATTGGTTAAACTAATGATGTTATAAATCACTGCGTATTCAACACTCCCTACTCTCTTTGGCCCATTTCCAATAAACACACCCTTAAAAGTTCTTGGCCATGCACTCTCAGAAATAAAGGTACAAAAGCTGTCACTGGGGCGGTACCTTTTCAAAAGGTACACCTTTGTACCTATTAGGTTCAAATATGTACACTTTAAGTACTAATATGGACCCTTTAGGTACAAACATGTACCTTTTGAAAAGGTACCACCCCAGTGACAGAATTTGTACCTTTATGTCTGAGAGTGTGAAGAACAAAATAAGCAGCATTGTGGACTTGACCTTCAGCCAATTAGTCTAACAAATCCTGTCCCTCGCATACACCGATCAATTCCTTTTACCACGTTTAAATCCACATCATTTAATTGATTTCCCCCTCACTAAATGACATTCCTTTTAACATTTAAACTTCAGAATGAGCATCAGAATTAGATGAGGAGGTTCAGTCTGCACCATAATATAATGTTATTTTCTCTTAAAGTTCAAGTCTAAAATGTTTATTTGTTTACGTAAAGAACATTGGAGCATTAAATGCTTTTGCCCACAGACATGACAAACACAATAAAAACATATGCTGATTTCTTTGATGGCAAGGTACAAAAAATTTTGATATTCAAATACTTTTCATTGAAGACGGCTTTGCATGTTGTCACTGGTCAGAACATCTCGCCCCAAAACAGCTGAACTTGAAGATATTTTGACAATTTGTTTAACAAAATGTTCAACCTAGTAATCTTCATTACAGCAAAACAAATTATTTCATGCTCCATGCCAATCATACACTGCATTACACACACAGTATGTGACCCTGGACCACAAAACCAGTCTTAAGTAGCACGGGCAATAGCCAAAAATACACTTTATGGGTCAAAAAAAAAAAAAAAAAAATCATGCCAAAAATCATTAGAATATTAAGCAAAGATCATGTTTCATGAATTTATTTTTTACATTTCCTACCATAAATATATCAAAATGCATTTTTTGATTAGTAATATGCATTGCTAAGGAATTCATTTAGAGAGATTTTCTCAATATTAGATTTTTTGTATAAATCTCAATTTTGAAAAACTGACCCTGACTGGTGTTGTGACCCAAGGTCATATATATATATATATATATATATATATATATATATATATATAGAGAGAGAGAGAGAGAGAGAGAGAGAGAGAGAGAGAGAGAGAGATGAAATAAACATGAATTTGCAATAAACATGAAATCTGCAGATGGACAGACTGATGTCATTTACACAACAGCTGGGATGTTGCAGCATCCGTCCAGTTCTTTTCTTCTGTAGCTGATTACTCTTTTCTTTATAGACCGTCTAAGGGTGAATCCCATTTCTCTGTCTTACCCCTAGTCCTTGTCCCTTGAAACCAAGTGGTAAGCGCTAGGGGCGAAAACATACTCTACTGACATACTGCAGACAGCAGGTCTCTTCTAAGAGATACACAACAAAGACATTTAATGTATCAACATGCACTGATCCAAATCCATATGCAATACATTTATATTTATTGTGACACTAAATTAGTTAATAAGATTTATAATGCGAAGAAAACACAAAATGTCCAGTAACCCGTAAGCATCATTAGAGAAATATGGAGAGGTGAATTCTATTTTATGAAAAGTATTTCTTTATTCATCCCAGTAGGAAACAACCTCTTCAAACAGAAGATCCAAAATGCCTCTTTTCTTTTAAAATTAGAGCAATATCACATCTGCTTAAATTAATTATGTGCTCAATACTAAAAAAGAGAGGACAAAATCTAATGTTTAAAGCATTTGGCATTTTACATATTTTTGCTGAGATATATTATTCATGAAAGGGTCTTGGTTCCAGACTCCTTTGGGGAACATGCTTTACCTATATTGTCCCTGATATTTCTGGCTCTATTGTAAGCAATAAGAGAAAGATCTTTGAATGTATCCTTTAGGGATGGATCGTATTGCCGAATATATCAGAATTTTTCCACCACATTATTTATATTAAAAGGTTTTGGTGAATAAGTGATACAACATGTAAGACCTGATCTTTTGTTTTTAGACAATTTTCAGAGCTTCTAGTTTGTACCTTCAGTTCTGTACATAAAAGCCACTTCTTCTTATAGTCTGAATTTAAAGACTTTTTATAGGCATACCGTAATGATTCAGGATAATTCAGATGGTTACAAATACAAATGGTTTGAAAGAAGAATTTATGATGTGCTTGCTTATTATATAACTTCTCTGAATTGTAAACAAAAAAAAGTTACATGGTGTACATTTAGATTTGATATCATTTGTTGCTCTTGCAGAATACTGGCATATTCTGCAAGATGATGCATCCATTAGGGACACAGTCAAAGATCCTCCTCTTATTTCTTACAAAAGAGCCAGACATATCAAGGATAAACTAGTTAGGGTCACGGCTTGTTGGGGCTTGAAGCTCAATAGAGCATGAAGGAGTCAGGTATGCAAACGAACAGAGTCTTTTAATAAATCTACACAGAATGCAAAAACACTGCCTCTTCAAATAACGTAAGACAGGACAAAGAAAACAGGGGAAAGGCAGGGCTATAAATACTAACCAAACGAAAGGAACTAATGGCATAAATTAACAAGGAACAGGTGATACAAATGATAATCAGGGAACTAAGGAAAACTAGGTCAGGGCAGGTAGAACAGAAAACCCAAAGAAAACAAACTCCGTTAGACTTGCTATAGCACAAGATTGAGTTGTTTTGAGTGGAGAGCTTCATTTCAACCTGAATATAGGCAGTTTGGAGGAATTGAGTTAGAAGTTACGGATTTGTGTCTAGAGTTTTGCAAAAAAAAAGATACATAATTTCAGGAAATGTGTTTAAGCAATTGAGAAAAACTGTAAAAGACAAAAAAAAAAAAGAAAGAAGATTTTGTGAAGTCTCCAGGGGCCTGTACCATGAAGCCGGATTAGCTGGCTAGCCAGGTAAGTTTCAGTTTAGTTTGCCCCAACTCTGGGTTTTAGGTACCATGAAGGTAGCTCGGCTTTAAGCGTTGTTTGTCGCCATGGTATCTTATGCTGCACGGCTAACCTGCTCCGGGGCAGGTTATGTTCTGGATTTGAGATCTCAGACTGAAATTCGACCAATCAGCTGTGATCAAAGAAACATATAGGTGATGTCACATATCCCAGTGTCGGTTGCAATGGCTTCACCTTTTCTACCAAATCCTGTGGACATCTCCGCACAAATTGTTAGTCGAGCACTTCGTAGAGAAAGAGTTTTTAGGGACAGACAAAATCCCCTAGCTTTTCCTGATACTTACTTGTATGAAAGATACAGATTCTCCGCGGAAGGAATCTCTTATATTTGCGAACTTCTTGAGCCGCACATATCAAATGTGACACGTCGAAGTCATGCTCTTACTGTACCGCAAATGGTATGCATTGCGTTGCGTTTTTTTGCAAGCGGTACGTACTTGTATGCGGTCGGTGATGCAGAGAACCTTGGGAAAAACACGGTTTGTCGAACCATTCGCAAGGTGGTCCTCGCACTGCAGGGGTACATGAATAGCTTCATAGTGTTCCCTGGACATTTATCGACCATGTCCATAAAAGAGGGCTTTTATAAAATTGCCGGTAAGATTGATAGGGTGACACTACATGAACAGATTTACTTTTAGACATTCACTTTTTTTCTCCCCAGAAAGCAGATTTCACTTAGAACACTTAAATTATACAATACAGTACATGTTCTTATTCTAAATCTTTTAACAAATATATTAATCTTATGATAGGATTCCCTAGAGTCATAGGAGCAATAGACTGCACACATGTTGCAATCTCAACAGCTCTTGGAGAACATGAGGCAGATTATGTGAATAGAAAGTCCTTTCACAGCCTCAATGTTCAGGTAGGTGTACTATAGATTCAAGATTACTTATTTTCAGTGAGATGAATCATTAACACATGACAATGATCTACTGTACATTTCATCTGCAGATAACTTGTGATCATGAATGCATGATCACAAGCTTGGATGCCAAATGGCCTAGCTCAGTGCATGACTCACGAATTTTCCGTGAGTCTGTGTTGTGTCAGCGCTTTGAGGAAGGCAAGTTACAGTACAAAACACTTTAAAGTGTTATTTTTAATTGACAAAGCAAAACTTATACAATTTCCCCCTTTTCTGTTCTGTGACAGGGCTTTTTAATGGCCTGTTGGTAGGAGACAGGGGTTATGCATGCCAGAGATTTTTACTAACCCCCTATCCTGACCCTTAGACAAGGCCACAAAACCGGTTCAATGTGGCCCTCAGTAAAACCAGGGTCAAGATTGAGATGACCTTTGGCATCCTAAAGGCACGTTTCAACTGCCTTCGGCGGTTAAGGGTGTCACCAGAGCGGGCATCACAGATAGTGGCTGCATGTGCCATTCTGCACAATATAGCCACTATCAGAAAGGAGCAAGCACCACCACTAAACCAGCTTCTCCCCGATGAAATTGACCCAATCACACTTGACCACCCAGCTGGCACAGCTGTCAGAGATGCAATCACCATACAATATTTTGGTTTTATTGTTGATGTGGCTAGGGAGGGAGAAAGAGGGAAAGATGCATTAATAAGTATTAAGTGTTCATACTAATGTGTTGCCTGTTTTAGTAAGTTCACATACTGAGATCTGTTTTTCCATCTGTTTGATCTCCAATTTAATTTTTTTAGTGATCTCCAATTTAATTTTTGGAGTGCAGTCCAATTCTAGGCTCCTTCTGTAAAGGGCCCTGACAGAGTCAGTTTCCACCTGAAACATAATTCCACCACAAACAATCATTACAAGTCTTAAGGTAAATCAAATGACAAAAGGCATGACTTAATACAGGCACAGGACTGGCTGTAATTTATGTCAAGGGTTTAAAGCAGTACCTTGTTCACATTCCTTCTGAAGCCCATTGAGGTAGAGGTGTCAGTTTGTGGGGCAGGTTGTGAAAAATCCTACAATAAAAGATAAGGGCTAGTCACATTTGTGTGACATTAAAATGTGTGCCATTAAAAAAAAAAAAAAAAAATGCATTCACCTCAGCAATGGTTTCAGAACACACAGAGAGGGTGTCTTCGTCATTTGCTTCAGCCTAATAAATAAAAGTAGGCCAATGTAAAGCGTAACTGTTGTAAAGCATATTCATAGTGTTCTGTCTGTTTCAAGCTCAGCTCTGTGTGGGAGACTGTGTGAACGTGTGCCGGCTTCAACAGGGACACTGTATTTCCCGCTACTGCAGAACATACAGTCAGCCACATGTACAACTTTTAAAAGGTAGTAATGCATTGCACACATACCCAGTGTCACTTGCTTAGAGGAGCCAGCACCAGGGTCAGATTGTACAGCACCTGTAATACCATCCATAATCGGCCGCCCCTTATTGCTACTCAGAGCCAGCTCCTCTGCTACAGTGTATTCTGAGGTGGCCCTCCCCCAGTTTTCCGAATGTCACACTTTTTTCTGTTTGCTGCAAAAAAGTTTGTGAAAATGTTCACGAAAATAATAAAAGGTTATGGTAAATACTCACCACTTTGAATGATATTTTTATATTTTGTCTTTATCTGCTGCCAAGAACGTTTGTAGTTGGGGTTGCATCTAAAAATCAATGAATAACCTATTAATCTATATGACGTAGGCCTAATATACAGTCACATTTTTATACACAAATACTTTTATACATACAGTATACGTATACACACACACTTGAATTTAAGCATTAATACATTTTTAAAATAAAACTAACTGTTAACATACGTCTAATGCACAATGAAGTAACAGGAGTAACTTGAAGAACTAACGAAATTAACATTAGATTAATAAATGCTGAAAAACTATCGTTCATTGTCAATTCATGTTAGCTAATGCATTACGTTCTCTAAACAAATACAACCTTATTGTAAAGGCATCATATACACGCGCGCACACACATACATCATTTTTAATTAATATTGAATGTATATTTGTTTAACTTACGCATTAACGCAATCAGCGATCTTTTTCCAACATTCTTCTCTTGCTTTGGCAGCAGATACAGTATTACTGCGTGCTTGAAACACATGTTTATATTCTTCATACTTATGAATAATTATTTCTTGCTCCTCCGCAGAAAAATATACAGCTCTATCCATATTGAACGCGATTGGTTGTTCGGTGCCGACGTCACTCTTTTATTATGCACGCGCCCGTGGAGTAATCATAGCTTAAGGATCAAAGCCCGAGTTGACAGAGAAAGTTGATGAGCTGCTTCATGGTACCAATTAAGCCTGATTGCATCGGTTTGGTTTTGTCAACTCAAAACTAATCCTGTAACCCCGAGTTTGTTTAGCCACCATCATGGTACAGGCCCCAGGACATTTTCTCCAGAAAACATTTGACTAGACTGGCGTAATTTAAAAAAAAAAAAAAAAAAAAAAAAAATCTTTCTCCTATATGGCTCATGACTAAAAAAAATACAGGATCTTAATGATTTTAATGCACATTTAAAGCAATTTAACTAAATCATTTAATAAAACAGGTTTGTGATTAATAAATCATGCAATTTATCATTATTATTTATTTATCATTATCGATTCTTTTGGTTTGTTTCCCCCCTTTGAAATTAAGTTGTCTGTAACGAATCCGGTCTGTGAACTTCCATCCGATTGCCACCAGAGGTCGCCCTTCTATTATATTGACTTTAACACCACGCAGACTGTTAGGCATCACCCTGGACTGCATTTCCCATCATACATTGCACTGATTACACACAGCTGTACCAATCACACGCTCATCTAAAAACTATTACACACACTATATAACACCCACTCAGATCCTGCTCAGGTGGCTGAGTATTGTTGAGTGTATATCACTCTTCTAGTGATAGCGACATTATGGAGCCATTCCAAGTTTCCGGTCCTAGTTTTAGTTTAAGTCTAGTCATTTCGTGTTGCCTTGTTGTCTGGTTCCTGATCTTCTGCCTGTGTATCTTGGATTAACCCTTTGCCTGCTGTTTCGGGCTGTGTTTGCACCTCGCCTGGACTATTGCTTGTGTTATTTGGATTACACCTCGTCAAGCCCTCTGGATATTGTTCGCTGATCGTAGACCCACGCTAGCCCTAAGAATATTCTTTGCCTTGCCTGTTTGCCATTGTTTGACTCTTGCCTTTTTTGTGACCACAGTTGTGTCCCAAAGCTAAGTATACGCACCTCAGAGTGTGCATTTTAAGTGCGAATGCATCACAGTGGGCTGTCACAAACTGAAGTGCTTGGACTCCAAGGGGCGTATTTCAAGCATGATTGTGTCACAACGTCACGACGTAAGCTGTCCCAATTCAGAACGTGCCCTCTGAAGACCGCACTCCAAGGCCGATTGCGTCACCATGGCGCAACAAAGGCTACCATAATTCTAAAGCGACGTCAAATGCGCCCTCCTTTTCCCAGGAAAATTAAGTATCCATTTGATGGACACTTCGCACCCTACCATATCCCAGAATTCATAGCGCGCTGAGGAGTTCTGTGGGGAAATTCACATTGAAATGTAAGTTTTGTGTTATTTACTTAAATACATAGCGAAACAAGTGTTAAAAGCCAGGGATTTTTTTTTAACACAAAGCCCACAAACAATAAGACCACCACTATATAAAGCAATAGTCTTTACTTTTGTGTTTTGTAATGCTGTCATGTAAGATATGTCCATAAATATTTTAACCAAACTTGAGCACTTCAGTATTTTGTATGCATGCCCTGCTGTCATATTTTCTAATGCTGCACCAATTTGTACATGTTTAAATATGTTGTACATATTTTCAAAGATTGCACCACTGTATAAATATTTTCCTTAAATGTTTCCATTTTGTCTTGTTTTAGAACTATTCTGGAAAAAATGAACCTGTTGGGGAAGGACTTAAATACTAAGTTAGAAACTTTTTTTTTTTTTTTAGACACAATCTGAAATTCATTGTGCTGTTGTTGTTAACAGGCATGGTTTATTTGCTCTGTTTTAGGATTGCAAGTGTCCTGGGACAGATGAGGGAGTGAGTGGAAGCTGGTGGAGCTGCTCAGAGAGGACATTCAACTCCAGAGAAACAGAGGAGCGAAGAGCACAGGAGAGCCGGGGGAGAACAGAGAGACAATAAATTATTTATTAACCCTTCATGGGTACATAAGTTTTTCAGTGTCTTCTTTTGTCACGTTGTGAATGAAACAACCAATTTCTGTAGTTTATTGTTGTGATGTTTAAAAATGGTGGTGGAAGGAACTGGTGAGTTGTATACATTATTAATTTTTGTAATGTAATTTATTTGTAAATGAGCCCGAGTACTTTCTTTACATTTTGTATTTTTTGTTATGCATATTCACATGTGTAAATAAAAGGGAAGTAATTATGTACATTTGTTCAGTTTTAATGCAGCTTATAAAACATTCTCTTTTTTTTTGCCCTGTAAATAAAGCTTTTACACATTAAAACCAGTTGTTCTATACATAGCCTAGATTTAACATCAGAAAAACCACATCGATATTGAGCGCAGCCCTGCCTCCAGGTGTTCTGGGGTCTTTGGGAGGTGAATCTTTTGGTGAATGGCCAGCACCTCATCAGCGAGTCAGAGGACAATGCGGTGGACAGTTGAACGAGGCATGCCAAACACTCTGGAGAGCACTCTGTATGATGCACCACTGGCCAGACAGAAGAGAAACACCAGAGTCTGGATTGTGGCACTTCTCAGAAGATCCAGCCCAAAATCATTAACCTGTCCAGTGCTGGCACATTCAGCTTTATCCTGCAGTACAGGGGTCTGGTCTGATTTAGGGAAAGAAGGAAAAGAGAAATTGTTTAGATCTATGACAAAGTAATTGGTAGAAGAAATACTGAGATACTTTAGTAAACTACTTGTAGTAACTACTAATACCACACTGGGGAAAAACTACTAGTCATATTTAAAAGAAAAGCTTAGTTAAAGGGATAGTTCAACCAAAAATGAAAATTCCAAACCTGGAAAAACTTGAGGGTGAGTAAATGATTACAGATTTTTCATTTTTGGGTGAACTATCCTCTAATTAAAAGTATTATCTTGCATACTCGAATATACTTAAGGTATTGAGAGTAAAGGTATAGGCCTACAGTATTGTTCTGAAAAAGAATTAGTCAGGATGGTTTTGCATTAATATTACTGCTGCACTAATGTGTGTTGCATTTTACTTCTGAACATGTTCAAGGTTGTTAAATTTAAAGTTGCCTACTTCATATACTGCTGGGTTTAATCTACAACAGTTTGTAAGAGAATACTTAAATGTACTTCCTTGCAGTTCACCACTGATTATTCTGAAAATGAAAGCAACAACGTTTTGTCAGAATATTAATAAATTGATGCTAACTATATCAGAGGCTGCATCTGAAGGACTCGGACTGGCCGTGCAGGTCACTGGTCAGCTGTCACAGCTGCCGCTGAACATTGAGCTGTTCAATGCCCTATTTATTTATTTTTCACTGTTTTATTTTTATGCTTAACTGCCTAAAAAATCCGGGTTGCAAACCTGTCTACATATGCATGGTCAAGACAATGAACTACATAAAATCGCACCTTTGTAAGATCTCAGTCAGCATTTGAACTGCTATGTGTGTGTGTGTATTTTGTAGTTTTTCCATTATTTAAGTAATCTCCAAGCAGTACCTGCATTTAAAGTTGTAATCTGGCAATTAAGGACGCAGCAAACAAGTGTAATTTACCTGGCCTCGGTCTTGGCTAAGCCTGAGGTACATCACAGTCTCCTCCATTATGATGTAAAACAAAAACATGATCAACTCTGGCTCCACCTGTCCTGTCCGGAGGGCAGCTCTCCTCTCGCACCGTTGCCATGCAACAGGAGCGGCAATCCGGAACACCTGGTGGCGCAATTAGGAAATCCTGCAAAGGCGGAGCATCTCAAGCACTTCCAAGGGTCCTTCGTGGGTCCTTCGAAGTCCATTCACTCTAGAGTGCGTACACTGAGCTTTGGGACACAGCTCACGTCTCGGAATAAAGCCTTGCATATGGATCCGCACATCTCACGTCTCGTTCACCCCGTAACATTGTCAGTTGTTTGAAAGAGTAAACTACACAGCCTTGCGGCAAATCTGAGACATTTACTTAATAGTTGTTGTGCAGTTAATCTCATATGTGCAAACATATGAGTATGTTTTCTTAAACTTTAGCATTACAAATATGAAAGCATTTTAAAGGAACATGATTGTTTGAAACACAAGCAAAACAGCAACAGCATCACATTTTTTTTTTTTTTACCTTGTGTCAGTGTGAGGCTGAAAAAGCCTAGAATGATGATCAAGAAGACACTGAAATGCATGATATCCCGGTGTCTCTACTTTAAAATTAGAGAAAATCATGAACTACTCTTACAAACACATACAGAGCTTTCATATGCCATATCATATTAGACTGCTCACCTTTTTTCATGAATAAAAGAGTAAAGTACAGTAGCTTGTTCCCAGTATCAGGATTCTGTGCATGTTTCCAAATTTATTTATTAGGGGTCTGACCCTGATACCTGAGCAGGTGAAGTCATATCCTGCGAGGAAATAATCGAACACTATGAGACAAACCTTCATGTGCCGTTGTTTGTGGTGTTGCTGGTTTGTTTGATCTGAGGATTTAGCATTTTTTGCTTTGGCTAACCATAGTATGATTAATTATTCATCTTAACTCATCATAATCCTCATAAATCCAGGAACCATACCAAAAAAAAAAAATGAAACCATGAACTGCATATATTCTTTCAGTTTTCACAATTTTGTTGACTAAGTTACACTGTCAAGAATATCTCCAAAACACACACACAAAAATAAAAAAGTATGATAAAACTAGTCCAATATTTCAAATGTATTATGTCATAGTGGAGTGATCTGAACAAACCTTAAGCACTAAACTTCAGAATGTGTAAGTAGGTACGCTTCTGAACAAATAATCATATTACTAATTAAATCAACTTCATGTGACCAGCACCTGATGAAGATGCATCATAAATGTTTATAATTATTGCATACATCTACTATAGAGATTATGATTATTACTACTAATAAAAAACTTTTTCGGTAACACTTTACATTAAGGTTCATTAGTTAACTACATTAGTTAACATTAACTAATAATAAACTGCACTTATACAGCGTTTATTAATCTTTGTTAATGTTAATTTCAACATTTACTAATACATTATTAAAATATTGTTAACATTAGTTAATGCACTGTGAACTAACATGAACTAACAATGAACATCTGTATTTTTATTAACTAACGTTAGCGAAGATTAGTAAATACAGTAACAAATGTACATTGAGTACAAATGTACAACAATACATTAAGTAATGTTTAACTAATGAACCTTATTGTAAAGTGTTACCACTTTTTCTAAATTATTACGAGTTGTACTGTAGCGAAGGTCTAGACAATCACAACACTGTTTCAGTAGCCATTGTGGTTTGTTTGCCCTTGAAATGAAATAAGCAATGTGCATTGTTCAGGTAGTCAACAATAGTACTTCATAAAAGAAATACTAATAAATAAAACAATCAATTAATGAGTTTTCTATTAAACTTATTTTCAAGCTTTTACATCTAAATGTAGAAAAAAAATCCCTCAAATGTTAAAGGCATGCAAAAAATATTATATTTAAGTCAAACTATTAGTCATTACTTTTAAAACCAAATTTCTTTTTTTGGTATGTCTAGGCATCACTTGAAAATGGGAAAAATGCACGATTTGATTTAAATTCGATTTGAATGAAATCTATTATAAGAATAATATGATCATACTTTACATATCGCACGCACTAGCTCAAACCCCTCTCTACATACCCTGGAAGATTTCAACTGCAGTTTACTTCTTTATTTAATGTTTTATTTAATAAAATAGTTAATTTACAGTATGAGGACTATGCAGATGATGAAATTTGATTAATGCACACTTTACGCATAGAGTGCACATAAAAATGCAATTATACATTTGGCTTAAGAATGCAACTATTTTGTAGTTTAAGTTAGGATCAGGCTAAGTTGTTTTAAAAAGTTCACTTTAAAGAGGTACATAGATTACTGTTTATTAGATTTACTATTTGAGCTCACCGTATGTTTGCTCTCCTGATGAAACAGGAGAGCAAACTAAAATGTTTATTTGTTAACCAAAAGAACATTGTTGCATTTAATGCTTTTGCCCACATGTAGGCATAACATAATAAAATTATATGCAAATTTTTTAATCACAAGACGTGATTCATTTTGGTATTCAAAGAACTCATTTTCATTGAAGACGGCTTTGCATGTTGTCACTGGGCAGAACATCTTGTCCTAAATGTCTCATCTTGACACAGAAGATATTGACACTGAATAATCTAACCCTCAGTAAATCTAAAATAATTTCATGCTCCATGCTAGTAATTTATTGGGCAGAATCAGAATGAACATTTTCCACCATACATTCACTATTATTAGTTAGTGTAAATGTGAAAAGTGTTACTTCCATAATGAAATCATTCCGATCCTTTGGTCCTCCTGATTTTACAACGCAAATCTGATTTCCCTCAAATACTTTTGGGCATAAATCAAAAGCATAAAATGTACTGCATATGCATCATTGTATCATATCTAGCAATCATGAAAATGGAAATAATAAGCTAATTCCATTAAAATGTATTATTAGAATATCATTACAGTACATATCAAATACAGATAATCACCAGATTACATATCTCAAAGGTCCTATTTATACTTTTAATGATTTTTAGAAAAAGAGAGAATTAAATGGTAAATTTAGTCAAAGAAAAGGTTATTATTGTAAGAATGCAACTGTTTGTAGTTAAAGTTAAGTTAGATTCATTAATGTACAGTAACTAAAATTTACATAATATGACCATTCATGATTTTTAAATTATGAGCAGTTCTACTACTATTTCCCATTTCCTCTAAACAATATAGTTCAAACTTAACTTTACATTCTTTAAGTCTATTTTATAGTTTACTTTAAAAGATTTGCACTGAAGATTACGGTCTTCCATATGTATTATTAGAATTGGGCATACGGTTGATCTCTTCATGAAACACCTCTTCACCTTCAGCCCTTCTCCAGCTTATTTTGCTGTCATTTCCCAGCCCCATGCTCTTCAGCTTTTCACTTATCTGGAAGACCAGCAAGAAAGAAATATTTTAAAAAAATAATGAAAAATGAAATATCATGTCAGGCTACATATCAGCATTAAGCTCAAGTTGCAACAATATTGATGATATGAGTAGTGCTGGCTAGCTGTAATGTAATGGATTTTAACACATTATTGTTTTCCTAAAACCCAGTACATACTCTGCACCAGAATTTGACAATGAAACTACACACAGTGTTAAAGGCAGATACAAACCTCATTCAGAATGGCCGTCTGTACTGAATGATCATTCAATGCGCATTTTCCATTACAGGAAAATTTCAGTCTGATGATCTGTTTTTTAGCAAACTTTTCATCTAGATAAATACAGAGCTAAAGTCATCCTCAACATATAAAATACATGTAAACATATCACAGTTGTTTGTAATATTTGTTTCAAGAGTGATCTACAAACCTTTTATTTGAATAATCTGTTTCTGTGAACTGGGGAAACTCACCTCCATGGCAGACAAAAGGCTGCTGTAGATCACAACTGTGTTGAGCCCATTTCCCAGAATTATTTCTTGACATGCCAACACAGTCACCAGATCCTGATCTCTGGGATGGTTGACCTGCTGCCCAGTATCTGAAGAAGGAGCTACAGCTGTCAGACCATTCCCAAGAGTCCTGGAACAGACCAACCCATATAACCTCTGGATATGTAACAAGTTTATGTACACGAGACGAATCCTCTCTGTTGAGCATGGTGGACAGATCTGTGTGATACATTCTGCAGTAGCTCTGAGCATCAGTCCAATTCTTCAACAAATCTATCTTGAGGTGTCCAGTGCTTTCTATGAAGAAATGAAAAAAAAAAATTCAATCAGATCTCAACTTTATTTTAACCTAAACAATATATTTATTCACAGCTTAACCAATTAGAAACTAGATAAAGGGTTAAACTCACTCCTTTTCATGTCCATCACCCTCCTGAGGTGACAGTAGCAGTTGAAAGACTTACAGGACAAAAATAAATTAGAGGTAAGTAATTAAACATCACATCTAGCTATAATTTGATTTGTGATCATGTTGGATGTTAATTGACAGTTAGTCATCTGAATCTTGAATTCGATATAGAAAAAACTTACTCGTTTGGTCATTTCTTTCTAAAATCCAGCAGAGAGGATCTGTGTGAGCAGCCATGGACGGGAGTCTGTTTGTGCTGCTTGTGTTGTCAGGTTGGTGTGGTCGTTTATAATCTGTATTGATGATGATGTGCTCATGTATTGATGGTTTAACATCTTAATGTGAACAGGGCTCTTCTGGAGCAGTTCTGCTCTTTCTCATCAGTACCACTATATAAATGCGAGCATGTCGTGGCCAGAGGCTCAGAGTTACTGCAGAGAGAGATTCACCGATCTGGCTACTGTAGACAGCATTGCTGATGTGAACAGGCTGGTAAATATAGTGGATGCTGGATACAATGGATCAGTGTGGATTGGACTGAAGAGGGGGACACAGAAACGCTGGGGTTGGTCTAACGGAGATGCATTCGGACAGTACAGTAACTGGGCCAGCGGTGAACCACAGAGTTCAAGCGACTGTGCTATGATTTCAGTGATTATATGGAGGAGTTATAGATGCTCATATTCCACTCGCTTTTCATGTTACAATGGTGAGTTAAGAGATTAACCTCTTAACTGTCACTGTCCCCTCTGTGGGATGCCTACGTTTATTTCACTATTTTACAATTAAATCCCAATCTAATTATGGCAAACTATATATCATTGGAAAGGTTTAAGACTCCTAAATAGGTATTTTACCACTTTTTTTGTTAAAAAATTATGTAGGAAAAGTAATAGATTAATTTATGACAAGAGTGGACCTGAAAAATCTACATCATAACAGGAGTTCACACCTTTGTCATAGAAAGTCTTCTTAGTTGCCTTTTTCTCGATCACGCTTTAGAAATCATAAGAAATTATATATCAGTTGAAAACCTAAAATCTCAAAATTCATCCTTTGAAACCCATTTTAAAATCAGACATTGCATTACCATGGAAATGGTACATCAAAATCATGTTACAAAATGTTTTCATTCATGAATTATAAAAATTTAAGTTTGGATAGTACACTATAATGTCTATGTTCAAAACTGTGGGTGACAGTTAAGGGATTAAACTAATGATGTTATAAATCACTGCGTATTCCCCACTCTCTTTGGTCCACTTCCCATAAACACACCCTTAAAAGTTCTTGGCCATGCACTCTCAGAAATAAAGGTACAAAAGCTGTCACTGGGGCGGTACCTTTTCAAAAGGTACACCTTTGTACCTATTAGTTTCAAATATGCACACTTTAAGTACTAATATGGGTTACACTTTATTTCGATAGTCCACTTTAGACATTCAACTAACTATAAGTAACTTTGTAACTACATGTCAACTAGATGTCAACTAATTCTCATTAATTTGCAACTACATGTCTACTAACTCTCAGTAGCGTAGGTTTTGGGTTAGTAGAATAAGTTGACATATACTTGCAAGGTTTTCTCATACTCAGTATGTTGTTTGTTGTTGACCCATCAAAATAAAGTGTTGGAAGATATTAAGCAGACAGTCTATTAATACTCTAATGACTGCTAGTTGATATGCAGTTGCACAGTTACTTACTGTTAGTAGAATGTCTAAAGTGGACTATCGAAATAAAGTGTTACCCTAATATGTACCTTTAAGGTACCAAAATGGACCCTTTAGGTACAAACATGTACCTTTTGAAAAGGTACCGCCCCAGTGACAGCTTTTATACCTTTATTTCTGAGAGTGTGAAGAACAAAATAAGCTGCATTGTGGACTTGACCTTCAGCCAATTAGTCTAACAAATCCTGTCCCTCGCATACATCGATCAGTTCCTTTTACCACGTTTAAATCCACATAATTTAACTGATTTTCCCCCTCACTAAATTATATTCCTTTTAACATTTAAACTTCAGAATGAGCGTCAGAATTAGATGAGGAGGTTCAGTCTGCACCATAATATAATGCTATTTTCTCTAAAAGTTCAAGTCTAAAATGTTTATTTATGTAAAGAACATTGTAGCATTAAATGTTTTTGCCCACAGACATGACAAACACAATAAAAACATATGCTGTTTTCTGTGATGGCAAGGTACAAAATTTTTTTATATTCAAATACTTCATTTTCATTGAAGACGGCTTTGCATGTTGTCACTGGTCAGAACATCTCACGCCAAAACGGCTGAACTTGAAGATATTTTGACAATTTGTTTAACAAAATGTTCAACCTAGTAATCTTCATTACAGCAAAACAAATTATTTCATGCTCCATGCCAATCATACACTGCATTACACACACAGTATGTGACCCTGGACCACAAAACCAGTCTTAAGTAGCACTGGCAATAGCCAAAAATACACTTTATGGGTCAAAAAAAAAAAAAAAAAAAACATGCCAAAAATCGTTAGAATATTAAGCAAAGATCATGTTTCATGAATTTATTTTCTACATTTACTACCATAAATATATCAAAATGTAATTTTTGATTAGTAATATGCATTGCTAAGGAATTCATTTAGACAAATTCTCAATATTTAGACTTTGTATGAATCTGAATTTTGAAAAACTGACCCTGACTGGTGTTGTGGCCCAAGGTCATATATACAGTGGATACGGAAAGTGTTCAGACCCCCTTAAATTTTTCACTCTTTGTTATATTGCAGCCATTTGCTAAAATAATTTAAGTTCATTTTTTTCCTCATTAATGTACACACAGCACCCCATATTGACAGAAAAACACAGAATTGTTGATGTTTTTGCAGATTTATTATAAAAGAAAAACTGAAATATCACATGGTCCTAAGTATTCAGACCCTTTGCTCAGTATTTAGTAGAAGCACCTTTTTGATCTAATACAGCCATGAGTCTTTTTGGGAAAGATGCAACAAGTTTTCCACACCTGGATTTGGGGATCCTCTGCCATTCCTCCTTGCAGATCCTCTCCAGTTCTGTCAGGTTGGATGGTAAACGTTGGTGGACAGCCATTTTTAGGTCTCTCCAGAGATGCTCAATTGGGTTTAAGTCAGGGCTCTGGCTGGGCCGTTCAAGAACACTCACGGAGTTGTTGTGAAGCCACTCCTTCGTTATTTTAGCTGTGTGCTTAGGGTCATTTTCTTGTTGGAAGGTAAAGCTTCGGCCCAGTCTGAGGTCCTGAGCACTCTGGAGAAGCTTTTCGTCCAGGATATCCCTGTACTTGGCCGCATTCATTTTCCCTCGATTGCAACCAGTCGTCCTGTCCCTGCAGCCGAAAAACACCCCCACAGCATGATGCTGCCACCACCACACTTCACTGTTGGGACTGTATTGGACAGGTGAAGAGCAGTGCCTGGTTTTCACTGTAAGGTCTTATATAGACATCTTTGAATGTATCCTTTAGGGATGGATCATATTGCTAAATATATCAGAATTTTCCCACCACATTATTTATATTAAGAGGTTTTGGTGAATAAGTGGTACAACATGTAAGACCTGATCTTTTTTTTTAATTTTTTTAATTTAGACCATTTTCAGAGCTTCTAGTTTGTACCTTCTGTTCTGTACATAAAAGCCACTTTTTCTTATAGTCTGAATTTAAACACTTTTTATAGGCATACCATAATGATTCAGGATGATACAGATGGTTACAAATACAAATGGTTTGAAAGAAGAATTTATGATGTACTTGCTTATTATATAAGTTTTGTGAATTGTAAACCAAAAAAAAAGTTACATGGTGTACATTTAGATTTGATATCATTTGTTGCTCTTGAAGAATACTGGCATATTCTGCAAGATGATGCATCCATTAGGGACACAGTCAAAGATCCTCCTCTTATTTCTTACAAAAGAGCCGGAAATATCAGGGACAAACTAGTTAGGGTCACGGCTTGTTGGGGCTTGAAGCTCAATAGAGCATGAAGGAGTCAGGTATGCAAATGAACAGAGTCTTTTAATAAATCTACAAAGAATGCAAAAACACTGCCTCTTCAAATAACATAAGACAGGCCAAAGAAAACAGGGGAAAGACAGGGCTATAAATACTAACCAAACGAAAGGAACTAACGGCATAAATTAACAAGGAACAGGTGATACAAATGATAATCAGGGAACTAAGGAAAACTAGGTCAGGGCAGGTAGAACAGAAAACCCAAAGAAAACAAACTCAGTTAGACTTGCTATAGCACAAGATTGAGTTGTTTTGAGTGGAGAGCTTCATTTCAACCTGAATATAGGCAGTTTGGAGGAATTGAGTTAGAAGTTATGGATTTGTGTCTAGAGTTTTGCAAAAAAAAAAAAAAAAAGAGGCATAATTTCAGGAAATGTGTTGAGCAATTGAGAAAAACTGTAAAAGACTTTAAAAAAAAAAGGAAATGTGTTTAAGCAATTGAGAAAAACTGTAAAATACTTAAAAAAAAAAAAAAAAAGATTTTGTGAAGTCTCCTGTATGGCTTATGACTAAAAAAAATACAGGATCTTAATGATTTTAATGCACATTTAAAGCAATTTAACTAAATCATTTAATAAAACAGATTTGTGTTTAATAAATCATTCAATTTATCACTATTATTTATTTATCACTATCATTCAGTTCTTTTGGTTTGTTTCGCCCCTTTGAAATTAAGTTGTCTGTAATGAGTCCGGTCCATGACCTTCCGTCCGATTGTCACCAGAGGTCGCCCTTCCATTATATTGACTTTCACACCACGCAGACTGTTACACATCACCCTGGACTGCATTTCCCATCATACATTGCACTGATTACACACTGCTGTACCAATCACACCTAAAAACTATTTCACACACTATATAACACCCACTCAGATCCTGCTCAGGTGGCTGAGTATTGTTGAGCGTATATCACTCTTCTAGTAATAGCAACATTACAGAGCCATTCCAAGTTTCTGGTCCTAGTTTCTAGTGTTAGTTTAAGTCTAGTTATTTTGTGTTGTCTGGTTCCCGATCTTCTGCCTGTGTATCTTGGATTAACCCTTTGCCTGCTGTTTCAGACTGTGTTTGCACCTCCCCTGGACAATTGCTTGTGTTATTTGGATTACACCTCGTCAAGCCCTCTGGATATTGTTCGCTGATCATAGACCCACGCTAGCCCTAGGAATATTCTTTGACTTACCTGTTTGCCATTGTTTGACTCTTGCCTTTTTTGTGACCACAGCTGTGTCCCAAAGCTAAGTATACGCACCTCGGAGCGCGCATTAAGTGCAAATGCGCCACAGTGGGCTGTCACAAACTGAAGTGCATGGACTCCAAGGGGAGTATTTCAAGTGTGATTGTGTCACAGCGTCACGACGTAAGCTGTCCCAATTCAGAACGTGCCCTCTGAAGACCGCACTCCAAGGCCGATTGCGTCACCGCGATGCAACGTAGGCTGCCATAATTCTAAAGCGACGTCAAATATGCCCTCCTTTTCCTTTTCCCTTGTCCATCTGATGGACACTTCGCACCCTACCATATCCCAGAATTCATAGCGCGCTGATGAGTTCTGTGGGGGAATTCACATTGAAATGTAAGTTTTGTGTTATTTACTTAAATACCAAGCGAAACAAGTGTTAAAAGCCAGGGATTTTTTTTAACAGAAAGCCCACAAACAATAAGACAAGCACTATATAAGGCAATAGTCTTTACTTTTGTGTCTTGTAATGCTGTCATGTAAGATATGTCCATAAATGTTTTAACCAAACTTGAGCACTTCAGTCTCCAACAGCAACTTCTTCTAACAATCCAACAACAGTTTGGTGAAGAACAATGCATTTTCCAGCACGATGGAGCACCGTGCCATAAGGCAAAAGTGATAACTAAGTGGCTCGGGGACCAGAACGTTGAAATTTTGGGTCCATGGCCTGGAAATTCCCCAGATCTTAATCCCATTGAGAACTTGTGGTCAATCCTCAAGAGGCGGGTGGACAAACAAAAACCCACTAATTCTGACAAACTCCAAGAAGTGATTATGAAAGAATGGGTTGCTATCAGTCAGGATTTGGCCCAGAAGTTGATTGAGAGCATGCCCAGTCGAATTGCAGAGGTCCTGAAAAAGAACGGCCAACACTGCAAATACTGACTCTTTGTATAAATGTCATGTAATTGTCGATAAAAGCCTTTGCAACGTATGAAGTGCTTGTAATTATATTTCAGTACATCACAGAAACAACTGAAACCAATATCTAAAAGCAGTTTAGCAGCAAACTTTGTGAAAACTAATATTTATGTTATTCTCAAAACTTTTGGCCACGACTGTACATTTTATATTTTTTGTTATGCATATTCACACATGTAAATAAAAGGGAAGTAATTATGTACATTTGTTCATTTTTAATGCAGCTTACAAAACATTCTTCAATACTTTTTTTGACTCTGAGGACAATGCGGTGGACAGTTGAACGAGGCATGCCAAACACTCTGGAGAGCACTCTGTATGATGCACCACTGGCCAGACAGAAGTGAAACACCAGAGTCTGGATTGTGGCACTTCTCAGAAGGTCCAGCCCAAAATCATTAACCTGTCCAGTGCTGGCACATTCAGCTTTATCCTGCAGTACAGGGGTCTGGTCTGATTTAGGGAAAGAAGGAAAAGAGAAATTGTTTAGAGCTATGACCACGTAATTGGTAGAAGAAATACTTAGATACTTTAGTAAACTACTTGTAGTAACTACTAATACCACACTGGGGAAAAACTACTAGTCATATTTAAAAGAAAAGCTTAGTTAAAGGGATAGTTCAACCAAAAATGAAAATTCCAAACCTGGAAAAACTTGAGGGTGAGTAAATGATTACAGAATTTTCATTTTTGGGTGAACTATCCTCTAATTAAAAGTATTATCTTGCATACTCGAATATACTTAAGGTATTGAGAGTAAAGGTATAGGCCTACAGTATTGTTCTGAAAAAGAATTAGTCAGGATGGTTTTGCATTAATATTACTGCTGCACTAATGTGTGTTGCATTTTACTTCTGAACATGTTCAAGGTGTCATGACTGATACACGGAAACGGTATGCAAGTAAAACTCAGTTTTATTGAACTATAGAAATGATGATAAGTGCAGTCCAAAGAGAAACAGGATAGTGGCGCAGGGACTTCGATGGTCAGATGAGTTCCGTGAAGAGAAGTGCTGATGAGACGATACGAGACGAATCCAGAGTGACAAATCCACAGTAACGAAGAAGGGATCAAACACAACCGGGACTCACAAACAACGATCTGACAAAGGAGATGAGAAAATGGTGAGTATTTAAAGGTGGTGTGATTAGCTGCAGCTGGTGATGATGATTGAATCAACTGGATCGTGATCAGTGCCGATGAGTCGGCTCACACACACATAAACAACGAGCACGAGATGAGAAGGAAGCATAGGATTTATGAACCGTGTCACAAGGTTGTTAAATTTAAAGTTGCCTACTTCATTTACTGTTGAGTTTAATCTACAACAATTTGTAAGAGAATACTTAAATGTACTTCCTTGCAGTTTACCACTGATTATTTTGAAAATGAAAGCAACAACGTTTTGTCAGAATATTAAATTGATGCTAACTATATCAGAGGCTGCATCTGAAAGACTCGGACTGGCCGTGCAGGTCACTGGTCAGCTGTCACAGCTGCCGCTGAACATTGAGCTGTTCAATGCCCTATTTATTTATTTTTCACTGTTTTATTTTTATGCTTAACTTCCTAAAAAATCTGGGTTGCAAACCTGTCTACATATGCATGGTCAAGACAATGAACTATATAAAATCGCACCTTTGTAAGATCTCAGTCAGCATTTGAACTGCTATGTGTGTGTGTGTGTATTTTGTAGTTTTTTCATTATTCAAGTAATCTTCAAGCAGTACCTGCATTTAAAGTTGTAATCCAGCAATTAAGGACGCAGCAAACCAGTGTAATTTACCTGGCCTCAGTCTTGGCTAAGCCTGAGGTACATCACAGTCTCCTCCATTATGACGTAAAACAAAAACATGATCAACTCTGGCTCCACCTGTCCTGTCCGGAGGGCAGCTCTCCTCTCGCACCGTTGCCATGCAACAGGAGCGGCAATCCGGAACACCTGGTGGCGCAATTAGGAAATCCTGCAAAGGCAGAGCGTCTCAAGCACTTCCAAGGGTCCTTCGTGGGTCCTTCGAAGTCCATTCACTCTAGAGTGCGTACACTGAGCTTTGGGAAACAGCTCACGTCTTGGAACAAAGCCTCGCATATGGATCCGCACATCTCACGTCTTGTTCGCCCCGTAACATTGTCAGTTGTTTGAAAGAGTAAACTACACATCCTTGATGCAAATCTGAGACATTTATTGAATAGTTGTTGTGCAGTTAATCTCATATGTGCAAATGTTTTCTTAAACTTTAGCATTACAAATATGAAAGCATTGTAAAGGAACATGATTGTTTGAAACACAAGCAAAACAGCAACAGCATCACATTTTTTTTTTTTTTTTTTTACCTTGTGTCAGTGTGGCTATGGTTTGGCTAACCATAGTATGATTAACTATTCATCTTAACTCATCATAATCCAGGAACATTAACTGTTTTTTTTTTTTCAGCTTCAAATGAAACCATGAACTGCATATATTCTTTCAGTTTTCACAGTTTTGTTGACTAAGTTACACAGTCAATGTAACTGTCAAGAATATCTCTAAAACACACACACAAAAATAAAAAAGTATGATAACACTAGTCCAATATTTCAAATGTATTATGTCACAGTGGAGTGATCTGAACAAACCTTAAGCACTAAACTTCAGAATGTGTAAGTAGGTACGCTTCTGAACAAATAATCATATTACTAATTAAATCAACTTCATGTGACCATCACCTGATGAAGATGCATCATAAATGTTTATAATTATTGCCTACATCTACTATAGAGATTATGATTATTACTACGAATAAAACACTTTTTCTAAATTATTACGAGTTGTACTGTAGCGAAGGTCTAGACAATCACAACACTGTTTCAGTAGCCATTGTGGTTTGTTTGCCCTTGAAATGAAAAAAGCAATGTGCATTGTTCAGGTAGTCAACAATAGTACTTCGTAAAAGAAATACTAATAAATAAAACAATCAATTAAGGAGTTTTCTATTAAACTTATTTTCAAGCTTTTACATCTAAATGTAGAAAAAAAATCCCTCAAATGTTAAAGGCATGCAAAAAATATTATATTTAAGTCAAACTATTAGTCATCACTTTTAAAACCAAATTTCACATTTTGGCATGTCTAGGCATCACAAAAATTTTAATTCGATTTGAATGAAATCTATTATAAGAATAATATGATCATACTTTACATATCGCACACACTAGCTCAAACCCCTCTCTACATACCCTGGAAGATTTCAACTGCAGTTTACTTCTTTATTTAATGTTTTATTTAATAAAATAGTTAATTTACAGTATGAGGACTATGCAGATGATGCAATTTGATTAATGCGCACTTTACGCATAGAGTGCAATAAAAATGTAATTATACATTTGGCTTAAGAATGCAACTATTTTGTAGTTTAATTTAGGATCAGGCTAAGTTGTTTTAAAATGTTCACTTTAAAGAGGTACATAGATTACTGTTTATTACATTTACTATTTGAGCTCACCGTATGTTTGCTCTCCTGATGAAACAGGAGAGCAAACTAAAATGTTTATTTGTTAACCAAAAGAACATTGTTGCATTTAATGCTTTTGCCCACATGTAGGCATAACATAATAAAATTATATGCAAATTTTTTCATCACAAGATTCATTTTGATATTTAAAGAACTCATTTTCATTGAAGACATTTTTGCATGTTGTCACTGGGCAGAACATCTTGTCCTAAATGTCTCATCTTGACACAGAAGATATTGACACTGAATAATCTAACCCTCAGTAAATCTAAAATAATTTCATGCTCCATGCTAGTAATTTATTGGGCAGAATAAGAATAAAGATTTTCCACCATACATTCACTATTATTAGTTAGTCTAAATGTGAAAAGTGTTACTTCCATAATGAAATCAATCCGATCCTTTGGTCCTCCTGATTTTACAACGCAAATCTGATTTCCCTCAAATACTTTTGGGCATAAATCAAAAGCATAAAATGTACTGCATACACATCATTGTATTATATCTAGCATGAAAATGGGAATAATATGCTAATTCCCTTCAAAATGTACTTTTAGAATATCATTACAGTACATATCAAATACAGATAATCACTAGATTACATATCTCAAAGGTCCTATTTATACTTTTAATGATTTTAGAAAAAAGAGAGCATTAAATGGTAAATTTAGTCAAAGAAAAGTTTATTATTGTAAGAATGCAACTGTTTGTAGTTAAAGTTAAGTTAGATTCATTAATGTACAGTAAAATTGACATAATATGACCATTCATGATTTTTAAATTATGAGCAGTTCTTCTACTATTTCCCATTTCCTCTAAACAATATAGTTCAAACTTAACTTTACATTCTTTAAGTCTATTTTATAGTTTACTTTAAAAGATTTACATTGAAGATTATGGTCCTCTACATGTATTATTAGAATTGGGCATACGGTTGGTCTCTTCATGAAACACCTCTTCACCTTCAGCCCTTCTCCAGCTTATTTTGCTGTCATTTCCCAGCCCCATGCTCTTCAGCTTTTCACTTATCTGGAAGACCAGCAAGAAAGAAATATTAAAAAAAAAAAAAAGACAAATCTTGTCATACTTACAGGCTACATTTCAACATTAAGCTCAAGTTGCAACAATATTGATGATATGAGTAGTGCTGGCTAGCTGTAATGTAATGGATTTTAACACATTATTGTTTTCCTAAAACCCAGTACATACTCTGCACCAGAATTTGTCAATGAAACTACACACAGTGTTAAAGGCAGATACAAACCTCATTCAGAATGGCCGTCTGTACTGAATGATCATTCAATGCGCATTTTCCATTACAGGAAAATTTCAGTCTGACAGTCTCTTTTCTAGCAAACTTTTCATCTAGATAAATACAGAGCTAAAGTCATCCTCAACATATAAAATACATGTAAACATATCACAGTTGTTTGTAATATTTGTTTCAAAAGTGATATACAAACCTTTTATTTGAATAATCTGTTTCTGTGAACTGGTGAAACTCACCTCCATGGCAGACAAAAGGCTGCTGTAGATCACAACTGTGTTGAGCCCATTTCCCAGAATTATTTCTTGACATGCCAACACAGTCACCAGATCCTGATCTCTGGGATGGTTGACCTGCTGCCCAGTATCTGAAGAAGCGGCTACAGTTGTCAGACCATTCCCAAGAGTCCTGGAACAGACCAACCCATATAAGCTCTGGATATATAACAAGTTTTTGTACACGAGACCAATCCTCTCTGTTGTGCATGGTGGAAAGATCTGTGTGATTCATTCTGCAGTAGCTCTGAGCATCAGTCCAATTCATCGAAAAATCTATCCTGACGTGTCCAGTGCTTTCTATGAAGAAGTGAAAAACAATTTCAATCAGATCTCAACTTTATTTTCACCTAAACAATATATTTATTCACATAAACTCTTAACTCACCATTGTAACATGAAAAGCAACTGGAATATGAGCATCCATAACTCCTCCATGTAGTAACTCCAATCAAAGTACAGTCGTTTGAACTCTGTGGTTCACCGCTGAGCCAGTTACTGTACTGTCCGAATGCATCTCCGTTAGACCAACCCCAGCGTTTCTGTGTCCCCTTCTTCAGTCCAATCCACACTGATCCGTTGTGTCCAGCATCCACTATATTTACCAGCCTGTTCACATCAGCAATGCTGTCTACAGTAGCCAGATCAGTGAATCTCTCTCTGCAGTAACTCTGAGCCTCTGGCCACGACATGCTCACATTTATATAGTGGTACTGATGAGAAAGAGCAGAACTGCTCCAGAAGAGCCCTGTTCACATTAAGATGTTAAACCATCAATACATGAGCACATCATCATCAATACAGAATATAAACGACCACACCAACCTGACAACACAAGCAGCACAAACAGACTCCCGTCCATGGCTGCTCACACAGATCCTCTCTGCTGGATTTTAGAAAGAAATGACCAACGAGTAAGGTTTTTCTATAACAAATTCAAGATTCAGGTGACTAACTGTCAATTAACATCCATTAACATGATCACAAATCAAATTATGGCTAGATGTGATGTTTAATTGCTTACCTCTAATTGATTTTTGTCCTGTAAATCCTTTGCAGTCTTCCAACTGCTACTGTCACCTCAGGAGGGTGATGGACATGAAAAGGAGTGAGTTTAACCCTTTATCTAATTTCTAATTGGTTAAACTAATGATGTTGTAAATCACTGCGTATTCAACACTCCCCACTCTTTTTGGTCCATTTCCAATAAACACACCCTTAAAAGATCTTGGCCATGCACAAAATAAGCAGCATTGTGGACCTGACCTTCAGCCAATTAGTCTAACAAATCCTGTCCCTCGCATACACCGATCAATTCCTTTTACCACGTTTAAATCCACATCATTTAACTGATTTCCCCCCTCACTAAATGACATTCATTTTAACATTTAAACTTCAGAATGAGCATCAGAATTAGATGAGGAGGTTCAGTCTAAAATGTTTATTTGTTTACGTAAATAATATTGTAGCATTATATGCTTTTGCCCACAGACATGACAAACACAATAAAAACATATGCTGATTTCTGTGATGGCAAGGTACGAAAAATTTTGGGTAACACTTTATTTTGATGGTCCCTTTTGAACATTCTGTTGACACTAAGTAATGTTGCAAGTACATGTCAACAAACTCTCATAAGAGTATTAGTAAACTGTCTGCTTCATATCTACTAACTCCTTATTGTGTTGGTCTCCTAACAGATATTCTACTGACTATAAGTAACTTTGCAAGAACGTGTCAACTTAGTCTAACCCTAACCCTACCAGTCAACTAATACACTACTAACACGCTAATGAGAGTTAGTAGAAATGTAGGTGCAACATTACTTATAGTCAATAGAATATGTTAAAGGGACCATCAAAATAAAGTGAAACCAAATATTCAAATACTTCATTTTCATTGAAGACGGCTTTGCATGTTGTCACTGGTCAGAACATCTCGCCCCAAAACAGCTGAACTTGAAGATATTTTGACAATTTGTTTTAAAAAATGTTCAACCTAGTAATCTTCATTACAGCAAAACAAATTATTTCATGCTCCATATTAATCATATACTGCATACACACAGTATGTGACCCTGGACCACAAAACCTTAAGTATCATGGTCAATAGCCAAAAATACACTTTATGGGTCAAATTTATTTTTTTCATGCCAAAAATCATTAGGATATTAAGTAAAGATCATGTTTCATAAATTTATTTTCTACATTTCCTACCATAAATATATCAAAATGCAATTTTTGATTAGTAATATGCATTGCTATGGAATTCATTTAGACAGATTTTCTCAATATTTAGACTTTTTGTATAAATCTCAATTTTGAAAAAATGACCCTGACTGGTGTTGTGGCCCAAGGTCATTATATATATATATATATATATATATATATATATATATATATATATATATATATATATATAGAGAGAGAGAGAGAGAGAGAGAGAGAGAGAGAGAGAGAGAGAGAGAGAGAGAGAGAGAGAGAGAGAGAGAGAGAGAGAGAGAGACTTGCAATAAACATGAAATCTGCAGACGGACAGACTGATGTCACTTACACAACAGCTGGGATGTTGCAGCATCTGTCCAGTTCTTGTCTTCTGTAGCTGATTACTCTTTTCTTTATAGACAGTCTAACTCTACTGACATACTGCAGACAGCAGGTCTCTTCTAAGTGATACACAACAAAGACATTTAATGTATCAACATGCATTGATCCAAATCCATATGCAATACATTTAAAGCCAATTCTTTATTCATCCCAGTAGGAAACAACCTCTTCAAACAGAAGATCCAAAATGCCTCTTTTCTTTTAAAATTAGAACAATATCACATCTGCTTAAATAAATTATGTGCTCAATACTAAAAAAAAAAAAGACAAGACGATGGCCTTCTTTAAAGGGTTTAGCTGCTGGTTTTGTTATATCACCTTTTTATTTAAACTCCTGTGTTCAGTGATATGATCTCTTAATTGACAAGATGTTTCTCTGACATAAATGCTTAAATATCTGACATTTTTAGTATTGAATGTGATAAAGCATGTACTGTTTATATAATCTTTATAAATCTAATGTTTAAAGCATTTGGCATTTTTCATATTTTTTCTGAGATATATTATTCCTGAAAGGGTCTTGCTTCCAGACTCCTTTGAGGAACATGCTTTACCTAGTTTGTCCCTGATATTTCTGGCTCTATTGTAAGCAATAAGAGTAAGATCTTTGAATGTATCCTTTAGGGATGGATCATATTGCTGAATATATCAGAATTTTCCCACCACATTATTTATATTAAGAGGTTTCGGTGAATAAGTGGTACAACATGTAAGACCTGATCTTTTGTTTTTAAATTTAGACCATTTTCAGAGCTTCTAGTTTGTACCTTCTGTTCTGTACATAAAAGCCACTTTTTCTTATAGTCTGAATTTAAACACTTTTTATAGGCATACCGTAATGATTCAGGATAATACAGATGGTTACAAATACAACTGGTTTGAAAGAAGAATTTATGATGTGCTTGCTTATTATATAACTTTTCTGAATTGTAAACAAAAAAAAGTTACATTGTGTACATTTAGTTTTGATATCATTTGTTGCTCTTGAAGAATACTGGCATATTCTGCAAGATGATGCATCCATTAGGGACACAGTCAAAGATCCTCCTCTTATTTCTTACAAAAGAGCCGGAAATATCAGGGACAAACCAGTTAGGGTCACGGCTTGTTGGGGCTTGAAGCTCAATAGAGCATGAAGGAGTCAGGTATGCAAATGAACAGAGTCTTTTAATAAATCTACACAGAATGCAAAAACACTACCTCTTCAAATAACGTAAGACAGGACAAAAAAAAAACAGGGGAAAGGCAGGGCTATAAATACTAACCAAATGAAAGGAACTAATGGCATACATTAACAAGGAACAGGTGATACAAATGATAATCAGGGAACTAAGGAAAACTAGGTCAGGGCAGGTAGAACAGAAAACCCAAAGAAAACAAACTCAGTTAGACTTGCTATAGCACAAGATTGAGTTGTTTTGAGTGGAGAGCTTCATTTCAACCTGAATATAGGCAGTTTGGAGGAATTGAGTTAGAAGTTATGGATTCGTGTCTAGAGTTTTGCAAAAAAAAAAAAAGAGGCATAATTTCAGGAAATGTGTTTAAGCAATTGAGAAAAACTGTAAAAGACTTAAAAAAAAAAAGAAAAAAAAGATTTTGTGAAGTCTCCAGGACATTTTCTCCAGAAAACATTTGACTAGACTGGTGTAATTTAAACAATAAAAAAAAAAAAATCTTTCTCCTATATGGCTCATGACTAAAAAAAATACAGGATCTTAATGATTTTAATGCACATTTAAAGCAATTTAACTAAATCATTTAATAAAACAGGTTTGTGATTAATAAATCATTCAATTTATCACTATTATTTATTCATCATTATCATTCAATTTTTTGTTTTTTTTCCCCCCTTTGAAATTAAGTTGTCTGTAATGAGTCCGGTCCATGACCTTCCGTCCGATTGCCACCAGAGGTCGCCCTTCCATTATACTGACTTTCACACCACGCAGACTGTTACACATCACCCTGGACTGCATTTCCCATCATACATTGCACTGATTACACACAGCTGTACCAATCACACGCTCACCTAAAAACTATTGCACACACTATATAACACCCACTCAGATCCTGCTCAGGTGGCTGAGTATTGTTGAGCGTATATCACTCTTCTAGTGATAGCTATACTATGGACCCATTCCAAGTTTCTGGTCCTAGTTTGTAGTTCTAGTTTAAGTCTAGTCATTTCGTGTTGCCTTGTTGTCTGGTTCCTGATCTTCTGTCAATAACGTGTTTTAATGTCGGTAATAATTTCACCACAACCAACGCGTCTAATATTCTCTTAGCGTTTCCATGTTGTCTTACAAAAGTTAGCCATGGTTTCAACACGAATAAAAAAAAATTAAAAATCATGGTTCTTGTAGCCATGGGAACCGCAAATTAACCATGGTTTTATTACTTCAAATAATAATATACAAAGAAGTATTAAGATAATATTTTTGTGGTTATAAAAACAAACCTAAGCCAACAACAGCCTTAAAATGACTTAAAATGCATTATATAAAAACAATGAGGCAACCCTGCTGAAAAAATGAATCACAAATACCACTACAAACATTACAAACCATCAACTTTTAACCATTAAAAAAAACATTCTTTAGTGTGTTTTGGGACATATTCCATTAGGATTTAGGTGACCAATTACCATGACCAGTAAAACCATTACAAATTTTGTGATCGTTTCTTTTTTTTTTTTTTTTTTTTTTTGTTTTGTTTGTTTTTTTATCAACATTACATGTTATTACAAATGCCTGCAAAGGGAGCCAAAGGCCTGGTAATTGCTGCTGTTACACTTACAGGACGATCAAGTCCTTGTCTAATAGGCTATTGACCCAACATTTGATTAAAATATCCGCTTAATCTCTAATTTTTGGCCACCTTTTTGCTATAGATCAGTGGTTCCCAACCACGCTCCTGGAGGTCCCCCAACACTGCACATTTTGCATCTCTCCTTTATCTAACACACCCATTTCAGGTCTTGGAGTCTCTACTAATGAGCTGATGATCTGAATCAGGTGTGTTTGATTTAGGAGACATGGAAAATTTTTGGGGTAATTTTTGAAAAACTTTTGAAGTTTTGGGGGGCCTCCTGGATCGTGGTTGGGAACCACTGCTATAGATATTGTAAATAATACAATTTAATTTTTATTTATTTACTTTTTTATCTTAAAGTTCTATTTTGACCCCTATAGTAGGTATTTTTGTTTACTTCAATATTATTTGAGGGAGGGGGCACAACAATACAATCCTGTTTCGGGCACCCATTTGGCCAGCAGCGGCCCTGATCTTGGATTAACCCTTTGCCTGCTGTTTCGGGCTGTGTTTGCACCTCGCCTGGACTATTGCTTGTGTTATTTGGATTACACCTCGTCAAGCCCTCTGGATATTGTTCGCTGATCGTAGACCCACGCTAGCCCTAAGAATATTCTTTGCCTTGCCTGTTTGCCATTGTTTGACTCTTGCCTTTTTTGTGACCACAGCTGTGTCCCAAAGCTAAGTATACGCACCTCGGAGTGCGCATTTTAAGTGCGAATGCGTCACAGTGGGCTGTCCCAAACTGAAGTGCTTGGACTCCAAGGGGAGTACTTCAAGCGTGATTGTGTCACAGCGTCACGACGTAAGCTGTCCCAATTCAGAACGCGCCCTCCGAAGACCGCACTCCAAGGCCGACTGCGTCACCGCGGCGTAACAAAGACTGCCATAATTCTAACGTGACGTCAAATGCGCCCTCCTTTTCCTTTTCCTTTGTACATCTGATGGACACTTCGCACCCTACCATATCCCAGAATTCATAGTGCGCTGATGAGTTCTGTGGGGGAATTCACATTGAAGTTTTGTGTTTTCATGTACTTAAATACCTAGCGAAACAAGTGTTAAAAGCCAGGGATTTTTTTTTAACGCAAAGCCCACAAACAATAAGACAACCACTATATAAGGCAATAGTCTTTACTTTTGTTGTTTTCAGTATTTTGTATGCATGCCCTGCTGTCATATTTTCTAATGCTGCACCAATTTTTATATACGTTTAAATATGTTGTACATATTTTCAAAGATTGCACCAATGTCTGAATATTTTCCTTAAGTGTTTCCATTTTCTCTTGTTTTAGAACTATTCTGGAAAAAATGAACCTGTTTGGGAAGGACTTAAAAAATACTAAGTAAGTTAGACTTTTTATTTTTATTTATTTATTTTTTTTAGACCTAATCTGAAATTCATGGTCAGGACATCCACCTCCAGAGAAACAGAGGAGAGAAGAGCACAGGAGAGCAGGGGGACAACAGAGAGACAATAAATTATTTATTAACCCTTCTCTCAAGAAGAGAAATTGGTGGAAAAAATGGGTACATAAAAATTTTTCAGCATGTTCTTTTGTCACATTGTCAATGAAACAATCAATTTCTGTAGTTTATTGTGAAAGTGAAAGTGAAGTGACATACGGCCAAGTATGGTGACCCATACTTGGAATTTGTGCTCTGCATTTAACCCATCCAAAGTGCACACACACAGCAGTGAACACACACACACACCGTGAACACACACCCGGAGCAGTGGGCAGCCACTTATGCTGCGGCGCCCGGGGAGCAGTTGGGGGTTCGGTGCCTTGCTCAAGGGCACCTCAGTCGTGGTATTGAGGGTGGAGAGAGCACTGGACAGTCATTCCCCCCACCTTCAATTCCTGCCGGCCCGAGACTCGAACTCGCAACCTTTGGATTATGAGTCCGACTCTCTAACCATTAGGCCACGACTTGTGATGTCATTTAAAAACAAAATGGTAAGTTTTTGTAATGTAATTTATTTGTAAATGAGCCCGAGTACTTTCTGTACATTTTGTATTTTGTTATGCATATTCACGTGTAAATAAAAGGGAAGTAATTATGTACATTTGTTCATTTTTAATGCAGCTTACAAAACATTCTTCTATACTTTTTTTTTTTTTTTTTTTTTGCCCTGTAAACAAAGGTTTTACAAATTAAACCCAGTACTTCTATACATTGCCTAGATTTAACATGAGAAAAACATCGATATTGAGCGCAGCCCAGCACCTCATCAGTGGCACAGTGGACAGTTGAACGAGGCATGCCAAACACTCTGGAGAGCACTCTGTATGATGCACCACTGGCCAGACAGAAGAGAAACACCAGAGTCTGGATTGTGGCACTTCTCAGAAGATCCAGCCCAAAATCATTAACCTGTCCAGTGCTGGCACATTCAGCTTTATCCTGCAGTACAGGGGTCTGGTCTGATTTAGGGAAAGAAGGAAAAGAGAAATTGTTCAGAGCTATGACAACGTATTTAGTAGAAGAAATCTTGAGATACTTTAGTAAACTACTTGTAGTAACAACTAATACCACACTGGGGAAAAACTACTAGTCATTTAAAAGAAAAGCTTAGTTAAAGGGATAGTTCAACCAAAAATGAAAATTCCAAACCTGGAAAAACTTGAGGGTGAAGGTATAGGTATAAAGGTATTGGCCTACAGTATTGTTCTGAAAAAGAATTAGTCAGGATGGTTTTGCATTAATATTACTGCTGCACTTATGTGTGATGCATTTCACTTCTGAATATGTTCAAGGTTGTTAAATTTAACGTTGCCTACTTCATATACTGCTGGGTTTAATCTACAACAATTTGTACGAGAATACTTAAATGTACTTCCTTGCAGTTCACCACTGATTATTTTGAAAATGAAAGCAGCAACGTTTTGTCAGAATATTAAATTGATGCTAACTATATCAGAGGCTGCATCTGAAGGACTCGGACTGGCCATGCAGGTCACTGGTCAGCTGTCACAGCTGCCGCTGAACATTGAGCTGTTCAATTTATTTATTTATTTTTCACTGTTTTATTTTTATGCTTAACTGCCTAAAAAAATCTGGATTGCAAACCTGTCTACATATGCATGGTCAAGACAATTAACTATATAAAATCACACCTTTGTAAGATTTGAACAGCATTTGATCAGCATTTGAACTGCTATGTGTGTGTGTGTGTGTGTGTGTGTGTGTGTGTGTATTTTGTAGTTTTTTTCATTATTCAAGTAATCTTCAAGCAGTACCTGCAATTAAAGTTGTAATCTGGCAATTAAGGACGCAGCAAACCAGTGTAATTTACCTGGCCTCAGTCTTGGCTAAGCCTGAGGTACATCACAGTCTCCTCCATTATGACGTAAAACAAAAACATAATCAACTCTGGCTCCACCTGTCCTGTCCGGAGGGCAGCTCTCCTCTCGCACCGTTGCCATGCAACAGGAGCGGCAATCCGGAACACCTGGTGGCGCAATTAGGAAATCCTGCAAAGGCAGAGCGTCTCAAGCACTTCCAAGGGTCCTTCGTGGGTCCTTCGAAGTCCATTCACTCTAGAGTGCATACACTGAGCTTTGGGAAACAGCTCACGTCTTGGAATAAAGCCTTGCATATGGATCTGCACATCTCACGTCTCGTTCACCCCGTGTAGCGTCAGAACGAGTCAGACAAAACTAAGATTCGATCGGAGCATCGAAACATGAGGAGCTGAAATTCCAAGAGAACCGGACAACGTCGTAAAGATTCCTATCTCCGACTTCTGGAGCAAGCCTAACCAAAAAGCCTCTTTCACAGAACAGCTTGCAACATTAAGACAAAAGAACACTTATTGATAAGTGTTCTACGCAGGAAGGAGATCGTCAAATTTGGGGTAAATAGTCAAGATTAATGGTCAAAGAGATGGCCATCACATGGCGTTCCACAAGAGAAATCACAAGCTTCTTTAGATTGACTTCTCCCCCCACACATACAAGACAAAGAACCAGACTGAAATTCCTCTGGCCAAAGAACATTTCTTTTTGGCCTCCACAGAACTACACAGAGACTTTCTTTTTCATATGCACATAAAACCATCCTAAAGGACAGCGCTAGGCATAACACTATATTATGTATGTAACCACATATTAGACCATCATGTTTTAAGCACATATTATGTATGTCTTTCTAATAACTATTGAATGAATTTAAGGTTAGTCGTGTTTGGTATGTATGAGCTTGACATTTCTAGCTTGAAATGTTTCTTTCAATTAATTCTGTGTCAAATGTATCATATTCTGGTCATAGAAATCATGTCCAAAAGTATACTTTGCAAGAGTGTGTAAAATTCAGACCATGTGACTGATAACAGGCTGATTTATGATGGAAGGAACAACCCTAGCTAAGATAATAGCCTATCTAATTGGTCAAAACACCAAATGGGATGTGTCCCAAAGCCGAGTTTAAGAACTCAGGACACCATCAAATCTCTCTCAAAAAGCCCTCTCTTCTCTTCCCTTCTACCCTTCTTCTTTTCGCCACAGCGTTTTGACGCTGTTTTAGCGCTCTTTGAGCGTGCTCTGGCCTACAGGCCAGTTGCTACTTAACACCACGATGAGAAGAAAAACCACCTAGTCTCGTTACTCATTTTATTCTTTTACTTTAGTTTCTTTTCTTTCCGTTGAGTCTCGTGTTCAAAAGTTAAGTTTGCCGCAAAGTCTGGCGACTGCACCCGCTTCAAACTTCAACCAGAAACGGACTCCAAGACCATCCTCAGCCAACGGCCCAACCATTGGCTTCCCAAGACCTCACTTCAAAGACTACTGAACTTCCAGCCAATCACCAACTCGGGAAAACCCCTTTCCTGCAACGACGTCGAAGACAAAAGGGGAATCCCTGTAACACAAGGCAACGCAAGTACAAACTCCAGATTATAACTGAGCTGGTGTATTTAATATAAATTTTAGCCTCATTGAGAAACTCAACGCGAGGGTTAATTAAGTGATTGATGGTTGTTCAGGTCTATGCAATAGCACATATTGCTGTAAACTTGGGATTTCACATTCTCATTCTCTAAACTCATCCTTTCTCTTTTTCTGCAACGTGTGAATGTGTGAATGCGTGTGTTCATGTTAGATTAGTTTATGTCTTAGGTTTATATAAATAAAGTCTTATTTATATTGAAAAGAGAAGTATCTTGTGTTTTGTGCTTACAAGTTAATGTCTTAATCTGCTGATCTTGTTACTGTGCTTATTAATAGTGTTTTCACTATATTTTGGATTTTAATATCTAGTGCAGAATTAATGTTATACGGCTCGTTCAGTGAATCGCTCAGTGATCAGCCGCAAAACAGTGATTCTGTTCAAATTCCCTATAAAATCATTAATGATTCCCTTTGAGCTAAATTAAATTATATTTATGTATAAAACCCTTACACCCGTGACATTGTCAGTTGTTTGAAAGAGTAAACTACACATCCTTGAGGCAAATCTGAGACATTTATTTAATAGTTGTTGTGAAGTTAATCTCATATGTGCAAACATATGAGTATGTTTTCTTAAACTTTAGCATTACAAATATGAAAGCATTTTAAAGGAACATGATTGTTTGAAACACAAGCAAAACAGCAACAGCATCACCTTTTTTTTTTTTTTTTTTTTTTACCTTGTGTCAGTGTGAGTTTGAAAAAGCCTAGAATGATGATGAAGAAGACACTGAAATGCATGATATCCCGGTGTCTCTACTTTAAAATTATAGAAAAACATGAACTACTCTTACAAACACATACAGAGCTTTCATATGCCATATCATATTAGACTGCTCACCTTTTTTTCATGAATAAAAGAGTAAAGTACAGTGGCTTGTTCCCAGTATCAGGATTCTGTGCATGTTTCCGAATTTATTTATTAGGGGTCTGACCCTGATACCTGAGCAGGTGAAGTCATATCCCGCGAGGAAATAATTGGACACTATGAGACAAACCTAACACTTTCGGTAACACTTTACAATAAGGTTCATTAGTTAACTACATTAGTTAACATTAACTAATAATAAACTGCACTTATACAGCGTTTATTAATCTTTGTTAATGTTAATTTCAACATTTACTAATACATTATTAAAATATTGTTAACATTAGTTAATGTGCTGTGAACTAACATGAACTAACAATGAACATCTGTATTTTTATTAACTAACGTTAGCGAAGATTAGTAAATACAGTAACAAATGTACATTGAGTACAAATGTACAACAATACATTAAGTAATGTTTAACTAATGAACCTTATTGTAAAGTGTTACCACTTTTTCTAAATTATTACGAGTTGTACTGTAGCGAAGGTCTAGACAATCACAACACTGTTTCAGTAGCCATTGTGGTTTGTTTGCCCTTGAAATGAAATAAGCAATGTGCATTGTTCAGGTAGTCAACAATAGTACTTCGTAAAAGAAATACTAATAAATAAAACAATCAATTAAGGAGTTTTCTATTAAACTTATTTTCAAGCTTTTACATCTAAATGTAGAAAAAAAAATCCCTCAAATGTTAAAGGCATGCAAAAAATATTATATTTAAGTCAAACTATTAGTCATTACTTTTAAAACCAAATTTCACATTTTGGCATGTCTAGGCATCACTTGAAAATGGGAAAAATGCACGATTTGATTTAAATTTGATTTGAATGAAATCTATTATAAGAATAATATGAACATACTTTACATATCGCACACACTAGCTCAAACCCCTCTCTACATACCCTGGAAGATTTCAACTGCAGTTTACTTCTTTATTTAATGTTTTATTTAATAAAATAGTTAATTTACAGTATGAGGACTATGCAGATGATGAAATTTGATTAATGCGCACTTTACGCATAGAGTGCACATAAAAATGTAATTATACATTTGGCTTAAGAATGCAACTATTTTGTAGTTTAAGTTAGGATCAGGCTAAGTTGTTTTAAAAAGTTCACTTTAAAGAGGTACATAGATTACTGTTTATTACATTTACTATTTGAGCTCACCGTATGTTTGCTCTCCTGATGAAACAGGAGAGCAAACTAAAATGTTTATTTGTTAACCAAAATAACATTGTTGCATTTAATGCTTTTACCCACATGTAGACATAACATAATAAAATTATATGCAAATTTTTTAATCACAAGACGTGATTCATTTTGATATTCAAAGAACTCATTTTCATTTAAGACATGTTTGCATGTTGTCACTGGGCAGAACATCTTGTCCTAAATGTCTCATCTTGATACAGAAGATATTGACACTAAATAATCTAACCCTCAGTAAATCTAAAATAATTTCATGCTCCATGCTAGTAATTTATTGGGCAGAATCAGAATAAAGATTTTCCACCATACATTCACTATTATTAGTTAGTCTAAATGTGAAAAGTGTTACTTCCTATATGAAATCAATCCGATCCTTTGATCCTCCAGATTTTACAACGCAAATCTGATTTCCCTCAAATACTTTTGGGCAAATGTACTGCATACGCATCATTGTATTATATCTAGCAATCATGAAAATGGGAATAATATGCTAATTCCCTTAAAATGTATTATTAGAATGTCATTACAGTACATATCAAATACAGATAATCACCAGATTACATATCTCCTATTTATACTTTTAATGATTTTAGAAAAAAGAGAGCATTAAATGGTAAATTTAGTCAAAGAAAACTTTATTATTGTAAGAATGCAACTGTTTATAGTTAAAGTTAAGTTAGATTCATTAATGTACAGTAATTACTGAAGTAAAACTTACATAATATGACCATTCATGATTTTTAAATTATGAGCAGTTCTACTACTATTTCCCATTTCCTCTAAACAATATAGTTCAAACTTAACTTTACATTCTTTAAGTCTATTTTATAGTTTACTTTAAAAGATTTGCACTGAAGATTACAGTCCTCTACATGTATTATTAGAATTGGGCATACGGTTGATCTCTTCATGAAACACCTCTTCACCTTCAGCCCTTCTCCAGCTTATTTTGCTGTCATTTCCCAGCCCCATGCTCTTCAGCTTTTCACTTATCTGGAAGACCAGCAAGAAAGAAATATTTAAAAAAAAATAATGAAAAATGAAAAATCATGTCAGGCTACATATCAACATTAAGCTCAAGTTGCAACAATATTGATGATATGAGTAGTGCTGGCTAGCTGTAATGTAATGTTTTAACACATTATTGTTTTCCTAAAACCCAGTACATACTCTGCACCAGAATTTGACAATGAAACTACACACAGTGTTAAAGGCAGATACAAACCTCATTCAGAATGGCCGTCTGTACTGAATGATCATTCAATGCACATTTTCCATTACAGGAAAATTTCAGTCTGATGATCTGTTTTTTAGCAAACTTTTTTTCATCTAGAGAAATACAGAGCTAAAGTCATCCTCAACATATAAAATACATGTAAACATATCACAGTTGTTTGTAATATTTGTTTCAAGAGTGATCTACAAACCTTTTATTTGAATAATCTGTTTCTGTGAACTGGGGAAACTCACCTCCATGGCAGACAAAAGGCTGCTGTAGATCACATCTGTGTTGAGCCCATTTCCCAGAATTATTTCTTGACATGCCGACACAGTCACCAGATCCTGATCTCTGGGATGGTTGACCTGCTGCCCAGTATCTGAAGAAGCGGCTACAGTTGTCAGACCATTCCCAAGAGTCCTGGAACAGACCAACCCATATAACCTCTGGATATATAACAAGTGAATGTACATGAGACGAATCCTCTCTGTTGAGCGTGGTGAACAGATCTGTGTGATACATTCTGCAGTAGCTCTGAGCATCAGTCCAATTCATCGACAAACCTATCCTGAGGTGTCCAGTGCTTTCTATGAAGAAGTGAAAAAAAAAATTCAATCAGATCTCAAGTTTATATTCAACTAAACAATATATTTATTCACAGCATAAACTCTTAACTCACCATTGTAACATGAAAAGCAAGTGGAATATGAGCATCCAAAACTCATCCATGTAGTAACTCCAATCAAACCACAGTAGTATGAACTCTGTGGTTCACCGCTGAGCCAGTTATTGTACTGTCCGAATGCATCTCCGTTAGACCAACCCCAGCGTTTCTGTGTCCCCCTCTTCAGTCCAATCCACACTGATCCATTGTATCCAGCATCCACTATATTTACCAGCCTGTTCACATCAGCAATGCTGTCTACAGTAGCCAGATCAGTGAATCTCTCTCTGCAGTAACTCTGGGCCTCTGGCCACGACATGCTCGCATTTATATAGTGGTACTGATGAGAAAGAGCAGAACTGCTCCAGAAGAGCCCTGTTCACATTAAGATGTTAAACCATCAATACATGAGCACATCATCATCAATACAGATTATAAACGACCACACCAACCTGACAACACAAGCAGCACAAACAGACTCCCGTCCATGGCTGCTCACACAGATCCTCTCTGCTGGAAAAAGTTTTTTCTATATTGAATTCAAGATTCAGATGACTAACTGTCAATTAACATCTATTAACATGATCACAAATCAAATTATGGCTAGATGTGATGTTTTAATTGCTTACCTAATTTATTTTTGTCCTGTAAATCCTTTGCAGTCTTCCAGCTGCTACTGTCACCTCAGGAGGGTGATGGACATGAAAAGGAGTTTAACCCTTTATCTAGTTTCTAATTGGTTAAACTAATGATGTTATAAATAACTGCGTATTCAACACTCCCCACTCTTGTTGGTCCATTTCCAATAAACACACCCTTAAAAGATCTTGGCCATGCACAAAATAAGCAGCATTGTGGACCTGACCTTCAGCCAATTAGTCTAACAAATCATGTCCCTCGCATACACCGATCAATTCCTTTTTCCACGTTTAAATCCACATCATTTAATTGATTTCCCCCTCACTAAATTACATTCCTTTTAACATTTAAACTTCAGGATGAGCATCGGAATTAGATGAGGAGGTTCAGTCTGCACCATAATATAATGCTATTTTCTCTAAAAGTTCAAGTCTAAAATGCGTATTTGTTTACGTAAAGAACATTGTAGAATTAAATGGTTTTGCCCACAGACATGACAAACACAATAAAAACATATGCTGATTTCTATGATGGCAAGGTACGAAAAATTTTGGGTAACACTTTATTTTGATGGTCCCTTTTGAACATTCTGTTGACACTAAGTAATGTTGCAAGTACATGCCAACAAACTCTTATAAGAGTATTAGTAGATATCTGCTTCATATCTGCTAACTCCTTATTGTGTTGGTCTCCCAATTCTACTGACTATAAGTAACTTTGCAAGAACGTGTCAACTTAATCTAACCCTAACCCTACCAGTCAACTAATACACTACTAACACGCTAATGAGAATACTTCATTTTAACTCAAGACGGCTTTGCATGTTGTCACTGGTCAGAACATCTCGCCCCAAAACAGCTGAACTTGAAGATATTTTGACAATTTGTTTAAAAAAATGTTCAATCTAGTAATCTTCATTACAGCAAAACAAATTATTTCATGCTCCATGCCAATCATATACTGCATACACACACAGTATGTGACCCTGGACCACAAAACCAGTCTTAAGTAGCACGGTCAATAGCCAAAAACTTTGTGGGTCAAATTTATTTTTTTCATGACAAAAATCATTAAGATATGAAGTAAAGATCATGTTTCATAAATTAATTTTCTACATTTCCTATCATAAATATATCAAAATGCAATTTTTGATTAGTAATATGCATTGCTTATGAATTCATTTAGACAGAGTTTCTCAATATTTAGACTTTTTGTATGAATCTCAATTTTGAAAAACTGGCCCTGACTGGTGTTGTGGCCCAAGGTCATTATATATATATATATATATATATATATATATATATATATATATATGGTGTTTTGAGTTTTACCATTCCATCAAACCTTTTCAATTTTTCCAAGAAATAAATTGTAATTATTTTATTTTTATTTTTCATGTACATAACACATAACACTCTTAATAACCTTATAAGAGTATATGGAAGCTATGTGTTTTTTGTTTAAAATAATGTATTGAGATTCATGTTGTGTGATGTCACTTCTTCTGGTCGAATTGCCCCATCGTGTCCCGCTCTCGTCAGAACAGCTTTGGACTTGAGCAAGACAGGTACTTTGCAAATGTGCTCTGTGACGTAGTTATAATTTTGATTGATATCAGTGAATGACATGTTTTGATGCTGGATTGAGTCGAATAGTGTGTTCATTTAGCGTTATTTTTCAGTATTTTTAGAGTTTTGTGTTAATGAGCTGTTAATGCGTTGGTTCATGTTACCGCCAGCGCCATTTTTAATGGCGGGGTATTTTTCTGGTAACTTTGGTACTTAAATAAAACTTAAAAAAAAGGTGGAATATGTTCTTAAAACATCATGCAGGTAAATTTGTCAAAAGTATATTGTCATTTTATGTCTTAAATTGTATTTTTGTAGCCATGTACTATCTTTGAGTCATTTATCAGCTGCAGTTACAGTGCTAATGGGGACAGGGGTTCACTTTTCTTTCTTCTCGCAACTCTCACAGACCAGAGAACTGAGAGTGTGTTTGTGTGGCGTTGATCCCTGTCCTCTGTCTTTAATAAACTGCAGGTATGTAATTGCAACAAAATAATTACGATCATATTTCATTTTAATGTTAGATTGAAATAATTTTCTGTATTTTCAAAGTATGAAATGATATGTCATGTCTTTAATAAACTGCAGACGTGGTCCACCGAAGCCAGTGGTGTCGTGGAGTTCTTTGTAGCGAGAGGCGAAGTCCACTACAAATTGGTGCCGTGACCCGGATTTCCCGGAGGAGTCTTCGCCGACGTCACCTTTAAGGAGAACTTTGGGGAACAGATAAGCAGTGAAATACGAACATGGACAATCATAGCTATACACACACACTAGGTCATCTGAAGAACTGCGAGATGCAAATGTTGATAATGTGAATGTTACCCCTCCAAATGTTGTTCCAAGGTTACCTAGGGTTTCAACTGGGTTGGGGCGGGGTGCTCTGTTGAGTAGTATGCTAGAGCATGATATGATTGCTACCCCAGTAGACTCCCTATCCATTAAGAACACAAGTCAGTCAGGTATAAGATGTGACACACTAGCTTGTCCTGGTGAAAACCAGGGTTTTGTACAAAGTGATCAACCAAACCAGTGGCAAACAATGGCAGGTTTAATGAAGCAGATGGGTAGTGGAATAGGGAACCAGATTGCTGCAAACCTTAGATCTGCAGGGCAAAATGCTCAGAGAGATTATGTGGTTGCCCAACAGCCCTTACCGCAGAGCCCTGATCTGTCAAATTTCAACCTAATTGTTAGGCATCAAGATATCAAAGAACCACCTACCTTTAGAGGTGATAAGACAGATTGATGCACCATTGGTGAATGGCAAGAACTGATGCAAGCTTACTTGAACAAGAAGGGATTCAGTACATCCGAACAGGGCCAAGAAATTCTCGATAAGCTAATGGGCCATGCCAAAGACATTGTGAGGACATGTATTCGCAACAATCCTCTGATTAATGTGGCTAGAGACCCACACGTCATCTTTTCGATTCTAAGGCAACATTTTGGAGATGCAATTTCCTCCACAGCACCTATGAGAGACTTCTATGAGACCTTGCCAAAGCAATCGGAGAGTGGCTTAGAGTACTGGATCAGACTGAATAAGGCTGTTGACCTTGCTGATGAATGCCTAAAAAGACAAGGAAAGAGAGTTGAAGACCCTAGTCATGAAGTGACAATGATGTTTGTAAGGCATTGCCCTGAGCCCGGTCTGTACACAGCGCTTCGAAGTAAACCATTGGAGAGATGGAGTGCAAGTGAAATCCAAGCGTTAATTGACAGCCACCACAGAGACAAGCAGTCTGTAAGAGTAGATAGAGAGATAAGGGTTGATGAAGCTTCCCCTAATGCCTGGTGCATGACACAACAGCAGCCCACTGCCAATAATCAGACAAGCGATTTGGATTCAGCTCTCATTGGGCGTGTAGTTTCTCTTCTAGAGCAGTTCCTTGTTCAGCAGAAGGGGCAAGAACAGAAAACTGAACAGGGTAAGGTTGTGTCTGTAGACTCTGCAGTCCCCTGTAAAATATGCAGAGCTCAAGATCATGCAACAAATTCTCACTGTTTTAAGGAGGGGCTGTGTTTTAGGTGCTTCAAGTCTGGGCACAGAGGTTTTGAATACCCTGACAAAAGACAAGCGAAACCAGTCACAGCCAGTGCCACTGGACCTGAGCACTATTTAAACTAGAAAACCTGCACTGTGAGGGGAGCAGTGTGGGTGTTACACAAGCAAAGTCCCCAGAAGACCCACTGATTGTTCACGTAACTACTAGTGACCACTTGAGTCAAACCGTTGCAAGTCAAGTAACTGCAGTTCAGCAAAGTACTCCCTGTGATATTCCAAAAGCTACCTACCAGAGAATAAATGATGAAGACGATCTGTTCTATGCTCCAGTATTGGTAGAGGGGAAAGTGAAAATATTAGCCCTCATGGATAGTGGATCTGTTACCTGTACATTGAGTGAATCAGCTGAGCGCACACTTAAAGACTGTAACTTGATCTGCACAGATTCAAGTAAACCCACAAAAAAAGTTCTCACTGGCTGTGGAGGGAATGAAACAAAACCCAAGTGTACATATGAGTTGAATGTGGAGATGCTTGAATGCAAAATGACAATCAATTTCCTAGTTGTTCCAGGTCAAAAAGATGACATGATAGTTGGATCAAATATCATCAGGCATGTGACTCATCAGATGAAGAAAAATGAGTGGTACTGCAACAGCCTATCTCAACCAGTTCAAGGTAATAGTCAGGAACATCTGCTGGATGTGCTTTCTAATGTTGACCGCTGGCGTGGAGACAAGATACCACAGAGAGTTGGCACAGTAGTGTTGAGACAATGTGTTACACTAGAGCCACAGCTCGCAGTGTTTGCCCACTCTGGGGCGATAAATGGATTAGTATGAGAGTGATCAATATGATTGACCGCCCCATTGTTTTGCGACGCAATACTAAAATAGCACATGTGCACCCATGTCTTGCATGAATATTGTCCAAGTTAATGAGCTTAATGAGGAAAGCAAGCTGCAGACTGACTATAAAATGAAGCTGAGAGAATTGGGGCTGACAGAAATTGACATAGAGTCTTGTGAAGTGAGTGATTATTGGAAAAGAGAGCTTGCTGACCTCATAGGACAGTATGAAAGCACCTTCTCTCGTGACAAGTTAGATTGTGGTGAAGTAAAGAATACCATTCATCGGATAAGACTCAAGGATGAGAAGCCTTTCCGTTTGCCTTACAGAAGGGTTCCACCCACCCATTACCAGAAATTAAGACAAACATTGAATGAAATGGAGAAGCGTGGTATTATTCGAAAATTGAACAGTGAATGGGCCTCACCCTTAGTCTTAGTCTGGAAACCCTTTGGAGAGCTAAGGATATGCACAGACTTTAGGTGGCTCAACCAAAGAACAGAGAAGGATGCATATCCTTTACCCCATCAAGCCGATGCCCTTGCATCATTAGGGGGAATTGTTATTTTAGCACCATGGATCTAACATCGGGCTTCTATAACATTCCAATTCATGAGGATGACCGTATATATACGGCATGCACAACTCCAGTAGGGCTCTATGAATATAACCTTATGGCTCAGGGTTTATGTAACAGCCCAGCGACATTCTCGCGCATGATGACATCGATCTTTGGAGACCAGAACTATCTGTCACTTCTCTGCTACTTAGACAATTTACTTGTCTTTGGCAAAACTGAGAAGGAAGCACTCGATCGCCTTGAGATGGTGTTTTCTCGGCTTAGAGAGCATAACCTCAAACTGGCACAAAAGAAGTGCTATTTCTTAAGAAAAACTGTCAAGTTTCTGGGACATATTGTAACTGAGAGTGGCATAGCAACCGATCCAGCTAAAGTGTCCGCAATCAGTGACATTACATCCACAGATCTGATGGAAGCAGATGGAAAGACTCCATCACCAACCAAAATTAAGTCGTTTCTTGGGATGGCGAATTATTATTCCCATTTCATTGAAGGCCTCTCGACTTTAGCGAAACCATTGTTTAAACTGACAGCTGGACAGAAAACCAGAAGGAAAGATGGACAAAAGACCCGCCATGTTTCCAACACTAGGCGTCTAAGTTCTGAAGACTGGACTGCAGAGTGTGACACAGCTGTGGAAAAGATAAAACATGCCCTTTCTCACACTGTTGTTCTGGCCCATCCAGACTTCAAAAGGCCCTTCCTGCTGTCCACAGATGCATCTATGGTTGGTTTTGGTGCAGTCTTGAGTCAGATTCCAGAAGGTGAGACAAAACCTAGACCAGTTGCTTTTGCGAGCAAGACCCTGTCAAAAGCCCAGTCCCATTATCCCAGTCATAGGTTAGAATTCTATGCACTAAAGTGGGCAGTGTGTGATAAATTCGCCCATTGGCTGAAGGGGATGAAATTCACAGTGCTAACTGATAACAATCCCCTGACGTATATACTGTCAAAGCCAAAGTTAGATGCCGGTGAGCAAAGGTGGGTATCTAAGCTTGCCCCTTTTGATTTGAGATACATACCCGATACCAAGAACGTTCCTGCTGACCTGTTGAGCCGCCGACCTTTTGCCAGAACGCTAGAGGTCTGTGATGCTCTAGAGACTAAAGCTGAACATGTGACCTCTGAGACCATCCAAGAAACTTTCCGGTTGTCAGTGAATGTGCACCATCAAATGAGTGAAAGCAGCGTGGATTCCCGAGAGGGAAAACGGAAGATGGTTAGTAGTGAGGGGGTGAAAGCTGTCTTTGAGTCCTGTCTAAATTGGGAAGCAGGCAGTCCAGTTCAAAATGTCCATCTGGCCCAGAACAGTCATTTCGTCCATGGAGGTGTCAGCACTCTTCCAGTTTTCTCTATGGAGGAGATACGCTCTCTCTCTCTCTCTCTCTCTCTCTCTCTATATATATATATATATTGTGACACGTGTCCCGAGCCGTCATCAGCGTCGCCCTGGCAACAAACGGTGCACACCTGCACCCCACATCAACGGCAGACCGGTCACACCTGGAGCTCATCAGAAGCCACTCTTTATAAGCCACACTTCACGCACACTCTGGTGAGTTCCAAAGAAGCCTCCAACCTAATGTTGTTCTCTCTCCTCTCTGCACAGAAGATAGTGTGTGACCGGTCCCGCCATACCACGGAGCACTGCACCGATCCACCACTTCAAGACGCACGGAAGGATTGAGTCGGAACACTGCACGGAGCACCACATCACAAACTCACCTCATTGCACTAATAAATCCACCCTCCGGGGTTTTTCTTGACTAAAAAACAGTCACATTGTCGTGTGTGATTCCTCACCCCCGCCACAATATATATATATATATATATAGAGAGAGAGAGAGAGAGAGACTTGCAATAAACATGAAATCTGCAGACGGACAGACTGATGTCACTTACACAACAGCTGGGATGTTGGAGCGTCTATCCAGTTCTTGTCTTCTGTAGCTGATTACTCTTTTCTTTATAGACAGTCTAACACTACTGACATACTGCAGACAGCAGGTCTCTTCTAAGAGATACACAACAAAGACATTTAATGTATCAACATGCATTGATCCAAATCCATATGATATCCAAGTCCATATAATACATTTAAAGCCAATTCTTTATTCATCCCAGTAGGAAACAACTTCTTCAAACAGAAGATCCAAAATGCCTCTTTTCTTTTAAAATTAGAGCAATGTCACATCTGCTTAAATTAATTATGTGCTCAATGCTAAAAAAAAGAAAAAGAAAAAGGACAGGACGATGGCATTCTTTAAAGGGTTTAGCTGCTGGTTTTGTTATATCACCTTTTTATTTAAACTCCTGTGTTCAGTGATATGATCTCTTAAGTGACAAGATGTTTCTCTGACATAAATGCTTAAATATCTGACATTTTTAGTATTGCATGTGATAAAGCATGTACTGTTTTTATCATCTTTATAAATCTAATGTTTAAAGCATTTGGCATTTTTCATATTTTTGCTGAGATATATTATTCCTGAAAGGGTCTTGCTTCCAGACTCCTTTGAGGAACATGCTTTACCTAGTTTGTCCCTGATATTTCTGGCTCTATTGTAAACAATAAGAGCAAGATCTTTGAATGTATCCTTTAGGGATGTATCATATTGCCGAATATATCAGAATTCCCACCACATTATTTATATTAAAAGGTTTTGGTGAATAATTGGGACAACATGTAAGACCTGTTCTTTTTTTTTTTTTTTTTTTTTTTTTTTTTTTTTTTTAATTTAGACCATTTTCAGAGCTTCTAGTTTGTACCTTCTGTTCTGTACATAAAAGCCTTTTTTTCTTATAGTCTGAATTTAAACACTTTTTATAGGCATACCGTAATGATTCAGGATAATGCAGATGGTATACAAATACAAATTGTTTGAAAGAAGAATTTGATGTACTTGCTTATTATATAAATTTTGTGAATTGTAAACAAAAAAAGTTACATGGTGTATATTTAGATTTGATATCATTTGTTGCTCTTGCAGAATATGCCAGAATATGATGCGTCCATTAGGGACACAGTCAAAGATCCTCCTCTTATTTCTTACAAAAGAGCCGGAAATATCAGGGACAAACTAGTTAGGGTCACGGGTTATTGGGGCTTGAAGCTTAATAGAGCATGAAGGAGTCAGGTATGCAAATGAACAGAGTCTTTTAATAAATCTACACAGAATGCAAAAACACTACCTCTTCAAATAACGTAAGACAGGACAAAAAAACAGGGGAAAGGCAGGGCTATAAATACTAACCAAACGAAAGGAACTAATGGCATAAATTTACAAGGAACAGGTGATACAAATGATAATCAGGGAACTAAGGAAAACTAGGTCAGGGCAGGTAGAACAGAAAACCCAATGAAAACAAACTCAGTTAGACTTGCTATAGCACAAGATTGAGTTGTTTTGAGTGGAGAGCTTCATTTCGACCTGAATATAGGCAGTTTGGGGGAACTCAGTTAGAAGTTATGGATTCGTGTTTAGAGTTTTGCAAAAAAAAAAAGAGGCATAATTTCAGGAAATGTGTTTAAGCAATTGAGAAAAACTGCAAAACACTAAAAAAAAAAAGAAAAAAAAAAAAGATTTTGTCACGGATCGGCCAGGCCCAACTCTCCACCAATCACAACGTTCCACCTCACCTGAATACTAATCACATCCACCTACACCTCATCCGCTCATCACCAGCACTGAGGAGAAAAACCCCATCACCACACACACTCACCGTCCGATCTCCGATCTCCGATCTCCGAGTACCATACGGGAGAATTTACCCACTTTCACCGCCCAAACAGAAGGCCATGGAGAAGTACATTAAGGAGGCGTTGAAACAAGGTTACATAGTTCCATCTACCTCCCCTGCTGCTTCCAGTTTCTTTTTCGTGGCCAAGAAGGATGGCGGTCTCCAACCCTGTATCGACTATCGGAAACTGAATGAGATCACAGTTAAGTTCCGATATCCTCTTCCCCTTGTCCCCACGGCACAGGAACAACTCCGCGGTGCCACCATCTTCACCAAATTGGACCTCTGCAGCGCCTACAACCTCATTTGCATTAGAAGAGGAGATGAATTTGTAACCCCCACCGGGCATTAGGAGTACAGGGTGATGCCGTATGGGCTGGTCAATGCTCCCTTGGTTTTCCAAGGCTTCATGCATGAGGTGCTTCGGGAGTTCCTCCACCGTTTTGTTATTGTATACATTGATGACATCCTCATTTACTCCCGGAGCCTGGCCGAACATCGCCAACACGTTGTGGAGGTTCTCCAGTGTCTCCGTCAGTACCATCTCTTTCTCAAGGCAGAAAAGTGCACATTCCATCAGTCTACAGTTCACTTCCTCGGGTACATCATCAGTAGTGGTGGCATTCGCATGGACAAGGGGAAGGTGGAAGCCATCACTTCTTGGCCCTGACCCAACACCATCAAAGAGCTCCAACGGTTCTTGGGATTCTCCAACTTTTATCGGAGATTCATCTCAGGCTACAGCACCATCACCAGTCCCCGCACCGATCTCCTGAAAGGTAACACCAAGACCCTCTCATGGAATCCCAATGCCCAAAGAGCCTTCGACACCCTCAAAACAGCATTCACCAACGCACCACTCCTGGTCCACCCCAATCCCAACCTGCCATTCATAGTTGAAGTGGATGCATCCACCACCGGTATCAGGGCCATCCTATCGCAGCAGCAGGGGATGCCTCCCAAACTCCATCCATGTGCCTACTTTTCCCGGAAACTCAGCCCGGCGGAAAGGAATTATGATATCGGCAACAGGGAACTCCTAGCTATCAAGCTCGCCCTGGAAGAATGGAGGCACTGGTTGGAGGGGGCTGCTCACCCATTCCTAGTGCTAACCGACCACAAGAACCTCCAATATCTTCGTGACGCCAAACGATTGAATCCCAGACAAGCTTGCTGGGCCCTATTCTTCACTCGATTCAATTTCAAGATATCCTACTGTCCAGGTCCTAAGAATGTAAAGGCAGACGCACTACACAGCCCCGAGGAACACACTGAGGTACCAGAAGAGATCCTGCCCTCTGAAATAATCGCTTGCCCCAGCCAATGGACCTCTCCACCAATCCTCCTGCCAATCTGCCGGGCTGTCCCCCTGATCATCAATACGTTCCACAAAGTCAACGGACTCCTCTCATCCACTCCACTCACACCTCCCTAGGTACTGGTCACCCAGGGGCCAACGCCACCCTATCGCTGCTACAAGATCGCTTCTGGTGGCCTAACATGGCTAGGGATGTGAGAAGGTTTTTTCGGGGCTGCCCTGACTGCGCCATCTCAAAGAGCACCCGTCACCTTCCAACCGGCAAACTCCTTCCATTACCCATACCACACCGCCCTTGGTCACACCTAGGAGTAGATTTCATTACCGAACTCCCCATCTCCGACGGCAATTCCTGTATCTTTGTCATCATCGATCGATTCTCGAAATTCTGTCACCTCATCCCACTCCCAGGCCTTCCCACGGCATTACAAACAGCAGAGATATTGTTTAATCAAATATTCAGTTACTACGGCATCCCCGAGGACATGGTATCGGACAGAGGACCACAATTCATCTCCCGGGTTTGGAAGGCATTCTTCTCTCTCCTAGGTGTGACCGTAAGCCTCTCATCCGGATACCATCCGCAGTCTAACGGGCAGACCGAATGCAAGATCCAGGAACTAGGACGTTTCCTGAGAACCTTCTGCCACGGTCACCAGAACTCTTGGAACCAGTTCCTAGGCTGGGCCAAGTACGCCCAAAATTCACTATGTCAGGGCTCTACTGGACTCACGCCCTTCCAGTGCGTACTCGGTTTCCAGCCTCCCCTGTTTCCCTGGTCAGGAGAACCATCTGAGGTACCCGCCATTGACTACTGGTTCCGAGAGAGCGAAAGGGTCTGGGCACACCACCAGCTCCAGCAGGCAGTGCGCAGACAACGGAGAGCCGCAGACGTCTGAAGAGCCGCCAACCCCACTTACCAACCGGGACAAAAGGTCTGGCTATCCACCAGGGACATCAGGCTGCGCCTGACTAGTCGGAAACTTAGTCCCAGATTTGTTGGCCCCTTTACCATTTTGGAACAGATCAACCCAGTCACATACAAATTACAATTACCACCACAATATAAGATTCACCCAACCTTTCATGTCTCACTTCTTAAACACTTTTCTCCTCCTCTCTCCCCAAGGCCTGGCCAAACGGAGGAGCCCCCTCTCCCTCTCATCGTGGAAGAAGGCGCCATCTATAGGGTGAAGTAAATTCTGAACTCTCTGCGCCGTGGTGGTAAGCTTGAATATCTTGTGGACTGGGAAGGCTACGGCCCTGAAGAACGCTCATGGCTGCCAAGAGAAGATGTCCTTGATCCCACACTCCTGGAGGAGTTTCACTCGGCACATCCAGATCGGCCAGCACCCCGAGGTCGGGGTAGACCACCACGACGCCGAGGGCGGCCCTCAGGAGCGGGCTGTGAAGAGGAGGGTACTGTCACGGAACTCTCCACCAGTCACAACGTTCCACCTCACCTGAATACTAATCGCGTCCACCTGCACCTCATCCGCTCATCACCAGCACTGAGGATAAAAACCCCATCACCACACACACTCCCCATACGATCTCGTCAGCACGACGTGTACTCTTCAGATAGTGACCTGCTAAAGACAAAGAACGATATACTTTACCTATTACTTGCCTCAAAAGCCTTACCTTCTGTTCCTACTCCTTGTGCTCTTCTCCTCCTCCTAGATCATCATCCTCGGATCCGTGCATCTGCAAACACCCCTCAACTCATCTCTGGGAAAAGAGATCTGTGTGTGTGTTTTCGCCAGCCTCTGCTCCTCATGTATTGCATTGTCATTCATCCCTGTCTAAATAAACTTTATATCGTCACTCACCTTGTGTCCAGTCCATACTGTGACAGATTTTGTGAAGTCTTCAGGACATTCTCTCCAGAAAACATTTGACTAGACTGGTGTAATTAAAAAAATAAAAAATGAATCATTCACTTTTTCCTATGACTTATGACTAAAAAAATACAGGATCTTAATGATTTTAATGCACATTTAAAACAATTTAACTAAATAATTTAATAAAACATGTTTGTGATTAATAAATCATGCAATTTATCATTATTATTTATTTATCATTGTCATTCAATTCTTTTGGTTTGTTTCCCCCCTTTGAAATTAAGTTGTCTGTAATGAATCCGGTCCATGACCTTCCGTCCGATTGCCACCAGAGGTCGCCCTTCCATTATACTGACTTTCACACGAAGCAGACTGTTACGCATCACCCTGGACTGCATTTCCCATCGTACATTGCACTGATTACACACAACTGTACCAATCACACGCTCACCTAAAAACTATTGCACACACTATATAACACCCACTCAGATCCTGCTCAGGTGGCTGAGTATTGTTGAGCGTATATCACTCTTCTAGTGATAGCAACATTACGGAGCCATTCCAAGTTTCCGGTCCTAGTTTCTAGTTCTAGTTTAAGTAGTCATTTCATGTTGCCTTGTTGTCTGGTTCCTGATCTTCTGCCTGTGTATCTTGGATTAACCCTTTGCCTGCTGTTTTGGACTATGTTTGCACCTCGCCTGGACTATTGCTTGTGTTATTTGGATTACACCTCGTCAAGCCCTCTGGATATTGTTCGCTGATCGTAGACCCATGCTAGCCCTAGGAATATTCTTTGACTTGCCCGTTTGCCATTGTTTGACTCTTGCCTTTTTTGTGACCACAGTGGGCTGTCCCAAACTGAAGTGCGTGGACTCCAAGGGGAGTATTTCAAGCGTGATTGTGTCACAGCATCACGACGTAAGCTGTCCCAATTCAGAATGCGCCCTCCGAAGACCGCACTCCAAGGCCGATTGCGTCACCGCGGTGCAACGAAGGCTGCCATAATTCTAAAATGACATCAAATGCGCCCTCCTTTTCCTTTTCCCTTGTCCATCTGATGGACACTTCGCACCCTACCATATCCCAGAATTCATAGCGCGCTGATGAGTTCTGTGGGGGAATTCACATTGAAATGTAAGTTTTGTGTTATCATTTACTTAAATACCTAGCGAAACAAGTGTTAAAAGCCAGGGATTTTTTTTTAACACAAAGCTCACAAACAATAAGACAACCACTATATAAGGCAATAGTCTTTACTTTTGTGTTTTGTAATGCTGTCATGTAAGATATGTCCATAAATGTTTTAACCAAACTTGAGCACTTCAGTATTTTGTATGCATGCCCTGCTGTCATATGTTACGTCCAAGGACGTATTTAATGTGTTTTGTAATTGTGCATGGAGGTATTGGATGTGTTTTTGCTTGCTTTCTTTTTATCTCTTTTTCTCTCTCATCATGAGATAGGAATTCCAATCAGCTGTGTTCAATCAGTGAGGCCTGCAGTGATTGGATGACGATGGGATAGGAAGTGGATAAGAAGTGGTGGATCTATGGAGGAGGAGAGAGAGACTTTCTTTTACCAGGGCTATGCTTCCTCCTGGTTGCCCAGACTCATTTGTTGTTTGATTTTGGTTGATTTTTTATTTCTGAGTAAGTGAACTCAGGATCTTGTGTTACTCTTAAGGAGAAAGAGAACTGAGGTTGTTAAGAATTGTTTGATTATTATTGTTTTGTTAACTGGGTTTAATAGTAACTTTTTATGTTTATTTTTATTTAAGGGAACGTAGGGGGAGGGTGCCATTTTTGTTTGTACTTCTCTTTTCTCCTGGTTTTCTCTCCTAGTTTTTTTTTTCTTTTTTTTTCTTTTTTTTTTTAAATTTACTTGCTTTGTTACTGGCTGCTCAACCCTAGATGGGAAGTATGTAACAATTGGGGGCTCGTCTATGTTAGTTTTCATTTTTTGATAGTTGTGTTGATTTGGTAACTTGGAGATTTGTCTCTTGTTAATGAATCCGGTATGAAATTCGCTGCTAAACACCATTTCAATTTGTTGGTAAGTAATCTTATTTCTAAAAAGTTGTTTGGAAGTCTTTGAAGTTTTGTGGGAGGGGCAAAGGCATATAGAGTGAGTATGGATTTTGATTTGTTAGAATTCTCTCTTAATCCTACTATAGAAGTTTATAATCGCTGTAGGAAGAAGGATTTAATTCTTATAGCTGACTTCTTTAATGTTAGCGTTTTAAAAGAGTCTACTAAACAGGTTATTAAAGAGCAGCTTTATGATGAATTGGTTTCTGATGGTATTTTGCCAGGTCAGTCAGAAGCGGGTGAGGAGGAGTCGGCCGAAACTGGTGTGGAAACTTCTGAGGTTTTTCTTAATGTAGATGCTTCTGGATCAAGTGATGAAACCAAATTGGCTGTTAAATTGAAGGAGTTGGATTTGTTGATTAAAAAACAAGAATGTGAGGCACAGTTAATTAAACTGCGTGTGGTACAAGCGGAAACGGAGCGTGCTGTTAAACTGCATCAATTGGATTTACAAGCGAGTGGGAGAATGAGTAGACCAATTCCAGTTCCCCGTACCAAAATTCCTTCAGATGTGATTCTACCGGTAAATCCGCCTATTTCTGCTGAACGCTCTGATTTTGATGCGAGTAGATATGTTAAGCTTGTCCCTCCTTTTAGAGAGGCAGAGGTAGATGCGTATTTTATCGCATTTGAACGTGTTGCAGGGAAGTTGAGATGGCCTAAGGATATGTGGGCATTATTGTTGCAATGCAACTTTATGGGGAAAGCCCAGGAAGTATGTGCTGCATTGCCTGTAGATCAATCGCTTGATTATGAGATCGTTAAAGCGGCAGTGTTGCGGGCTTATGAATTAGTCCCAGAGGCTTATCGTCAAAAGTTTAGGTCTCAGTCAAAGTCTTTCAAACAAACCTGTGTAGAATTTGCTCGAGAGAAGAGAGTACTTTTTGAAAAGTGGTGTTTAGCAAGTCGAGTTGTTGACTTTGAGCAACTCCAAGAGTTATTGTTACTTGAGGAGTTCAAAAATTGTATGCCGGAGGCTGTTGTAATATACTTGAATGAACAAAAAGTTAATTCTCTTTCTGATGCCGCTGTGTTAGCGGACGAATTTATTTTGACACATCGTTCTATACGTCCTGAGAAAACTAGTTATCCCGCGGTTAGAGTAGCGAGAGAAGAGACTTTGGTATCTTCTCAAACTTGGAGGCCAGGGAAGAGTGTAAAGCCACCCCGTCAGTATACTTCGGGGCGAACAGCGGGGAATAGGGTCTGTTTTTTTTGTTTAGATCCTGGCCATTTGATTGCTGATTGCAAGGCCTGGAAACAGAAAGCACCTACTAAAACTAAAAATGTGGCTTTTGCTCAGTCTGTGTCTGAAACTGATTGTACCTATGGACCATTTATTTTGCAGGGCACCGTATCGTTTGCAAATGGTTCGGAAACTAGACCAGTTTTGATTTTGCGTGATACTGGGTCGGCTCAGTCCTTTGTGTGCAAGGAGGTTTTGCCCTTTTCTGATCTGTCTTATACAGGTAGAAACGTGCTGGTGCGAGGTATCGAGATGGGCTGTGTTCATGTTCCACTCCATAATGTTTACTTAAAATCTGATCTCGTTACAGGGGTTGTTGAGTTGGGTGTGCGCCCTAAATTACCTGTGGATGGGGTTAGTATAATCCTTGGGAATGACCTCGCTGGGGCTAATGTTTTCCCTTGCCCTGTGGTGGCTAATAGACCTGATGCCTACCTTCAGCCGGATTTGTCTGTGCAGTTTCCTTCAGTTTTCCCTGCCTGCGTCGTAACGAGGTCCCAATCAAAGAAGTTTAACGATGTAATTGACATTTCTGATTCTTTTCTTGGTATTGGTGGACTTGGAAAGGACCATTTAGTTGTGGAGACTGAGGTAAAGTCTAGTTTGGATAATGTGACCGTTGAAGGAGTTCATTTACGGGTGGGTCGAGATCAGTTATCCCTAGCTCAGAAATCTGATCCTACATTACGAAGTTGTTCTGAGATGGCGAGTAATGTGAACGATATCTCTGATTTGAATACCACGTATTATTGGGATGAGGGAGTTCTCATGCGTAAATGGAAGCCTTCACATTCTGACGCGGCAAATTGGCAGGTGAGATATCAAATTGTGTTACCAACTGGATATCGATTACAGGTCTTAAAATTGGCTCACGAGCATCCTCTTTCGGGACATTTGGGAGTCACAAAAACGTTTCATCGTGTTTCTAAGTATTATTTTTGGCCTGGATTAAAATCTGCAGTATCAGATTTCTGCCGTTCGTGTGACATTTGTCAGCGTGCAGGGAAACCGAATCAGAAGATTCCTTCGGCACCTTTGTATCCCATTCCTGTGCTAAGTGAACCTTTTGAGAGATTGATTATTGACTGTGTGGGTCCGCTGCCTAAATCGAAAACCGGGCATCAGTACATTTTAACCGTTATGTGTTGTGCGACGCGTTATGCAGAGGCTATTCCGCTGCGCTCAATTAAAACTCCTCTAATTGTGAAAGAATTGGTGAAGTTTTGTACTACTTTCGGCCTGCCTCGAATAATTCAGACTGATCAGGGGTCAAATTTTACCTCTAAGGTATTTGCACAAACGCTCACTGAGTTGGGAGTAACACATAAAATGTCGAGCGCATACCACCCAGAGTCACAAGGAGCTCTTGAGCGGTTCCATCAGACATTAAAGTCCATGCTCCGTGCCTTCTGTGTGGAGACTGGTAAAGACTGGGCAGACGGGTTGCCATTGTTGATGTTTGCCATACGTGAGTCAGTTCAGGAATCATTGGGTTTTAGTTCCGTTGAGCTTGTGTTTGGGCACACGGTTCGCGGGCCATTAAAGCTCTTTAGTGAGCAGTTGCTAAAGAAGTCTACTTCACCTGTGTCCGTTCTTGAATATGTAAGTTCTTTTCGTGAACGTTTACATCAGGTGTGCATGTTCGCTAAAGTTCATTTGGCCGACGTGCAGTCTAAAATGAAGAAGCGCTTTGACCAGAAAAGTGTGTCGCGTAATTTTCAGGCTGGTGATTTGGTTCTTGCTTTACTTCCTATCCCTGAGTCTACATTTCAAGCAAAGTTTTTTGGACCTTACGTGATAGAAAAGAAGCTTAGTCAGACGGATTATGTTGTGGGCACACCAGATCGAAGGCGGAAAAGTCGAGTTTGTCACATCAATATGCTCAAGGCATATCATGAGCGAGAGATGAGACAGACTCCCTCATCGTCAATGCTTGTTACCTCTATTCTTGTCAACTCTGAGCAGAGACAGGAGGATGATGTAGCGGATGACTATCAATGTTGTGGGGTACGGCTGGAGAATTCAGTTGTTTTGAATAACTTGCATTCTCATCTGGAGCATTTGCCGATAAGCCAACGAGAGGATGTAGAGCAATTGATACGAAAATACCCCTCTCTATTTTCTGATGTTCCTGGTAGAACTACAGTCCTGTGTCATGATATTGACGTGGGTACTTGTTTGCCCATAAAGCAACATCCGTACCGGCTGAATCCAATGAAACGAGCAGCGATGAAAAATGAAGTGGAATATTTGTTGAAGAATGGATTGGCTGTTCATAGTCAAAGTCCGTGGAGTTCTCCATGTCTGTTAGTCCAGAAACCCGACTCTTCTTTTCGTTTTTGCACGGATTACCGAAAGGTTAATAGTGTAACTAAAGCGGATTCTTTTCCTTTACCCCGCATTGAGGATTGTGTAGATCGAATTGGCTCTGCCACTTACGTCACTAAATTAGATCTCCTAAAAGGGTATTGGCAAGTCCCTCTAACTGCCCGTGCTAGCGAAATATCTGCATTTGCCACTCCTGATAGCTTTCTGCAGTATAATGTAATGGCGTTCGGGATGCGGAACGCCCCAGCGACTTTCCAGCGATTGATGCAGAGGGTTTTGTCCGGAGTGACTAATTGTGAAGCATATTTGGATGATCTAGTCATTTATTCCAACAGTTGGGAGGATCATGTGAATCGTTTAGATCTGGTGTTCAGCCGTCTGGCTGAGGCTTCTTTGACTTTGAATCTTTCAAAGTGTGAGTTTGCAAAAGCAGTGATCACATATCTGGGTAAAATGGTCGGTCAGGGGCAGGTGAAGCCCGTGATGGCCAAAGTGAGTGCAATCCTTGATTTTCCTGCTCCTGTAAATAAAAGAGAACTTCGAAGATTCCTGGGAATGGCAGGATACTATCGCGGATTTTGTTATAATTTCGCAACGGTGGTGTCTCCGTTGACTGACCTTCTTAGCACTTCGAGAAAATTTGACTGGGATGTAAGGTGTGATCATGCTTTCACTGCAGTGAAAGATTTATTGTGTAATGCGCCAGTTCTCTCGGCTCCTGATTTCACACGATCTTTTCAGCTGAATGTTGATGCGAGTGCTGTTGGAGCTGGCGGAGTGCTGATGCAAGAGGATGACTCGGGTATCGAGCATCCCGTGAGTTATTTTTCTAAGAAATTTTCTAAGTGTCAGCGGAACTACAGCACAATTGAAAAGGAGGCGCTGGCCTTGGTACTGGCGTTGCGACACTTTGAAGTGTATTTGGGGGGGCATTGTAGCCCAATTAAAGTGTACACTGATCACAATCCACTAGTGTTTTTGTCACAAATGTCCAACTCAAACCAGCGTTTGATGCGGTGGTCTCTCGTTTTGCAGGAGTACAACCTTGAAATTAAACATCGGAAGGGTTCAGACAATATAATTGCTGATGCGTTGTCCCGAGTGTGTGAAGCTGATGGGTGATGTGAATTTTTTTTCATATAAAAAGAAATTTAGTGATGGGGGTGTTACGTCCAAGGACGTATTTAATGTGTTTTGTAATTGTGCATGGAGGTATTGGATGTGTTTTTGCTTGCTTTCTTTTTATCTCTTTTTCTCTCTCATCATGAGATAGGAATTCCAATCAGCTGTGTTCAATCAGTGAGGCCTGCAGTGATTGGATGACGATGGGATAGGAAGTGGATAAGAAGTGGTGGATCTATGGAGGAGGAGAGAGAGACTTTCTTTTACCAGGGCTATGCTTCCTCCTGGTTGCCCAGACTCATTTGTTGTTTGATTTTGGTTGATTTTTATTTCTGAGTAAGTGAACTCAGGATCTTGTGTTACTCTTAAGGAGAAAGAGAACTGAGGTTGTTAAGAATTGTTTGATTATTATTGTTTTGTTAACTGGGTTTAATAGTAACTTTTTATGTTTATTTTTATTTAAGGGAACGTAGGGGGAGGGTGCCATTTTTGTTTGTACTTCTCTTTTCTCCTGGTTTTCTCTCCTAGTTTTTTTTTTCTTTTTTTTTCTTTTTTTTTTTAAATTTACTTGCTTTGTTACTGGCTGCTCAACCCTAGATGGGTTGAGCAGCTGGGGAAAAAGTATGTAACTGGGGAAAAAGTATGTAACATAATGCTGCACCAATTTTTACATGTGTTTAAATATGTTGTACATATTTTCAAAGATTGCACCACTGTCTAAATATTTTTCCTTAAGTGTTTCCATTTTCTCTTGTTTTAGAACTATTCTGGAAAAAATGAGCCTGTTGGGGAAGGACTTAAAAAATACTAAGTAAGTTAGAAACATTTTTTTTTTTTTAGACACAATCTGAAATTCATTGTGGTGTCGTTGTTAACAGGCATGCTTTATTTGCTCTGTTTTAGGATTGCAAGTGTCCTGGGACAGATGAGGGAGTGAGTGGAAGCTGGTGGAGCTACTCATAGAGGACATCCAACTCCAGAGAAACAGAGGAGAGAAGAGCACAGGAGAGCAGGGGGAGAACAGAGAGACAATAAATTATTTATTAACCCTTCTCTCAAGAAGAGAAAATGGTGGAAAAAAATGGGTACATAAAAATTTTTGGTCCCACTTTATATTAGGTGGCCTTAACTACTATGTACTTACATTTAAATTAATCATTTGGTAGAATGCACTTATTTTGTACATACATGTTTTTATATTGTACTTATATTTTAAAAATACATATATGTAATTACATCTGTAATTAATTTCTGTAATTACATTTATAATTACACAGTTGACTCATCCCTTAACCCACCCTTAAGCCTACCCATACCACCAAACCTGTCCCTAACCTTACCCGTATCACACATCAATAGCAACAATAGTGTTTAGCAATATAATATGAACACAATAAGTACATTGTACTTATTTTTTGATGTAAGTACATAATAGTTAAGGCCACCTAATATAAAGTGTGACCAAATTTTTCAGTATATTCTTGTCACGTTGTCAATGAAACATTGTATACATTATTCATTTTTGTAATGTAATTTATTTGTAAATGAGCCCGAGTACTTTCTCTACATTTTGCACCCTGCAGCCCAAGACTGGTTGCCCACTGAAGCTAAGCAGGGTTGAGCCTGGTCAGTACCTGGATGGGAGACCTCCTGGGAAAACTAGGTTGCTGTTGGAAGAGGTGTTAGTGAGGCCAGCAGGGGGTGCTCACCTTGTGGTCTGTGTGGGTCCTAATGCCCCAGTATAGTGATGGGGACACTATACTGTAATAAAGCACCGTCTTTCGGATGAGACGTTAAACCGAGGTCCTGACTCTCTGTGGTCACTAAAAATCCCATGGCACTTCTCGTAAAAGAGTAGGGGTGTAACCCCGGTGTCCTGACCAGATTCCCTCCACTGGCCCTTGTCAATCATGGCCTCCTAATAATCAACATCGATATTGAGCGCAGCCCAGCACCTCATCAGCGACAATGCGGTGGACAGTTGAACGAGGCATGCCAAACACTCTGGAGAGCACTCTGTATGATGCACCACTGGCCAGACAGAAGAGAAACACCAGAGTCTGGATTGTGGCACTTCTCAGAAAATCCAGCCCAAAATCATTAACCTGTCCAGTGCTGGCACATTCAGCTTTATCCTGCAGTACAGGGGTCTGGTCTGATTTAGGGAAAGAAGGAAAAGAGAAATTGTTCAGAGCTATGACAAAGTAATTGATAGAAGAAATACTGAGATATTTTAGTAAACTACTTGTAGTAACTACTAATACCACACTGGGGAAAAACTACTAGTCATATTTAAAATACCAAAAAATTAAAATTCCAAACCTGGAGGGTGAGTAAATGATTACAGAATTTTCATTTTTGGGTGAACTATCCTCTAATTAAAAGTATTATCTTGCATACTCGAATATACTTAAGGTATTGAGAGTAAAGGTATAGGCCTACAGTATTTTTCTGAAAAAGAATTAGTCAGGATGGTTTTGCATTAATATTACTGCTCCACTAATGTGTGTTGCATTTTACTTCTGAACATGTTCAAGGTTGTTAAATTTAAAGTTGCCTACTCCATATACTGTTGGGTTTAATCTACAACAATTTGTATGAGAATACTTAAATGTACTTCCTTGCAGTTCACCACTGATTATTCTGAAAATGAAAGCAACAACGTTTTGTCAGAATATTAACAAATTGATGCTAACTATATCAGAGGCTGCATCTGAAGGACTCGGACTGGCCATGCAGGTCACTGGTCAGCTGTCACAGCTGCCGCTGAACATTGAGCTGTTCAATGCCCTATTTATTTATTTTTCACTGTTTTATTTTTATGCTTAACTGCCTAAAAAATCCGGGTTGCAAACCTGTCTACATATGCATGGTCAAGACAATGAACTATATAAAATCGCACCTTTGTAAGATCTCAGTCAGCATTTGAACTGCTATGTGTGTGTGTGTGTGTGTGTGTGTGTGTGTATTTTGTAGTTTTTCCATTATTTAAGTAATCTCCAAGCAGTACCTGCATTTAAAGTTGTAATCCGGCAATTAAGGAGGCAGCAAACCAGTGTAATTTACCTGGCCTCAGTCTTGGCTAAGCCTGAGGTACATCACAGTCTCCTCCATTATGACGTAAAACAAAAACATGATCAACTCTGGCTCCATCTGTCCTGTCCGGAGGGCAGCTCTCCTCAATCCGGAACACCTGGTGGCGCAATTAGGAAATCCTGCAAAGGCGGAGCGTCTCAATCACTTCCAAGGGTCCTTCGTGGGTCCTTCCAAGTCCATGCACTCCAAAGTGCGTACACTGAGCTTTGGGACACAGCTCACGTCTTGGAATAAAGCCTTGCATATGGATCCGCAGGTCTCACGTCTCGTTCGCCCCGTAACATTGTCAATTGTTTGAAGGGGTAAACTACACATCCTTGAGGCAAATCTGAGACATTTATTTAATAGTTGTTGTGCAGTTAATCTCATATGTGAAAACATATGAGTATGTTTTCTTAAACTTTAGCATTACAAATATGAAAGCATTGTAAATGAACATGATTGTTTGAAACACAAGCAAAACAGCAACAGCATCACATTTTTTTATTTTTTATTTTTATTTACCTTGCGTCAGTGTGAGTTTGAAAAAGCCTAGAATGATCATGAAGAAGAAGCTGAACTGCATGATTTCCTGGTGTCTCTACTTTAAAATTAGAGAAAATCATGAACTACTCTTACAAACACATACAGAGCTTTTGTCACGAATCCAGTATGTGCACTTCCGTTCGTTCACCACCAAAGGTCACTCGCTCATCATATTGACTTTCACACCACACATCACATGGATTGCATTTCCCATCAACCATCTCACCAATCACATGCACACAGCTGTCACCAATCACTCATTGCACTAATCACACGCACACCTGATCACACAGCATCCCTAATCACACACACTATTTCAACCCTGGACATTCTCTCCCTCGTGGCCGAGTATTGTACGTATTATTGCTGCCCTACAGAGCCCTATTAGTTTTCCTAGCCTTGCCTTGCTTTGCCTAGCCTTGCCTTTGTCGGATTGTGTTTTCCCCTGCCTGGACTATCGCTCACGTTTTGGATCACCTCTCTTGTCTAGCCCTCTTGATACTGTTCGCCAATCATCGACCCACGCTATACCTGTTATACCTGTCTGCCATTGTTCGACCCTGCCTGTTATGACCTCGTCTTTCCTCAATAAAAGCTTGCAGATGGATCCGCACGCCTCTCGTCTCGTCAGCCACGTTACAGCTTTCATATGCCATATCATATTAGACTGCTCACCTTTTTTCATGAATAAAAGAGTAAAGTACAGTGGCTTTTTCCCAGTATCAGGATTCTGTGCATGTTTCCGAATTTATTTATTAGGGGTCTGACCCTGATACCTGAGCAGGTGAAGTCATATCCTGCGAGGAAATAATCGAACACTATGAGACAAACCTTCATGTGCCGTTGTTTGTGTTGTTGCTGATTTGTTTGATCTGAGGATTTAGCATTTTTTGCTTTGGCTAACCATAGTATGATTAATTATTCATCTTAACTCATTGTAATCATCATAAATCCAGGAACCACACCAAAAAAAAAAAAACACTATTAAACAATTTTAAGAGTTGAAAAGAAGAAAAAAAAAACATTTACTGTTTCTTTCAGCTTCAAATGAAACCATGAACTGCATATATTCTTTCGGTTTTCACAATTTTGTTGACTAAGTTACACTGTCAATGTAACTGTCAAGAATATCTCAAACACACACAAAAATAAAAAAGTATGATAAAACTAGTTTTTACATTAATAATACATTAGTATTTCAAATGTATTATGTCATAGTGGAGTGATCTGAACAAACCTTAAGCACTAAACTTCAGAATGTGTAAGGAGGTACGCTTCTGAACAAATAATCATATTACTAATTAAATCAACTTCATGTGACCAGCACCTGATGAAGATGCATCATAAATGTTTATAATTATTGCATACATCTACTATAGAGATTATGATTATTACTACGAATAAAAAACTTTTTCGGTAACACTTTACAATAAGGTTCATTAGTTAACTACATTAGTTAACATTAACTAATGATAAACTGCACTTATACAGCGTTTATTATCTTTGTTAATGTTAATTTCAACATTTACTAATACATTATTAAAATATTGTTAACATTAGTTAATGTGCTGTGAACTAACATGAACTAACAATGAACATCTGTATTTTTATTAACTAACGTTAGCGAAGATTAGTAAATACAGTAACAAATGTATTACTCATGGTTAGTTCATGTTAGTTAATACATTAACTAATGTTTAACTAATGAACCTTATTGTAAAGTGTTACCACTTTTTCTAAATTATTACGAGTTGTACTGTAACGAAGGTCTAGACAATCACAACACTGTTTCAGTAGCCATTGTGGTTTGTTTGCCCTTGAAATGAAAAAAAGCAATGTGCATTGTTCAGGTAGTCAACAATAGTACTTCGTAAAAGAAATACTAATAAATAAAACAATCAATTAAGGAGTTTTCTATTAAACTTATTTTAAAGCTTTTACATCTAAATGTAGAAATCCCTCAAATGTTAAAGGCATGCAAAAAATATTAAACTTATGTCATACTATTAGTCATCACTTTTAAAACCAAATTTCACATTTTGGCATGTCTAGGCATGACTTGAAAATGTGAAAAATGCACGATTTGATTTAAATTTGATTTTAATGAAATCTATTATAAGAATAATATGATCATACTTTACATATCGCACACACTAGCTCAAACCCCTCTCTACATACCCTGGAAGATTTCAACTGCAGTTTACTTCTTTATTTAATGTTTTATTTAATAAAATAGTTAATTTACAGTATGAGGACTATGCAGATGATGAAATTTGATTAATGCGCACTTTACGCATAGAGTGCACATAAAAATGTAATTATAAATTTGGCTTAAGAATGCAACTATTTTGTAGTTTAAGTTAGGATCAGGCTTTTTAAAAGAGCCAAGTTGTTTTAAAAAGTTCAATTTAAAGAGGTACATAGATTACTGTTTATTACATTTACTATTTGAGCTCACCGTATGTTTGCTCTCCTGATGAAACAGGAGAGCAAACTAAAATGTTTATTTGTTTACCAAAAGAACATTGTTGCATTTAATGCTTTTGCCCACATGTAGGCATAACATAATAAAATTCTATGCAAATTTTTTCATCACAAGACGTGATTCATTTTGATATTCAAAGAACTCATTTTCATTGAAGACATTTTTGCATGTTGTCACTGGGCAGAACATCTTGTCCTAAATGTCTCATCTTGACACAGAAGATATTGACACTGAATAATCTAACCCTCAGTAAATCTAAAATAATTTCATGCTCCATGCTAGTAATTTATTGGCCAGAATCAGAATAAAGATTTTCCGCCGTACATTCACTATTATTAGTTAGTCTAAATGTGAAAAGTGTTACTTCCATAATGAAATCAATCCGATCCATTGGTCCTCCTGATTTTACAACGCAAATCTGATTTCCCTCAAATACTTTTGGGCATAAATCAAAAGCATGAAATGTACTGCATACACATAATTGTATTATATCTAGCAATCATGAAAATGGGAATAATATGCTAATTCCCTTAAAATGTATTATTAGAATATTATTACAGTACATATCAAATACAGATAATCACCAGATTAAATATCTCCTATTTATACTTTTAATGATTTTTAGAAAAAAGAGAGTATTAAATGGTGAATTTAGTCAAAGAAAAGTTTATTATTGTAAGAATGCAACTGTTTGTAGTTAAAGTTAAGTTAGATTCATTAATGTACAGTAACTAAAATTGACATAATATGACCATTCATGATTTTTAAATTATGAGCAGTTCTACTACTATTTCCCATTTCCTCTAAACAATATAGTTCAAACTTAACTTTACATTCTTTAAGTCTATTTTATAGTTTACTTTAAAAGATTTGCACTGAAGATTACAGTCCTCTACATGTATTATTAGAATTGGGCATACGGTTGATCTCTTCATGAAACACCTCTTCACCTTCAGCCCTTCTCCAGCTTATTTTGCTGTCATTTCCCAGCCCCATGCTCTTCAGCTTTTCACTTATCTGGAAGACCAGCAAGAAAGAAATATTTAAAAAAAAATAATGAAAAATGAAAAATCATGTCAGGCTACATATCAGCATTAAGCTCAAGTTGCAACAATATTGATGATATGAGTAGTGCTGGCTAGCTGTAATGTAATGGATTTTAACACATTATTGTTTTCCTAAAACCCAGTACATACTCTGAACCAGAATTTGACAATGAAACTACACACAGTGTTAAAGGCAGATACAAACCTCATTCAGAATGGCCGTCTGTACTGAATGATCATTCAATGCGCATTTTCCATTACAGGAAAATTTCAGTCTGACAGTCTCTTTTCTAGCAAACTTTTCATCTAGATAAATACAGAGCTAAAGTCATCCTCAACATATAAAATACATGTAAACATATCACAGTTGTTTGTAATATTTGTTTCAAGAGTGATCTACAAACCTTTTATTTGAATAATCTGTTTCTGTGAACTGGGGAAACTCACCTCCATGACAGACAAAAGGCTGCTGTAGATCACATCTGTGTTGAGCCCATTTCCCAGAATTATTTCTTGACATGCCGACACAGTCACCAGATCCTGATCTCTGGGATGGTTGACCTGCTGCCCAGTATCTGAAGAAGGAGCTACAGTTGTCAGACCATTCCCAAGAGTCCTGGAACAGACCAACCCATATAACCTCTGGATATATAAGAAGTTTATGTACACGAGACCAATCCTCTCTGTTGTGCATGGTGGACAGATCTGTGTGATACATTCTGCAGTAGCTCTGAGCATCAGTCCAATTCTTCAACAAATCTATCTTGAGGTGTCCAGTGCTTTCTATGAAGAAGTGAAAAACATTTTCAATCAGATCTCAACTTTATTTTAACCTAAACAATATATTTATTCACAGCATAAACTCTTAACTCACCATTGTAACATGAAAAGCGAGTGGAATATGAGCATCTATAACTCCTCCATATAATCACTGAAATCATAGCACAGTCGCTTGAACTCTGTGGTTCACCGCTGGCCCAGTTACTGTACTGTCCGAATGCATCTCCGTTAGACCAACCCCAGCGTTTCTGTGTCCCCTTCTTCAGTCCAATCCACACTGATCCATTGTATCCAGCATCCACTATATTTATCAGCCTGTTCACATCAGCAATGCTGTCTACAGTAGCCAGATCAGTGAATCTCTCTCTGCAGTAACTCTGGGCCTCTGGCCACGACATGCTCGCATTTATATAGTGGTACTGATGAGAAAGAGCAGAACTGCTCCAGAAAAGCCCTGTTCACATTAAGATGTTAAACCATCAATACATGAGCACATCATCATCAATACAGATTATAAACGACCACACCAATCTGACAACACAAGCAGCACAAACAGACTCCCGTCCATGGCTGCTCACACAGATCCTCTCTGCTGGATTTTAGAAAGAAATGACCAAACGAGTAAGTTTTTTCTATATCGAATTCAAGATTCAGATGACTAACTGTCAATTAACATCCATTAACATGATCACAAATCAAATTATGGCTAGATGTGATGTTTTAATTACTTACCTATAATTTATTTTTGTCCTATAAGTCATCCAACTGCTACTGTCACCTCAGGAGGGTGATGGACATGAAAAGGAGTGAGTTTAACCCTTTATCTAGTTTCTAATTGGTTAACCTCTTAACTGTCACTGTCCCCTCTGTGGGACGCCTACGTTTACCTCCCTATTTTACAATTAAATCTTCTAATCTAATCATGACAAACTATATATCATTGGAAAGGTTTAAGACTCCTAAATAGGTATTTTACCACTTTTTGGTTTCACTTTATTTTGATGGTCCCTTTAACACATTCTATTGACTATAAGTAATGCTGCACCTACATTTCTACTGACTCTCATTAGAGTGTTAGTAGTGTATTAGTAGACTGGGAGGGTTAGGGTTAGACTAAGTTGACACGTTCTTGCAAAGTTACTTATAGTCAGTAGAATATCTGTTAGGAGACCAACACAATAAGGAGTTAGTAGATATGAAGCAGACAGTCTACTAATACTCTTATGAGATTTGTTGCAATGTAGTTGCAACATTACTTAGTGTCAACAGAATGTTCAAAAGGGACCATCAAAATAAAGTGTTACCCACTTTTTTTGTTAAAAAATTATGTAGGAAAAGTAATAGATTAATTTATGACAAGAGTGGACCTGAAAAATCTACATCATGACATGAGTTCTGACCTTTGTCACAGAAAGTCTTCTTAGTTGCCTTTTTCTCTATCACGCTTTAGAAATCATATATCAGTTGAAAACCTAAAATCTCAAAATTCATCCTTTGAAACCCATTTTAAAATCAGACATTGCATTACCATGGAAATGGTACATCAAAATCATGTTACAAAATGTTTTCATTCATGAATTATAAAAATTTAAGTTTGGATAGTGCACTATAATGTCTATGTTCAAAACTGTGGATAACAGTTAAGGGGTTAAAATAATGATGTTATAAATCAGTGCGTATTCAACACTCCCTACTCTCTTTGGTCCATTTCCAATAAACACACCCTTAAAAGTTCTTGGCCATGCACTCTCAGAAATAAAGGTACAAAAGCTGTCACTGGGGCGGTACCTTTTCAAAAGGTACACCTTTGTACCTATTAGGTTCAAATATGCACACTTTAAGTACTAATATGTGCCTTTAAGGTACCAAAATGGACCCTTTAGGTACAAACATGTACCTTTTGAAAAGGTACTGCCCCAGTGACAGCTTTTGTACCTTTATGTCTGAGAGTGTGAAGAACAAAATAAGCTGTATTGTGGACTTGACCTTCAGCCAATTAGTCTAACAAATCCTGTCCCTCGCATACACCGATCAGTTCCTTTTACCACGTTTAAATCCACATAATTTAACTGATTTCCCCCCTCACTAAATGATATTCCTTTTAACATTTAAACTTCAGAATGAGAGTCAGAATTAGATGAGGAGGTTCAGTCTGCACTATAATATAATGCTCTTTTCTCTAAAAGTTCAAGTCTAAAATGTTTATTTGTTTATGTAAAGAACATTGTAGCATTAAATGTTTTTGCCCACAGACATGACAAACATAAAACATATGCTGATTTCTGTGATGGCAAGGTACGAAAAACTTTTCTATTCAAATACTTCATTTTCATTGAAGACGGCTTTGCATGTTGTCACTGGTCAGAACATCTCGCCCCAAAACGGCTGATCTTGAAGATATTTTGACAATTTGTTTAACAAAATGTTCAACCTAGTAATCTTCATTACAGCAAAACAAATTATTTCATGCTCCATGCCAATCATACACTGGATTACACACACAGTATGTGACCCTGGACCACAAAACCAGTCTTAACTAGCACGGGCAAAAGCCAAAAATACACTTTATGGGTCAAAAAAAAAAAAAAAATCATGCCAAAAATGATTAGAATATTAAGCAAAGATCATGTTTCATGAATTTATTTTCTACATTTCCAACCATAAATATATCAAAATGCAATTTTTGATTAGTAATATGCATTGCTAATGTAGCAGGGTTAGTGCTATCTGTTTCTGGCCTGGTTCGGATCTGATTGGTGGACCAATCAGATGTAAGCAGCCCTGCTACTTAAGGACTCTTATTTTGAGGGATAGTGTGGTGTCCGGTTGATTCTGAGCTCTTCCCTTCCTGGCGTTCCCCTTTCCGCTCCTCACTGTGTCAGGTAGGGTAAGACCCAATTGATTATGGCTGTGAATGGAGTGAAGTTAATCCGCGCTATTTATAGTTTGCTTGTAGAGTGGGGCTGGTGGCATCGATATTGTGGCAAGTGTGGCGGAGTTCAATTACAGGTATGTTTCGTGCTCGTATTAAATTTTTTGGTCGCTTGTGATGGTGGTATTTATGTTGTGTTGCTCTCAGTAATGGCGACACAAGCGGATGCGTGAATGCTGTCTGGTACGTTGAGTCACGACACTTGTTGGAGTAACCATATAGCTCTGCGCTGGTCTTCGTCAGCCCTAAACGCAAGTATGTTATGTTTTGCTTTCCTGTAAACGGGACTTAGTGGATTTAGTCTAACTTTTTTTTTTTTTGTTAAAACATAAAAGGGGGAAGGTGTGAACCTCACCATCTCTAAGTTGATGTCTTGGTGAAGATACTACCTGTGGCGCCGCTGCTGTTTTGCTCACGGGCATTTTTTTGTTTTTGAATACGGACCTGTTGTATGTCGGTGCTTACGGCTTTGCTGTTCGGTGGGTCGTTTGGGCCGATCTCTGTGCCTTTGCCAGCCCATCTATCTGTTTTATTTTGATTTAGTTTCTTTTAGTATAATTTTGTTTGCGCATTGCGCTGTGGTTTTTCTTTTTGTTGTATTTTGGGTCTCCTTTATAACAGTAACTTATATTGCTGCTTTCGTTTTTTGTTTTGTGTTATTTGTGGTTGTTTTGCAGCTTTATAACTGTTCCTTTACCTTTCCGTGCCTCATATTGTATTACATCCTCGTAAAGAATTCATATTCTTTACTTCATTTGTCTTGTAATTCTGGTGTCATTCAGGCACTGTGATTTGCTCTCACTGCATTTTGTGCACTTAGGAGGCCGGCGTATTGGAGTCCCTACAACTAGTGTCTGTGAATTTGATCTGATTGGGTGTTTTTTTTTTTTTTTTTTTTTTTTTTTTTTTTTTGGTAGTAGTGTTTTTCAATTCTGTCTCCAGGAGCCAGTGAGGACTCTGTGTGGAGCAGGGGATGCTAGCTGCTTTCCTTCCATGGTGTGTCTCACGGGGTGTTGTGATTTTGGGGTCTGTTAGACCTATGCACTGCTACAGTAAGGAATTCATTTAGACAGATTTTCTCAATATTTAGACTTTTTTTTTTTTTTTTTTTTTGTATAAATCTCAATTTTGAAAATATAGCCAGCAAATTGTCTGTGCGCTGATTTCCAGCTACAAAAAGAAAAACAGATTATGCAGGAGGGAGTGCAGGGAACAGGGATTGTGTTCTGCAAAGAGTGGTAAATGATAATTTTGCAGTAACTGTTAAGCTGATGTTGCGGCTGGTCAAGTGTTTGTGCTTGTTTCTGTATGATATAATTGTACATAGGACCATGTGATATTTCAGTTTTTCTTTTTTAATAAGTCTGCAAAAATGTCAATTCTGTGTTTTTCTGTCAATATGGGGTGCTGTGTGTACATTAATGAGAAAAAAAAAATGAACAAATGATTTTAGCAAATGGCTGCAATATAACAAAGAGTGAAAAAAATTTAAGGGGGTCTTAATACTATCCGTACCCACTGTGTGTATATATATATGTATGTATATGAGAGAGACTTGCAATAAACATGAAATCTGCAGACGGACAGACTGATGTCACTTACACAACAGCTGGGATGTTGCAGCATCTGTCCAGTTCTTGTCTTCTGTAGTTGATTACTCTTATTTATGGACAGTCTAACTCTACTGACATACTGCAGACAGCAGGTCTCTTCTAAGAGATACACAACAAAGACATTTAATGTATCAACATGCATTGATCCAAATCCATATGCAATTTATTTTTATTTGTGACTCTAAATTAGTTAATAAGATTTATAATGCAAGCATCATTAGAGAAATATGGAGAGGTGAACTCTTTTTTTATGAAAAGTGTTTCTTTATAACAACAAAAGCTTTTTTTTTTTTTTTTTTTTTTTTAAAGCCAATTCTTTATTCATCCCAGTAGGAAACAACCTCTTCAAACAGAAGATCCGAAATGCCTCTTTTCTCTTAAAATTAGAGCAATATCACATCTGCTTAATTATGTGCTCAATACTAAAAAAAAGAAAAGAAAAAGACAGGATGATGGCCTTCTTTAAAGGGTTTAGCTGCTGGTTTTGTTATATCACCTTTTTATTTAAACTCCTGTGTTCAGTGATATGATCTCTTAAGTGACAAGATGTTTCTCTGACATAATTGCTTAAATATCTAACATTTTTAGTATTGCATGTACTGTTTATGTCATCTTTATAAATGTAATGTTTAAAGCATTTGGCATTTTTCATATATTATTGCTGATAATTATTTCATATATTATTGCTCGGAGCGGGGCGAGTAGGACCGCGACATTGGTGCCGTGACCCGGATGGGAGTGAGGTTTAGGGGGGTGAGTGTAGCAGAGGCCAGCAAGTGAGTGCTGTGCAGGTAAAACCTCACTCCCCGATCTCAAGAGGTGCTCTAGCGACTGATGCTAGGGGTCATGGCCTTTAGCCTCCTTGTTAGAGCGCCCGCCTCCCACGCCGGAGACCGCGGTTCGAAACCCGCTCGGAGCGGGGCGAGTAGGACCGCGACACACGCAGACTGTTACACATCACCCTGGACTGCATTTCCCATCATACATTGCACTGATTACACACAGCTGTACCAATCACACGCTCCCCTAAAAAGTATTGCACACACTATATAACACCCACTCAGATCCTGCTCAAGTGGCTTTACATTATGGAGCCATTCCAAGTTTCCGGTTCTAGTTTAAGTCTAGTCATTTTGTGTTGCCTTGTTGTCTGGTTCCTGATCTTCTGCCTGTGTATCTTGGATTAACCAAGCAACGAAGGCTGCCATAATTCTAAAGGGACGTCAAATACGCCCTCCTTTTCCCTTGTCCATCTGATGGACACTTCGCACCCTACCATATCCCAGAATTTATAGCACGCTGATGAGTTCTGTTGTGGGAATTCACATTGAAATGTAAGTTTTTGTGTTATCATTTACTTAAATACCTAGCGAATCAAGTGTTAAGAGCCAGGGATTTTTTTTTTTAACACAAAGCCCACAAACAATAAGACAACCACTATATAAGACAATAGTTTTTACTTTTGTGTTTTGTAATGCTGTCATGTAAGATATGTCCATAAATGTTTTAACCAAACTTGAGCACTTCAGTATTTTGTATGCATGCCCTGCTGTCATATTTTCTAATGCTGCACCAATTTTTACATGTTTAAATATGTTGTACATATTTTCAAAGATTGCACCACTGTCTAAATATTTTCCTTAAGTGTTTCCATTTTCGCTTGTTTTAGAACTATTCTGGAAAAAATTAGCCTGTTGGGGAAGGACTTAAAAAATACTAAGTTAAAAACTTTTTTTTTTTTTTTTAGACACAATCTGAAATTCATTGTGCTGTCGTTGTTAACAGGCATGGTTTATTTGCTCTGTTTTAGGATTGCAAGTGTCCTGGGACAGATGAGGGAGTGAGTGGAAGCTGGTGGAGCTACTCCGAGAGGACATCCAACTCCAGAGAAACCGTGGCGAGAAGAGCACAGGAGAGCCGGGGGAGAAGGAGTGTGTGTGTGTACGTGCATGTACTGTCTTCACGTGTGTTCTGTCCCTTTTATGAATGTGAACATCCTTTGTCCACATGTGTGCATTCAATAGACAATAATATATTTTCTGCATTCGAGTCTGCATATATTTGTGTCTTTCTAGTGTCATGTGCAGTGAGTCTGTGTCTTTGTGCATTTCCTTGTGTGGGTAATGTCCTTTGCCCACTTGTTTTCCATCTTGGTGGAACGACTGCTGTCAATAGTCTCTGAAATGGTTTGATCTCTCCTTGTTTTTCTTTTCCATTGTTTATTCTTTTTACTTTGAAAAAGTCCTTCTAGAAGAAGCAGTCAATGCCATTTTTCCAGTCTTTGCCATTCCATCAGGTCCATCCATCCCATGGTGAGTCTCAGGGTTTCTAAATCTTTTAGACTTGGAGTTCTGAATCTTGTAGGTCTGGAAATCTCTGGATTTCTGGTTCTGATGATCACTCTGCTCTTTAAGAAGTCCTTTTTCTTGTGGAAGTCCCCTGGCTCCACTGGTTCTGCTGGCCTTCTTGTTCTTCAGATGACCGGATCATCTTTCTCCACGTTACACATTTCAAACAAGCATATATCTGAAACAAGATCAAAAAGAAGAGGTGGTCACACTTTATATTAGGTGGCCTTAACTGCTATGTACTTACATCAAAAAATAAGTACAATGTACTTATTGTGTTCATACTGTATTGCAAAACACGTTTGCTGCTAGTGAGGGGGGATACGGGTAAGGTTAGGGACAGGTTTGGTGTTTGGGTAGGTTAAGGTGTATGGGATGGGTCAACAGTGTAATTATAAATGTAATGACAGAAATGAATTACAGATGTAATTACATATAGGTATTTTTAAAAATATATGTACAATGCAAAAACATGCATGTACACAATAAGTGCATTGTACCAAATGATTAAATTAAATGCAAGTACATATTAGTTAAGGCCACCTAATATAAAGTGGGACCAAAGAGGTTGCCCCCCCTTTCCCCCACAAGAATCTTTTCACATTTAAAACATCATTGTTACAGAAATTTAAATCACAGAATGCAATTGAATCATTTATCATAAATTACATTTAAACATCAATGCCATTAACGCATTTATCATAAATTATAAAGAATCACCCCCCCCCCCCCTTTTGATAGTAAACATATTTTCCTAAAATTTATCATAAAACAATTCCTCCAATTCACATCAGCATCTGCTTGTGACTGAACTACAGTCATGTTGTTCATGCAGTGCTGTGTCTGGCAAGGTGTGAATGGCTTCTTCCTTATTTCCTTTCAACAGTGCCAACTGGGTTTCTAAACTGCCTATCTTCTTAAGAAAATCATGGTAACCCATCTTTCTTTTGTGTGAAAAGTGACACTGTCTTGCTTTGTGTCCCATTCTTCCACAAGCAAAACAAACAATTTCCTGATCTTTCCTACCTTTCTCCAAACAATGCCTTGCTATGTGACCATTCTTTCCACATGCATAACAAAGCTTTTGATGAGGTCTCTCATTGTCTTGACAATGCCTGGCAATGTGACCAGCTTTTCCACATGCATAACAGAGAGTATCACCTTCTGAATTTACTCTTTCAAATCTCCACTGTCTCTGATGGAAACCATTAGATAATCTAGAACATGTTCTCTTGCCAAAGGCAGCGACTGGATGTTTAGATTCTGCAGCTTTCATTTGACTTCTTGCATTGAAATGCTGTGTCATTTTGGAAATAATTTGCTCGTATGGTGTATTTACATCTACATGCAGAGCAATGGCTTCTCGCATGTGTGAACTGCTCTGTGCAATTAATGCAGACTTAAACATGAGATTTTGTTTAGTTGCATTGGGCAAACCACTGTAATAGCTAAACATTTCCCACAACCTGGACGCAAATGCTAGAGGATGCTCTCCAATTTCCATGGTCACCTCAGTTATCTTTCTCAAGTTAACCAAATCAGTCCCAGCAAGTCTAAGCAGAGCTTCTCTCCTTGCCCCTCTGTCTGCTCTTTTGTCACAAACTTCCTGTGAGAGAACACTAGTTAATGAGCGAGGAATGCAGATCATGAGAAGTCTACAAGCATCTTCATCTGACACACTATAAACATCCACTACCTTCTTCAGTTTTGACAAGAGCTCTACAGGATCCATGTTATCAGGGTCAAAAGTACCCACTGCTGTAACAAGACTTTGAAAGTCCATAAAAGACAGCTGTCTAACAGCTTGGCCATTTTCAGTTCTTTGATCAAGAACCCTCTCATTTCTATTTCTATTCTGTCTTGTTCGCACTGGTGCTACTGGGAACCTTACAGAATCATCTGAATAATTATGTCATTGACTAAAAGCTTCCTTGCAGTTATTCTCATCATATTCAGAATTGGATTGGGCATGTACCAACTGTCTAGCTGTCCCTTCATACAAACATCTAAATGTTTCCCTCTCTGTTTCGGACTTTGAAATTTATTTTCTCAATTTCATTATCTGTTCCTTCAGAATGGTCTCTTCAGCCTCGCAATTTCTCAATGAGATGACATTGTCGTTGACTTGAGAATTTAGTAACTTGTTTACAGTTTTCATTTCCTCTAATCTTTTCTTAGTTACCTTGTATGAGGCAAAAAGAGCTTGAAGTGCATTAGCAACTTTTACCTCTTTGTTTTTAGGCATTCTGAGACAATTTTTGAATTGAGACATAGCCCACTCGTAGGAGTCCTCTGCCTTCTCTATTCCATCAAACATTCCTACAGTGCTGTGCTTAGCGATGTATTTCACTATCAGCTCTTCCATTTTCACAATCTTATTAAATTGTCTTCAGCAATTCAATAGGCTTTATTCCTTCACTGACTGAACATTATCTTGTTTTTTAAGATACCTGTTAGTCAAATTATTCACAGCTCCTGTGGTTTGGAAGCAAATGAATAAAACAGCCACACTACGTCGGGCTTCTAAACCAAAATTTTCACTTCTTCGCAAATGGCCACACTCTGTCGGGCCTTACACTTCACTACATTAAACCGTTAAAAATGCAACACTGTCACAGTACGTTGGACAAAACCACACTACTTCGGGTTTTATGTTATATTTTTAAAACTGTTTACTTGGCCATAGTACATCGGGCAAATTAACACTGTTTTTGGGCTTTAAACTTCACAGAGTCACGATGCGTCAGACTCACTACACTATAACACACAAAAGTGATGAAATAATTCTGTGACCACACTGCATCGAGTCGAATCAGCTGCTTTAAAATTTCAGAATTATCACAACTTTACAGTCAGTTTCAATTACGTTAGAAACTTACAATTTTAGACACAACAGATCTAATACAACTCTGCCACCACACTGCATTGGGTTGATTCAATTACTTTAGAATCTTAACAGAATTATAAGAAACCAACAACAAGTTTCAGTTACTTTAGAAACTTTGACTTAAGCACTTTGCTTCAGTTCCTTTAGAAACAACAATTCCAATACAACTCTGTCACGTCACCACAGTGCATCGGGCTGATTCAGTTCCGTTTGAATCTTAAACAGAATTTGTGCAGAATAGGCTTAAGAACTCCTCCTGTTAATACTGACTAAACCAAATACTCTTCTGTCCTTACAATTTCTTTTCTAGATTTTTTAAAACGAGGGGGTTCCCTGACAAAAACAGCATATAATAAAGAAAACGCTTTTCTCACCTTTTCCTGCTTTTTTCGGAAATCCCTCGCTGGGTGGCTCGCCAATGTAAGAAAAATTGATGAGGATGTTGAAGATCTCGATGAAGATGTTTATTGCAGCATAGCAGTGACAAAGCACATGTAGTACCTTGGGTTCAGCGGAGTCGGAAGGAACCCAGAACATCCCATGTTTAAACCTTTTATACATTTTCAGTTTACTACCCTTCATGTAAATGGAGTTGATCCTATTGTAACAGCTGTAGTCTGTATGTTAATAAAGTTCTGACACCCCTTTGTCTGAGGTGGTTCTCAGTCTCCCACACCTGCACCCATTCTACAATTGGTCAACATTTGCTCAGGATGTGATCATCTCAAATGGTCTACAAACAACAATAACTGTTGACTTTCTTCTTCTCTATAATAATTAAGCCATTTTGGGAAATGAGTATGATCAAACATATTGTGGAGTGGAAGCTGGGTCGAGGCAGACTATAGATTCTTACACCCCGGTAGTCAATACAAGGTTGCAGGGACCCGTCCTTCTTCCCCACAAAAAAGAAGCCCGCCCCAGCTGGAGAAGAGGAAGGACGGATGAACCCCGCTGCTAGAGAATCAGAAATATATTTCTCCATAGCCTCCCTCTCTGGAGCAGAGAGTGAATATAACTTGCCTTTAGGCGGAGATGTACCTGGCAGTAACTCTATGGCACAGTCATAGGGACGATACAGGGGAAGAGAAGCAGCCCGAGACTTACTGAACACCTCCTTCAGGTCCAGGTACTCCGCGGGCATGTTAGATAAATCCACTGCCTCCTCCTGAAACACAGGGACAGAAACAGACGGACAGGCAGACACTAGACAAGACTTATGACAATGACTGCTCCATGCCGACACAGACTTCAATTGCCAGTCCACTTTAGGGTTGTGACGGGTGAGCCAGGGGTGACCAAGGTCGATAGGTGCAAGGGGGGTGTCCAGTATGTAAAAGGAGATGGTCTCGGTGTGATTGCCTGATGTGATGAGAGTGACGTCTTCTGTGATGAAAGAGATGGTGGGAAGTTCCTGGCCGTTAAAAGTGTGTACTGAGATCTTGTGTGTGAGGGGTCTGAGGGGAACTTGGAGTTTATGTGCGAATGTGTGATCCATGAAATTACCTTCTGCCCCAGAATCCAGAAGTGATCGACAGTTGTGAAGGTGAGTTGACCATCTCAGTCTTACCGGAAGGAGAGTAGATGTGGATGAGGTCTTCTCGGCGATCAGGTCGTTGAGTGATGTGGGAAGGTCCATGGCATAGATCTCCTTCTGGACGCGCTCAGCCAGCCCATGCAGGAACATGTCCCACTGCGCTTCCTCGTTCCATTGACTCTCCGCCGCTAGGGTCCGAAACTCGATCGAAAAGTCAGATACGGACCTCTCTCCCTGTCGCAAATCAGCCAGCATCCTTGCTGCCTCTCTACCAGCAACGGCCCGATCGAACACCCGTCTCATCTCGATGGAGAGATCCTGGAACGAGGCACAGCATGGATCTTGATTCTCCCACACCGCTGTTCCCCAGAGTGCCGCCTTCCCAGTTAGCAGCGTCAACACAAAAGCGACCTTGGCTCGCTCATTATTGAATGTCCTGGGTTGGAGAGAAAAATGCATGGCTGTTGGGTGAGCTCGGACACCTGCACCACTAGAACCTGGACAGCGCGAGCTGTATCGTTGTTCTTTTCCTGGGAATCCATACGAAGTATGCTGCTGTTCACGAAGTCCTCCAGCGGTCCGGTAGAGCTACTCGCTGCTTCCACTGAAGGGTCAGATCGTTCTGTCATGACTGATATGCGGAAACAGTATGCAAGTAAAACTCAGTTTTATTGAACTATAGAAATGATGATAAGTGCAGTCCAAAGAGAAACAGGATAGTGGCGCAGGGACTTCAATGGTCAGATGACTTCCGTGAAGAGAAGTGCTGATGAGACAAGACAAATCCAGAGTGACAAATCCACAGTAACACGAATAGGAACGGCGAAGGCACAGACTGGAACGGAGACGGAATCAAACACAACCGGGACTCACAAACAACGATCTGACAAAGGAGATGAGAAAATGGTGAGTATTTAAAGGTGGTGTGATTAGCTGCAGCTGGTGATGATGATTGAATCAACTGGATCGTGATCAGTGCCGATGAGTCGGCACGCCCACACACTCTCACACACACATAAACAACGAGCACGAGACGAGAAGGAAGCATAGGATTTATGAACTGTGACACAAGGTTGTTAAATTTAAAGTTGCCTACTTCATTTACTGTTGAGTTTAATCTACAACAATTTGCAGGAGAATACTTAAATGTACTTCCTTGCAGTTCACCACTGATTATTTTGAAAATGAAAGCAACAACATTTTGTCAGAATATTAACAAATTGATGCTAACTATATCAGAGGCTGCATCTGAAGGACTCGGACTGGCCATGCAGGTCACTGGTCAGCTGCCACAGCTGCCGTTGAACATTGAACTGTTCAATGCACTATTTATTTATTTTTTACTGTTTTATTTTTATGCTTAACTGCCTAAAAAATCCGGGTTGCAAACCTGTCTACATATGCATGGTCAAGACAATGAACTATATAAAATCGCACTTTTGTAAGATCTCAGTCAGCATTTGAACTGCTATGTGTGTGTATTTTGTAGTTTTTCCATTATTTAAGTAATCTCCACGCAGTACCTGCATTTAAAGTTGTAATCCAGCAATTAAGGACACAGCAAACCAGTGTAATTTACCTGGCCTTGGTCTTGGCTAAGCCTGAGGTACATCACAGTCTCCTCCATTATGACGTAAACCATAATCTCCTCTCACACCGTTGCCATGCAACAGGAGCGGCAATCCGGAACACCTGGTGGCACAATTAGGAAATCCTGCAAAGGCAGAGCATCTCAAGCAATTCCAAGGGTCCTTCGAAGTCCATGCACTCCAAAGTGCGTATACTGAGAATAAAGCCTTGCATATGGATCCTCACGTCTCGTTCACCCCATAACATTGTCAGTTGTTTGAAAGGGTAAACTACACATCCTTGAGGCAAATCTGAGACATTTACTTAATAGTTGTTGTGCAGTTAATCTCATATGTGCAAACATATGAGTATGTTTTCTTAAACTTTAGCATTACAAATATGAAAGCATTTTAAAGGAACATGATTGTTTGAAACACAAGCAAAACAGCAACAGCATCACATTTTTTTTTACCTTGTGTCAGTGTGAGGCTGAAAAAGCCTAGAATGATGATGAAGAAGATGCTGAAACGCATGATATCCCGGTGTCTCTACTTTAAAATTAGAGAAAATTATGAACTACTCTTACAAGCACATACATCAGGATTCTGTGCATGTTTCCAAATTTATTTATTAGGGGTCTGACCCTGATACCTGAGCAGGTGAAGTCATATCCTGCGAGGAAATAATCGCACACTATGAGACAAACCTTCATGTGCCGTTGTTTGTGTTGTTGCTGATTTGTTTGATCTGTGGATTTAGCATTTTTTTGCTTTGGCTAACCATAGTATGATTAATTATTCATCTTAACTCATCATAATCATCATAAATCCAGGAACCATACCAAAAAAAAAAACAAAAAAAACATTAACTGTTTTTTTCAGCTTCAAATGAACCCATGAATTGCATATATTCTTTCAGTTTTCACAGTTTTGTTGACTAAGTTACACTGTCAATGTAACTGTCAAGAATATCTCCAAAACACACACACAAAAATAAAAAAGTATGATAAAACTAGTCCAATATTTCAAATGTATTATGTCATAGTGGAGTGATCTGAACAAACCTTAAGCACTAAACTTCAGAATGTGTAAGTAGGTACGCTTCTGAACAAATAATCATATTACTAATTAAATCAACTTCATGTGACCAGCACCTGATGAAGATGCATCATAAATGTTTATAATTATTGCCTACACCTACTATAGAGATTATGATTATTACTACGAATAAAAAAGTTTTTCTAAATTATTACGAGTTGTACTGTAGCAAAAGTCTAGACAATCACAACACTGTTTCAGTAGCCATTATGGTTTTTTTGCCCTTGAAATGAAATAAGCAATGTGCATTGATGATGTTAATGAGTTAATGAGTTTTCTATTAAACGTATTTTCAAGCTTTTACATCTAAATGTAGAAAAAAAAATCCCTCAAATGTTAAAGGCATGCAAAAAATATTATATTTAAGTCATACTATTAGTCATCACTTTTAAAACCAAATTTCACATTTTGGCATGTCTAGGCATCACTTGAAAAATGCACGATTTGATTTAAATTCGATTTGAATGAAATCTATTATAAGAATAATATGATCATACTTTACATATCGCACACACTAGCTCAAACCCCTCTCTACATACCCTGGAAGATTTCAACTGCAGTTTACTTCTTTATTTAATGTTTTATTTAATAAAATAGTTAATTTACAGTATGAGGACTATGCAGATGATGAAATTTGATTAATGCTCACTTTACGCATAGTTTGGCTTAAGAATGCAACTATTTTGTAGTTTAAGTTAGGATCAGGCTAAGTTGTTTTAAAAAGTTCACTTTAAAGAGGTACATAGATTACTGTTTATTAGATTTTCTATTTGAGCTCACCGTATGTTTGCTCTTCTGATGAAACAGGAGAGCAAACTAAAATGTTTATTTGTTTACCAAAAGAACATTGTTGCATTTAATGCTTTTGCCCACATGTAGGCATAACATAATAAAATTATATGCAAATTTTTTAATCACAAGACGTGATTCATTTTGATATTCAAAGAACTCATTTTCATTGAAGACATTTTTGCATGTTGTCACTGGACAGAACATCTTGTCCTAAATGTCTCATCTTGACACAGAAGATATTGACACTGAATAATCTAACCCTCAGTAAATCTAAAATAATTTCATGCTCCATGCTAGTAATTTATTGGCCAGAATAAGAATAAAGATTTTCCACCATATATTCACTATTATTAGTTAGTCTAAATGTGAAAAGTGTTACTTCCATAATGAAATCAATCCGATCCTTTGGTCCTCCTGATTTTACAACGCAAATCTGATTTCCCTCAAATACTTTTGGGCATAAATCAAAAGCATAAAATGTACTGCATACACATCATTGTATTATATCTAGCAATCATGAAAATGGGAATAATATGCTAATTCCCTTCAAAATGTATTATTAGAATGTCATTACAGTGCATAGCAAATACAGATAATCACCAGATTACATATCTCAAAGGTCCTATTTATACTTTTAATGATTTTAGAAAAAAGAGAGCATTAAATGGTAAATTTAGTCAAAGAAAAGTTTATTGTAAGAATGCAACTGTTTGTAGTTAAAGTTAAGTTAGATTCATTAATGTACAGTAACTAAAATTGACATATGACCATTCATGATTTTTAAATTATGAGCAGTTCTACTACTATTTCCCATTTCCTCTAAACAATATAGTTCAAACTTAACTTAACATTCTTTAAGTCTATTTTATAGTTTACTTTAAAAGATTTACACTGAAGATTATGGTCCTCTACATGTATTATTAGAATTGGGCATACGGTTGGTCTCTTCATGAAACACCTCTTCATCTTCAGCCCTTCTCCAGCTTATTTTGCTGTCATTTCCCAGCCCCATGCTCTTCAGCTTTTCACTTATCTGGAAGACCAGCAAGAAAGAAATATAAAAACAAAAAAAAAAAGAAAAGAAAAATCTTGTCATACTTACAGGCTACATATCAACATTAAGCTCAAGTTGCAACAATATTGATGATATGAGTAGTGCTGGCTAGCTGTAATGTAATGGATTTGAACACATTATTGTTTTCCTAAAACCCAGTACATACTCTGCACCAGAATTTGTCAATGAAACTACACACAGTGTTAAAGGCAGATACAAACCTCATTCAGAATGGCCGTCTGTACTGAATGATCATTCAATGCGCATTTTCCATTACAGGAAAATTTCAGTCTGACAATCTGTTTTTTAGCCAACTTTTTTTCATCTAGAGAAATACAGAGCTAAAGTCATCCTCAACATATAAAATACATGTAAACATATCACAGTTGTTTGTAATATTTGTTTCAAGAGTGATCTACAAACCTTTTATTTGAATAATCTGTTTCTGTGAACTGGGGAAACTCACCTCCATGGCAGACAAAAGGCTGCTTTAGATCACATCTGTGTTGAGCCCATTTCCTAGAATTATTTCTTGACATGCCAACACAGTCACCAGATCCTGATCTCTGGGATGGTTGACCTGCTGCCCAGTATCTGAAGAAGGAGCTACAGCTGTCAGACCATTCCCAAGAGTCCTGGAACAGACCAACCCACAAAACCTCTGGAACTACAACAAGTTTTTGTACACGAGACCAATCCTCTCTGTTGTGCATGGTGGACAGATCTGTGTGATTCATTCTGCAGTAGCTCTGAGCATCAGTCCAATTCTTCAACAAATCTATCCTGACGTGTCCAGTGCTTTCTATGAAGAAGTGAAAAACAATTTCAATCAGATCTCAACTTTATTTTCACCTAAACAATATATTTATTCACATAAACTCTTAACTCACCATTGTAACATGAAAAGCAACTGGAATATGAGCATTCATAACTCCTCCATGTATATACTCCCATCAAAGTACAGTCGTTTGAACTCTGTGGTTCACCGCTGAGCCAGTTATTGTACTGTCCGAATGCATCTCCGTTAGACCAACCCCAGCGTTTCTGTGTCCCCCTCTTCAGTCCAATCCACACTGATCCATTGTGTCCAGCATCCACTATATTTATCAGCCTGTTCACATCAGCAATGCTGTCTACAGTAGCCAGATCGGTGAATCTCTCTCTGCAGTAACTCTGAGCCTCTGGCCACGACATGCTCGCATTTATATAGTGGTACTGATGAGAAAGAGCAGAACTGCTCCAGAAGAGCCCTGTTCACATTAAGATGTTAAACCATCAATACATGAGCACATCATCATCAATACAGAATATAAACGACCACACCAACCTGACAACACAAGCAGCACAAACAGACTCCCGTCCATGGCTGCTCACACAGATCCTCTCTGCTGGATTTTAGAAAGAAATGACCAAACGAGTAAGGTTTTTCTATATCAAATTCAAGATTCAGGTGACTAACTGTCAATTAACATCCATTAACATGATCACAAATCAAATTATGGCTAGATGTGATGTTTAATTGCTTACCTATAATTGATTTTTGTCCTGTAAATCCTTTGCAGTCTTCCAACTGCTACTGTCACCTCAGGAGGGTGATGGACATGAAAAGGAGTGAGTTTTATCTAATTTCTAATTGGTTAAACTAATGATGTTGTAAATCACTGCGTATTCAACACTCCCCACTTTCTTTGGTCCATTTCCAATAAACACACCCTTAAAAGATTTTGGCCATGCACAAAATAAGCTGTATTGTGGACCTGACCTTCAGCCAATTAGTCTAACAAATCCTGTCCCTCGCATACACCGATCAATTCCTTTTACCACGTTTAAATCCACATAATTTAACTGATTTTCCCCCTCACTAAATGACATTCCTTTTAACATTTAAACTTCAGAATGAGCGTCAGAATTAGATGAGGAGGTTCAGTTTTGCACCATAATATAATGCTATTTTCTCTAAAAGTTCAAGTCTAAAATGTTTATTTGTTTACGTAAAGATCATTGTAGCATTATATGCTTTTGCCCAAAGACATGACAAACACAATAAAAACATATGCTGATTTCTGTGATGGCAAGGTACGAAAAATTTTGGGTAACACTTTATTTTGATGGTCCCTTCTGAACATTCTGTTGACACTAAGTAATGTTGCAAGTACATGTCAACAAACTCTCATAAGAGTATTAGTAGACTGTCTGCTTCATATCTACTAACTCCTTATTGTGTTGGTCTCCCAACAGATATTCTACTGACTATAAGTAACTTTGCAAGAACGTGTCAACTTAGTCTAACCCTAACACTCCCAGTCTACTAATACACTACTAACACTCTAATGAGAGTCAGTAGAAATGTAGGTGGAGCATTACTTATAGTCAATAGAATATGTTAAAGGGACCATCAAAATAAAGTGAAACCAAATTTTTATATTCAAATACTTCATTTTCATTTAAGACGGCTTTGCATGTTGTCACTGGTCAGAACATCTCGCCCCAAAACAGCTGAACTTGAAGATATTTTGACAATTTGTTTAACAAAATGTTCAACCTAGTAATCTTCATTACAGCAAAACAAATTATTTCATGCTCCATATTAATCATATACTGCATACACACAGTATGTGACCCTGGACCACAAAACCCTTAAGTAGCACGGGCAATAGCCAAAAATACACTTTATGGGTCAAATTTATTTTTTTCATGCCAAAAATCATTAGGATATTAAGTAAAGATCATGTTTCATAAATTTATTTTCTGCATTTCCTACCATAAATATATCAAAATGCAATTTTTCATTAGTAATAAGCATTGCTAAGGAATTCATTTAGACAGAGTTTCTCAATATTTAGACTTTTTGTATAAATCTTAATTTTGAAAAACTGACCCTGACTGGTGTTGTGGCCCAAGGTCATATATATATATATAGAGAGAGAGAGAGGGAGAGGGGGAGAGGGGGAGAGGGGGAGAGGGGGAGGGAGAGACACATTTCAACATCTCTTTAATTACAATCCATTAACACCAAATACATACATTCAGTAACCACAATACATTACTTCAAGAAACCATTCAAAAAAGTAAAAATAAATAAATAACAGCTTCTTTTACAACAATATATCACAACCTCCCTCTTCATTGGATTGACATAAAATATTTCCAACTCCCCACGAAAAAAAGAAAGACTCAGTATCATTCACCAACTCATAATACTTATACTCCATAACCAGCCTACTTTTTACCAGCGCTCTGAACATATTCAAAGGATCAGTATCACTATTAAACAGCATTTTGCTCTTTCTTGTCAACCAAATTGCCATTTTTGCCTTACCAAATAAAAAATTAATCAAAACAATTTTACTCTTGTTTGAAACGCTATATTTTGGTCCAAAAATAAAAAAACTATTTGTAAAAATAAAACCAAAATTATTACACAAATCTCTTAACACATCGAGAATTCCTAATAACCTTGAACATCCGATGAATATATGAGATACTGTTTCTGAAAGACCACAAAATAGACACTCTTCTCCTTGCAAAGGATTTAGATGAACTTTATAACGATTTGTTGCCAAAATCCAGTGTGAAATCCGCCATTGCAAATCCCCACTTTGGTTTCTTATACAATGACCTCCAACATCCTTTTGGAGAAGTACCCAGTTCAACAAAATTAGTCCATTTGGTCTCTGGAAGGTCTTTCAATGCTCTTAAATTTAAAAATTTGACACAAACCAAATAAAAAGACTTCTTCGATATAGTATCAAAGAGGCCAAGTTCAGGTGTTTTAAAAGAAAGTAATCTTCCATCAACCTCCTGCCAGTCTCCTACATTTACATCCACCCTGATGTCAGGGAATACATTCTCAACTATCTCTTCTTGCAATGGTATTACAGGAAACAAATCCTGAATCTCAGATAATAATTTTTCAACAGTCCGAACAGAATGAATACCAATCTTCATGGCCAGATTTTCTGCAGAAATCCATTGGTCCATTGACCTAAGATGACAAATTTTACATATTCCTGCTATAACCAGGCTTGTGCAGACACCCTTAGATTTTAAGATCACACTGGATAAAAGAGGATTATAAATTAAAGGTTCTTCAAGAACCCACTCATGGGTTATCTCAGACTGCTCTCTTTTAACAATAAATATTTGCCATGCGTTTAATACTGATGTGTAAAAAGAAGGAAGTCCATTAAAATCCACTTCATTCAAATTCATTAAAAAGAGGTGTCTATCCAAATTCATCCGCCCAACTCTCTTTAATAAAGCACAAGCTATTTCTGCCCAGTTCTGAGACTGGTGATAGAGGAGTCTTTGTGCAGTCTTCAGTCTAAAAGCAGCTACTTTGGACTTAATGTCCATAAGGCCTTGGCCTCCTTCACTTAACTGCAGATACAACACTGACTCTCTTAGCCAATGCTGTCCGTTCCAAAAAAATTCAACAAACACTTTTTGAATTTCCCTAAGAAATCCATCTGGTGGATTCAACACAATCAGTTTATGCCACAGGACAGAGGCGGCAAGATTATTTATAACCAACACTCTTCCTCTATAAGACAGTTGAGGTAAAATCCAGTTCCATTTTGATAATCTATTACAAATTTTATCTTTTACACCTTCCCAATTTTTCCTTTGGTACACTTCTGAACCTAAACAGATGCCTAAAAACTTAAAACCATCTTTTTCCCACTTTACATTTCCAGGAATAACAGGTAAAAACATTGTTCTTTTGTCATTGCACCAAAAAGCTTCCGTTTTACTCCAGTTCAGTTTTGCAGATGATGCTTTCTCATATAAAGAGATACTGTAAATAACAACATCAATATCTCTTTGATCTTTCACAATTACAGTAATGTCATCTGCATATGCTGTTAACTTAAACACATTACAGTTACCATCAACCTTTAAACCAGTCAGATCTTTTCTTAATAGAGTCAGGAGTGGCTCTACTGCTAAAGCATATAACTGACCAGACAGTGGGCATCCTTGTCTTATACCTTTAAGTAATCTTATTGGTTTACTTAACCCACCGCCTATTTTAAGAATACAAGAGGCATTCATGTATAAGAGTTTGATCCAAGAAATAAAAACATCTCCAAACCCAAAAGCACTCATTGTTTCAAACAGAAAATCATGGTCAACTCTATCAAAAGCTTTTTCCTGATCCAAAAACAGAAAGCCAACATTCACTTCATATAATTTAGAATAATCTAAAATATCTCTAATCATAAAAATGTTATCATATATTGTTCTTTCTGGAATGCAGTAAGATTGATCTTGATGTATTAAATCACCCAGTACAGTTTTCAGCCTGTTTGCCAAAACTTTGGCTATTAGTTTATAATCAGTTGTTAAAATTGACACAGGCCTCCAATTTTTAAGAACACTCAAATCACCCTTTTTTGGTAACAGTGTTAAAACTGCCCTTTGGCAACTTGTGGGAAGGCGTTTTTCTTTAAAACACTCTTGGATCACCTCATAAAAGTCTTTTCCAATGTACTTCCATACAGCTTTATAGAAGTCCGCTGATAGCCCATCAATTCCAGGTGCTTTGCCCAGCTTCATCTGTTTAACGGCATCAGTCAACTCCTCAAACAAAACAGAACCGTCCAGATTCTCACTCTGCATTTTAGTAAGAGTAGGCAGCTGTTGCAATAGCTGTGAAACACATTCAGTATCAGTTTCTTCTTTTCTGTACAAATCTGAATAAAAGTCCACTGCAATCTTTCTCATTTGTCTTGAATCATACGTCTTTAGTCCATCAGGTGTTGTCAAACAATACATTTCATTTTGTTGTTTTGACACTTTTTCTAAATTAAAAAAATAAGATGTAGGAGCATCCATCTCATGTACAGACATAAAACGGGATCTTATCAGGGCACCTTTAGCCCGCACTTGCAACAAAGACTCTAGATCTTGTTTCTTTTCACATAAAAGGCCAGCTGAAGATGAGTTAGAATGCTGAATCTTATCAGATGTGATGTGAAAGATCTCATGTTCTATTTCAGAAATTTTTTGTTTTATTTTTTTCGTTGAAAAACATGTATACTGCTGACAAAAAATTTTTTATTTGTGTCTTTCCTATTTCCCACCACTGTATCAAATTATCAAAATCATTTTTCTTAGAAACCCATTAATTCCAAAACAATTCAAATTTCTCATGAAAATCTCTCTCTTTCAACAATGCAACGTTAAATTTCCAATAAGGACTTTTGAATTTAGATTGTGTCAAAACAATATTGACTGTAATAAAATGATGATCTGATAGACAACATGGAAAAATATTACACCCCATTATTCTATTATTTTCAGCCCGGTTGACATAAAACCTGTCAAGTCTTGCCACACTTATCCTTCCCTGTGAAACTTTTGTCCATGTATACTGTCTCATCTCTTTATTCCTATCTCTCCACGCATCTACCAAATCATTCTGCATTATAATACTTTTTAAGAAAGAAGCCGATACAGAAGGTGGTTCCTCATTATTTCTATCTAAAACAAAATTAAGAGTACAATTCCAATCCCCACCAACAACTAAAAACCCATCCAAAGTATAACTTTTTACAAATTCTCCTAATTTTCTAAACATTAAAATTCTATCTGATCCTTTATTTGGAGCATAAATATTTATGAAAACAAATAACTGATTATCAATCTTAGCTTTCACCATTAAAATACGTCCTTTCTCTATTTCCATTTCTGATAAAATGTTGACATTAAGGTGAGTTGAAAACAGAATCGCTACACCTGCACTGACATTTGTGACATGGCTTAAACACATTTTTCCTTCCCACCACAGGTTTAACTCAGATTCATTTTTTATATCGCTATGAGTTTCTTGTAAAAACGTTACTTGAGTATCTTTAAGCCTAAAAAATTCAGATAGTAAAGCTCTTTCCCCCCCTCCCTCAACCCATTCACATTTAAAGATCCTAATCTAAGAATCTGCATCGCAGAGGAGAGAGAAAGGAAACACAAAAGATGACAGAAAAGCAAAACACAAATAAAAATAAATCCCACACCCATGTGCTTTATTTTTTCCATTTCAACAATTTAACATTACCTTTTTGAGCTTTACGTACAGTTGTTAAAAACTTTCTCAACCGAAATCTTTTTTGTTTTGAAATGACGTCATAACCCACTTCTGAGCGATCACCACTGATTTAACAAACTTATTAACATCTGGGAAGAAATTTACAACATCAACCTTCTTCCCTTTAGTTAAATCCAGAAACTCATTTAGTTCTTCAACAGAATAAACGTCATCCAAACTCTGACTGCAATCAATCTCTGAAAACTCTGAACAATTATCGCAATCTTCCATCAATTCTTCATCACTATTTTCATTCTCCACAGACACCTTTGACTGCAACCCACTTACACTCGGAACCACATCACCATAAACATGTTCGTTATCCTTAACAGCAACAACATCGTCCTTCAAAACACTCGGGCCACCAGCATCATCACCAGCTCGCACAGATGAAATAAACGCACTCACCTCTGACTCTGAGCCTGGATCTACAGCGCTTTGCTCGGCTGAAGAACCGGCTGAAGAACCGGCCCGGGGAATAACGCTGGGTTCACCTGCCGAAGCCAAAGCCTCCCAATCCTCATCACTAGCCCCTTTTGTTTCTTTTCTGGAATCACATCCCTTACAGCTAAAGGCCCTTTTTCCTTATCTAGACTTTCGTTATTTTCGCTTCGATCGGTTCGCTCCTCATTTCTGACGTTCTTTCCATTTTCTGATTGTTTCTTATGCGGACACGTGAGCTTCTTATGTCCCAAATCACCGCATTCAAAACAACGTAAACTATCTGTCGTTGCAAAAATCATATAGGAACTATCACCGTGTTGAATACGAAACGAGATATCCAAGGACTCAGATTGCGCATTTAAAAACATGAAAACTTGTCTTCGAAAAGACAGCACATATTTTAAAGCAGCGTTTTTACACCCAAGCGAAACCATTTTAATGGATCCAGCAAACTTTCCAAAGCGACTCAGTTCCTTTAGAATTTGCTCATTAGAAATGAATGGCGGCGCATTTGAAATGGTGACCTTAATAGCAGGTGCACGCAAAGGCATTACTTGTAGCAGGGTTTCGGAAACTACAATTCCTTTTTCAACAAGGCTGTTTACGAGTTTCTCATCTTTAAGAAACACCACCACAGCTTTGTTCATTCTGGAGGCCGATACAATATTTTCGTGCCCTACAATCTCGCCCATCGCTAGAAGCACGTTTTCTACCGTGAACGCTTGATCCGAAAAAACTTTACATCCATTCTTGACAGAGAAGCCTGGCGTTCCCTCACCTGAGAGAGACGCCATGGCTTCCCTTATCAATGAAGGAGTCACACCTGTGTTTTTCTTAAAACTAAATAATATACCAAAACGTGATAAAATAAACCCCAAAAAACATAAATAAATAAAAAACAACAACAAAAAAGAACAAAAAAATTAACCTTGAAACCAAATTCATGCGTAACGCTCTCACCTCACACCACACTCACTCCCAGCATGAGAGAGAGAGAGAGACAGACAGACAGACAGACAGACAGACAGACAGACAGACAGACAGAGACAGACTTGCAATAAACATGAAATCTGCAGACGGACAGACTGATGTCACTTACACAACGGCTGGGATGTTGCAGCATCTGTCCAGTTCTTGTCTTCTGTAGCTGATTACTCTTATTTATGGACAGTCTAACTCTACTGACATACTGCAGACAGCAGGTCTCTTCTAAGAGATACACAACAAAGACATTTAATGTATCAACATGCATTGATCCAAATCCATATGCAATACATTTAAAGCCAATTCTTTATTCATCCCAGCAGGAAACAACCTCTTCAAACAGAAGATCCAAAATGCCTCTTTTCTTTTAAAATTAGAACAATATCACATCTGCTTAAATTAATTATGTGCTCAATACTAAAAAAAAAAAAAAAAAAAAGACAAGACAAGACGATGGCATTCTTTAAAGGGTTTAGCTGCTCGTTTTGTTATATCACCTTTTTATTTAAACTCCTGTGTTCAGTGATATGATCTCTTAATTGACAAGATGTTTCTCTGACATAAATGCTTAAATATCTGACATTTTGCATGTGATAAAGCATGTACTGTTTTTATCATCTTTATAAATCTAATGTTTAAAGTATTTGGCATTTTTCATATATTATTCATGAAAGGGTCTTGCTTCCAGACTCCTTTGGGGAACATGCTTTACCTAGTTTGTCCCTGATATTTCTGGCTCTATTGTAAACAATAAGAGCAAGATCTTTGAATGTATCCTTTAGGGATGGATCATATTGCTGAATATATCAGAATTTTCCCACCACATTATTTATATTAAGAGGTTTTGGTGAATAAGTGGTACAACATGTAAGACCTGATCTTTTTTTTTTTTTTTTTTAATTTAGACCATTTTCAGACCTTCTAGTTTGTACCTTCTGTTCTGTACATAAAGGCCACTTCTTCTTATAGTCTGAATTTAAACACTTTTTATAGGCATACCGTAATGATTCAGGATGATACAGATGATTACAAATACAAATGGTTTGAAAGAAGAATTTATGATGTACTTGCTTATTATATAACTTTTGTGAATTGTAAACAAAAAAAAGTTACATGGTGTACATTTAGATTTGATATCATTTGTTGCTCTTGAAGAATATGCCAGTATGATGCATCCATTAGGGACACAGTCAAAGATCCTCTCTTTCTTACAAAAGAGCCGGAAATATCAGGGACAAACTAGTTAGTTTCTCGGCTTGTTGGGGCTTGAAACTCAATAGAGCATGAAGGAGTCAGGTATGCAAATGAACAGAGTCTTTTAATAAATCTACACAGAATGCAAAAACACTACCTCTTCAAATAACGTAAGACAGGACAAAAAAACAGGGGAAAGACAGGGCTATAAATACTAACCAAACGAAAGGAACTAATGGCATAAATTAACAAGGAACAGGTGATACAAATGATAATCAGGGAACTAAGGAAAACTTGGTCAGGGCAGGTAGAACAGAAAACCCAATGAAAACAAACTCCGTTAGACTTGCTATAGCACAAGATTGAGTTGTTTTGAGTGGAGAGCTTCATGTCAACCTGAATATAGGCAGTTTGGAGGAATTGAGTTAGAAGTTATGGATTTGTGTCTAGAGTTTTGCAAAAAAAAAAAAGAAAGAGGCATAATTTCAGGAAATGTGTTTAAGCAATTGAGAAAAACTGCAAAAGACTTAAAAAAAAAAAAAAAAAGAGAAGATTTTGTGAAGTCTCCAGAACATTTTCTCCAGAAAACATTTGACTAGACTGGTGTAATTTAAATAATAAAAAAAAATCTTTCTCCTATATGGCTTATGACTAAAAAAAATACAGGATCTTAATGATTTTAATGCACATTTAAAGCAATTTAACTAAATCATTTAATAAAACAGGTTTGTGATTAATAAATCATTCAATGTATCACTATTATTTATTCATCATTATCATTCAATTTTTTTTTTTTTTTTTTTTCCCCCCTTTGAAATTAAGTTGTCTGTAATGAGTCCGGTCCATGACCTTCCGTCCGATTGCCACCAGAGGTCGCCCTTCCATTATATTGACTTTCACACCACGCAGACTGTTACGCATCACCCTGGACTGCATTTCCCATCATACATTGCACTGATTACACACAGCTGTACCAATCACACGCTCACCTAAAAACTATTGCACACACTATATAACACCCACTCAGATCCTGCTCAGGTGACTGAGTATTGTTGAGCGTATATCACTCTTCTAGCAATAGCTACATTATGGAGCCATTCCAAGTTTCTGGTCCTAGTTTGTAGTTCTAGTTTAAGTCTAGTCATTTCGTGTTGCCTTGTTGTCTGGTTCCTGATCTTCTTCCTGTGTATCTTGGACAGCACCGCTGCTCCCTATACGCAGAGTACGCAGTTTGCGTAGGGCACCAACTCCCAGGGAGGCACCATCCCAGTTGCTCAAAAAAAACAAAAACAAAGTGACGCGCCATTCTGGCACCCATCAGCAATCCGGCACCAAGAGAAGGGAAAAAAAAGATGAAAACGTAGCCCGTGCGTCACTTTCAGGTAGGCTACATTCCAAATCCTGTGAAACTTTTTGGGTGTTGAGGTCAATAACGTGTTTTAATGTCGGTAATAATTTCACCACAACCAACGCGTCTAATATTCTCTTAGTGTTTCCATGTTGTCTTACAAAAGTTAGCCATGGTTTCAACACGAATAAAAAAAAAAAAAAAAAAAAAAAAAATCATGGTTCTTGTAGCCATGGGAACCGCAAATTAACCATGGTTTTATTACTTCAAATAATATACAAATAAGTATTGATAATATTTTTGTGGTTATAAAAACAAACCTAAGCCAACAACAGCCTTAAAATGACTTAAAATGCCTTATATAAAAACAATGAGGCAACCCTGCTGAAAAAATGAATCACAAATACCACTACAAACATTACAAACCATCAACTTTTAACCATTAAAAAAACATTCTTTAGTGTGTTTTGGGACATTTCCATTAGGATTTAGGTGACCAATTACCATGACCAGTAAAACCATTACAAATTTTGTGACTGTTTCCTTTTTTTCTTTTTTTTTTTCTTTTTTTCTTTTTTTGTTTTGTTTTGTTTGTTTTTTATCAACATTACATGTTATTACAAATGCCTGCAAAGGGAGCCAAAGGCCTGGTAATTGCTGCTGTTACACTTACAGGACGATCAAGTCCTTGTCTAATAGGCTATTGACCCAACATTTGATTAAAATATCCGCTTAATCTCTAATTTTTGGCCACCTTTTTGCTATAGATCAGTGGTTCCCAACCACGCTCCTGGAGGTCCCCCAACACTGCACATTTTGCATCTCTCCTTTATCTAACACACCCATTTCAGGTCTTGGAGTCTCTACTAATGAGCTGATGATCTGAATCAGGTGTGTTTGATTTAGGAGACATGGAAAATTTTGGGGGTAATTTTTGAAAAACTTTTGAAGTTTTGGGGGGCCTCCTGGATCGTGGTTGGGAACCACTGCTATAGATGACATACAGATGAATTGTAATTGTAAATACAATTTAATTTTTATTTATTTACTTTTTTATCTTATTAAAGTTGTATTTTGACCCCTATAGTAGGTATTTTTGTTTACTTCAATATTATTTGAGGGAGGGGGCACAACAATACAATCCTGCTTCGGGCACCCATTGGCCAGCAGCGGCCCTGATCTTGGATTAACCCTTTGCCTGCTGTTTCGGGCTGTGTTTGCACCTCGCCTGGACTATTGCTTTTGTTATTTGGATTACACCTCGTCAAGCCCTCTGGATATGGTTCGCTGATCGTAGACCCACGCTAGCCCTAAGAATATTCTTTGCCTTGCCTGTTTGCCATTGTTTGACTCTTGCCTTTTTTGTGACCACAGCTGTGTCCCAAAGCTAAGTATACGCACCTCGGGGTGTGCATTTTAAGTGCAAATGCGTCACAGTGGGCTGTCACAAACTGAAGTGCATGGACTCCAAGGGGAGTATTTCAAGTGTGATTGTGTCACAGCGTCACGACGTAAGCTGTCCCAATTCAGAACGCGCCCTCCGAAGACCGCACTCCAAGGCCGACTGCGTCACCGCGGCGTAACGAAGACTGCCATAATTCTAAAGTGACGTCAAATGCGCCCTCCTTTTCCTTTTCCCTTGTCCATCTGATGGACACTTCACACCCTACCATATCCCAGAATTCATAGCGCGCTGATGAATTGTGGGGGAATTCACATTGAAGTTTTGTGTTTTCATGTACTTAAATACCTAGCAAAACAAGTGTTAAAAGCCAGGGATTTTTTTTTAACACAAAGCCCACAAACCATAAGACAACCACTATATAAGGCAATAGTCTTTACTTTTGTTGTTTTGTAATGCTGTCATGTAAGATATGTCCATAAATGTTTTAACCAAACTTGAGCACTTCAGTATTTTGTATGCATGCCCTGCTGTCATATTTTCTAATGCTGCACCAATTTTTACATGTGTTTAAATATGTTGTACATATTTTCAAAGACTGCACCACTGTCTAAATATTTTCCTTAAGTGTTTCCATTTTCGCTTGTTTTAGAACTATTATGGAAAAAATGAACCTGTTGGGGAAGGACTTAAAAATACTAAGTAAGTTAGACTTTTTATTTTTTATTTAGTTTTTTTTTTTAGACATAATCTGAAATTCATTGTGCTGTTGTTGTTAACAGGCATGGTTTATTAGCTCTGTTTTAGGATTGCAAGTGTCCTGGGACAGATGAGGGAGTGAGTGGAAGCTGGTGGAGCTGCTCAGAGAGGACATCCAACTCCAGAGAAACAGAGGAGAGAAGAGCACAGGAGAGCCGGGGGAGAACAGAGAGACAATAAATTATTTATTAACCCTTCTCTCAAGAAGAGAAATTGGTGGAAAAAATGGGTACATTAAAATTTTTCAGCATGTTATTTTGTCACGTTAACGAATGAAACAATCAATTTCTGTAGTTTATTGTTGTGATGTCATTTAAAAACAAAATGGTAAGTTGTATACATTATTTATTTTTGTAATGTAATTTATTTGTAAATGAGCCCGAGTACTTTCTGTACATTTTGTATTTTGTTATGCATATTCACATGTGTAAATAAAAGGGAAGTAATTATGTACATTTGTTCATTTTTAATGCAGCTTACAAAACATTCTTCTATACTTTTTTTTTTTTTTTTTTTTTTCTTTTTTTTTTGCCCTTTAAATAAAGGTTTTACACATTAAAACCAGTACTTCTATACACAGCCTAGATTTAACATGAGAAAAACATCGATATTGAGCGCAGCCCAGCACCTCATCAGTGGCACAGTGGACAGTTGAACGAGGCATGCCAAACACTCTGGAGAGCACTCTGTATGATGCACCACTGGCCAGACAGAAGAGAAACACCAGTCTGGATTGTGGCACTTCTCAGAAGATCCAGCCCAAAATCATTAACCTGTCCAGTGCTGGCACATTCAGCTTTATCCTGCAGTACAGGGGTCTGGTCTGATTTAGGGAAAGAAGGAAAAGAGAAATTGTTCAGAGCTATGACAAAGTAATTGATAGAAGAAATCTTGAGATACTTTAGTAAACTACTTGTAGTAACTACTAATACCACACTGGGGAAAAACTACTAGTCATATTTAAAAGAAAAGCTTAGTTAAAGGGATAGTTCAACCAAAAATGAAAATTCCAAACCTGGAAAAACTTGAGGGTGAGTAAATGATTACAGAATTTTCATTTTTGGGTGAACTATCCTCTAATTAAAAGTATTATCTTGCATACTCGAATATACTTAAGGTATTGAGAGTAAAGGTATAGGCCTACAGTATTGTTCTGAAAAAGAATTAGTCAGGATGGTTTTGCATTAATATTACTGCTGCACTAATGTGTGTTGCATTTTACTTCTGAATATGTTCAAGGTTGTTAAATTTAACGTTGCCTACTTCATATACTGTTGGGTTTAATCAACAACAATTTGTATGAGAATACTTAAATGTACTTCCTTGCAGTTCACCACTGATTATTTTGAAAATGAAAGCAACAACGTTTTGTCAGAATATTAAATTGATGCTAACTATATCAGAGACTGCATCTGAAGGACTCGGACTGGCCGTGCAGGTCACTGGTCAGGTGTCACAGCTGTCGTTGAACATTGAGCTGTTCAATGCCCTATTTATTTATTTTTCACTGTTTTATTTTTATGCTTAACTGCCTAAAAAATCCGGGTTGCAAACCTGTCTACATATGCATGGTCAAGACAATGAGCTGTATAAAATCGCACCTTTGTAAGATTTGAACAGCATTTGAACTGCTATGTGTGTGTGTGTGTGTGTGTGTATTTTGTAGTTTTTCCATTATTCAAGTAATCTCCAAACAGTACCTGCAATTAAAGTTGTAATCTGGCAATTAAGGACGCAGCAAACCAGTGTAATTTACCTGGCCTCGGTCTTGGCTAAGCCTGAGGTACATCACAGTCTCCTCCATTATGACGTAAAACAAAAACATGATCAACTCTGGCTCCACCTGTCCTGTCCGGAGGGCAGCTCTCCTCTCGCACCGTTGCCATGCAACAGGAGCGGCAATCCGGAACACCTGGTGGCGCAATTAGGAAATCCTGCAAAGGCGGAGCGTCTCAAGCACTTCCAAGGGTCCTTCGTGGGTCCTTCGAAGTCCATTCACTCTAGAGTGCGTACACTGAGCTTTGGGACACAGCTCACGTCTTGGAATAAAGCCTTGCATATGGATCCGCACATCTCACGTCTCGTTCGCCCCGTAACATTGTCAGTTGTTTGAAAGAGTAAACTACACATCCTTGAGGCAAATCTGAGACATTTATTTAATAGTTGTTGTGAAGTTAATCTCATATGTGCAAACATATGAGTATGTTTTCTTAAACTTTAGCATTACAAATATGAAAGCATTTTAAAGGAACATGATTGTTTGAAACACAAGCAAAACAGCAACAGCATCACATTTTTAAAAAAAAATTTCACATTTTTTTGAAGTCATATCCCGCGAGGAAATAATTGGACACTATGAGACAAACCTAACACTTTCGGTAACACTTTACAATAAGGTTCATTAGTTAACTACATTAGTTAACATTAACTAATAATAAACTGCACTTATACAGCGTTTATTAATCTTTGTTAATGTTAATTTCAACATTTACTAATACATTATTAAAATATTGTTAACATTAGTTAATGCGTTGTGAACTAACATGAACTAACAATGAACATCTGTATTTTTATTAACTAACGTTAGCGAAGATTAGTAAATACAGTAACAAATGTACATTGAGTATGTTGTGAACTTTTTATCTTCTAAAGTTTGTTCCACTTTTCGAAGCAAAGACCAGGAGACGTTGGGATATCTTTTCATGCAGAAGTTCCTCTTTATTGAGAAGAGAACTCACTGCTCTTCGCTGTAGTCTTCCAAGTCTAACTAAAGCAGTGATACATTGTAGTGTATATACATTTAGGGGGCAGTGCTTAGGATTTGAAACAAAGCACCTGGGTGACGACCTTAAAGCATGCAAATGAAGTATTCAGACATAGCATCCTGGCCCATTTAACCACTCCTAATCTAATCAGCCTAACTGCCCAAAGATTGAGACAGGGGCCTCAAAAGCAATTACAAACAAAAGGCAAGAGTCTCCGTCGTCTGGCTCATTTGACTTACAATAAGAGAACAGGACCTGACAACCTCTTGCTACAAACTTTGTATATCACCGTCATTCAATTGATGTCACCATCTTCACCATAAATGCTAAATACAATGTATATAACTTCTTCAGTTTGTACATTATTTCATTGGGATCTAAATTGAACATTTTAATAAATTTGTAATCCCACAATTCCCCCTTTGAGAGTTCTAATAACTCTCACAAAATACAAATTTAAACACTTAAAAAGTTTATTCTTGTAACTTGGGATCGTTACAGGCTCATCGCACTTGTTCTGTGTTGATTGTCTGTAGGGACGAACTGCTTGCTGACACAGAAACAAACATGCAGCTCCGTGAAGTTCTTAATAGTCTTTTCTGGTTGGAACTGTCATTTCTCGTGATGGGCGTGAGTCATTTGTTGAATGAAACACTTGATACTAACAGGTTTCCGAACCATGAAGAATTATCTTCAGCCATCAGGTGTAATTTTGCTGAAAGATCAAGAATGTCTTGATCATGTTGATTGATGAATGAAGTTCTCGTATGTGATTCTCTGCGTTGTGTATTTTTTTCTTTCTTTGTTCTGTCTTCCGTGACAATTGGCTCGGTAGTGTGTCTTGTTGTTGGCTTCATACGCAGGTGAGGGGTTTGGCGCGTATGGGTTTTTGGACAGCCATCAAGTGGTATCTGCACAGAGTAAGAAAGAAAACAAAAGACAGAGCAGTATTTGTCCTAAAGACTGCAAACATTAGAGTTATACCCTCTGTTCAATCTGAGTCTGCTATTGTTGTTCCTTCTTTCCCTGGTTCTTAATTTATGAGACACCTAAAGGACAGTGAGGAGAAGGATGGACTAGTGGGTGGGGAAGGCCTATAAGGTTATCTTCACCGCAGGGTTAGCCCCCGGAAGCCTATTGCATTCCGGTTCTTCCCTGGGTCCCTCATTGGTCCATGTGTCCTGTTCTATCCCTGTAGGTGGTGTGCAAACTTTAGTGTGTGACATCTCCATCCTCTAATGGAACATCAGTCATAAACATCATAACTCAGAGAGGATAGGTGAGTGACTGGAGTGTGCTGTAGTATAGCTTTGAAGGCTGTGAGTGTACTTAATTAGCATTCTCTCAATGGAAGGAAGTGACAGTAACTTTCCTGTAGTTTTATTTACAAAGAATCTTTCAGCTTTGTTGTACATTACTGGGGAAATTAAGCACTCACAGCCGTAACAGTTAACACCTGAGCAAATGGCTCCAACAGTTCGGTGAAGCGGGGAGGGGTTGCTTCAAAGTACTAAGTAGACTGAGTAGGAGCTGAGTGAAGTTGTTAATCTCTCCTAAAGTCTTTTTGCTTTTCCTACACTCTTTCATCCAGTGTCCTAACTTTCCACAGTAATGGCAACTGCTCTCCTTCTTAGGACATTTACGTTTCGGTCGGTTCTCTGTGTTAACCTTAAAGGACGCTGCTGCAATCTTTACTCTGGCTTTAACATCAGAGTCTTTTTCCCAAGTAGCTAACCTACCTAAGCTGTTTTGCAAGCTTCCAGTGGACCATGTTAGGTCTAAGAATGGCAAAGCCGATCTGTACTCTGATAAAAGGCCATCAAACCATGTTCGAACAAGTGGTCCTCTGTCATCAAGCACACTTTCAGGATCATCCACTATTCCACTGTAAGTTACAGCTGTCTGACAAAACCTTTCAGTGTATTCACTCACAGTCTCTTCTGTCCTTTGCACACAGTTAGTGATTCTGGACCAGTCTATTTTGGGTCCCATGATATTCTTTAGAATGTTCAAAACACCTTCTCTCAAATCACCTTTACTGGCATGTTGTAGTTCAGAAGTAACAGCAGACTCAAAACTGTTGAATTCAGATTCAGTTAGAATTTGTGACATCAGCTGTGTGATTTCTGCTAGCGACATGTCGTAGAGACGCATTTTTTTTATCAATGCCCTTCTAAATTCAGAAAACTCTGTGCATGCTGAGGGTAAGCTCTGAGATAGTCTCTCTATATCTTGAGGTCCTAATGCTTTGGCAATAGTTTGTACTTGGACAACAGAAGAGTTGAGAGGAACACTGTCAATTTCCTCAATTTCTTGAAATTTTCTCTTAGCGCCACATACCTTCACTGAATCTACAGGCACCTCAGTTACTGATTGGATGGTTACATCTGTTTCAAAGAAAGCTTGTAAGTCAGGATAATTGTTATCAGGCTGACTGACTTCTTCCACATCAGTTTTTGCTGCAGCTTTATTGCGGTTCAATTTCTTAGTCAAAGAGGATACTCTAGCTCGAAGCTCATTGTTCTGTCTCTCTAGCTCTGAGTTACGCTGAGGTTGTTTTGTAGCTAGCGCTAAACCAAATTCTCTGTGGCAGCAGATAATGCCTTTCACATTGTTCTTGCGAATACATGCTCCTAATACTTTTTTACACTCATCTACAGACCAAGTCTTGTCTGGATGGATCTCATATTTCTGAATTAGTTCTTGTCTAATTTTCTCAGTGGTTATTAGGTTCATTTGTTCCTCTAACAGTGTTTTGAATTCACTATCTGACCACAATGGAGTCGCCCGACCACCATTTTCTGTTGTTGGAATCAGCCTAGCATTTCTTCTACCCATTTTGTGAGTTTCTTTGTTACCACACAATCAAAAACACTAAAACTTCTCTGATCAACAGAGGGTACACTTGTTAACACAGCTTAACTATTGTTAACTTTTCAAATTACCAACACTTCACACTTAACTTCCCTGCCTACAAGAACAGAGGATAAACCACATTTATTAGCATGAACTGCTAACCTTCTCTGCCTAAGAGGATAACCAATATTAGCACGTGATGCTAATCTTCCCTGCTTGAAAAAAAACAGAGGGTAACACAATATTAGCATGTGATGCTAATCTTCCCTGCCTAACAAAAAACAGAGGGTAACACACTATTAGCACGTGATGCTAATCTTCCCTGCCTAACAAAAAAACAGAGGGTAACACAATATTAGCATGTGATGCTAATCTTCCCTGCCTAGAAAACAGAGGATAACCTTCATCTCTAAAAGGACATTTTTAGAGGATAACTTAGCTAACAAAACCTACAGCTGTCTGTTAGCTCGTCTCTGTCGGCGCAGAGGATAACAAATTTTTACTGGTCTTAAAGGTTCTTTTGGATTAGAGACAGCACTCACCACACCCTCGGTTGAAAGAAAAGTTCAATCTGGAAATCTTGGTTCAGCTGAAAGTTTTCGCTGGATTCCCAAAAGATGCAGTCAGGAAGCAGCTTGAAGTTTTCAATCTGGATTCTGGAGAGAAGCTGGAACTCTATCCGGGTCACGGCACCATCTGTTGTGAACTTTTATCTTCTAAAGTTTGTTCCACTTTTCGAAGCAAAGACCAGGAGACGTTGGGATATCTTTTCATGCAGAAGTTCCTCTTTATTGAGAAGAGAACTCACTGCTCTTCGCTGTAGTCTTCCAAGTCTAACTAAAGCAGTGATACATTGTAGTGTATATACATTTAGGGGGCAGTGCTTAGGATTTGAAACAAAGCACCTGGGTGACGACCTTAAAGCATGCAAATGAAGTATTCAGACATAGCATCCTGGCCCATTTAACCACTCCTAATCTAATCAGCCTAACTGCCCAAAGATTGAGACAGGGGCCTCAAAAGCAATTACAAACAAAAGGCAAGAGTCTCCGTCGTCTGGCTCATTTGACTTACAATAAGAGAACAGGACCTGACAACCTCTTGCTACAAACTTTGTATATCACCGTCATTCAATTGATGTCACCATCTTCACCATAAATGCTAAATACAATTTATATAACTTCTTCAGTTTGTACATTATTTCATTGGGATCTAAATTGAACATTTTAATAAATTTGTAATCCCACAAGTACAAATGTACAACAATACATTAAGTAATGTTCAACTAATGAACCTTATTGTAAAGTGTTACCACTTTTTCTAAATTATTACGAGTTGTACTGTAACGAAGGTCTAGACAATCACAACACTGTTTCAGTAGCCATTGTGGTTTGTTTGCCCTTGAAATGAAAAAAGCAATGTGCATTGTTCAGGTAGTCAACAATAGTACTTCGTAAAATAAATACTAATAAATAAAACAATCAATTAAGGAGTTTTCTATTAAACTTATTTTCAAGCTTTTACATCTAAATGTAGAAAAAAAATCCCTCAAATGTTAAAGGCATGCAAAAAATATTATATTTAAGTCAAACTATTAGCCATCACTTTTAAAACCAAATTTCACATTTTGGCATGTCTAGGCATCACTTGAAAATGGGAAAAATGCACAATTTGATTTAAATTCGATTTGAATGAAATCTATTATAAGAATAATATGATCATACTTTACATATCGCACACACTAGCTCAAACCCCTCTCTACATACCCTGGAAGATTTCAACTGCAGTTTACTTCTTTATTTAATGTTTTATTTAATAAAATAGTTAATTTACAGTATGAGGACTATGCAGATGATGCAATTTGATTAATGCTCACTTTACGCATAGAGTGCACATAAAAATGTAATTATACATTTGGCTTAAGAATGCAGCTATTTTGTAGTTTAAGTTAGGATCAGGCTAAGTTGTTTTAAAAAGTTCACTTTAAAGAGGTACATAGATTACTGTTTATTACATTTACTATTTGAGCTCACCATGTTTGCTCTCCTGATGAAACAGGAGAGCAAACTAAAATGTTTATTTGTTTACCAAAAGAACATTGTTGCATTTAATGCTTTTACCCACATGTAGGCATAACATAATAAAATTATATGCAAATGTTTTAATCACAAGACGTGATTCATTTTGATATTCAAAGAACTCATTTCATTGAAGACATTTTTGCATGTTGTCACTGGACAGAACATCTTGTCCTAAATGTCTCATCTTGACACAGAAGATATTGACACTGAATAATCTAACCCTCAGTAAATCTAAAATAATTTCATGCTCCATGCTAGTAATTTATTGGGCAGAATCAGAATAAAGATTTTCCACCATACATTCACTATTATTAGTTAGTCTAAATGTGAAAAGTGTTACTTCCATAATGAAATCAATCCGATCCTTTGGTCCTCCTGATTTTACAACGCAAATCTGATTTCCCTCAAATACTTTTGGGCATAAATCAAAAGCATAAAATGTACTGCATTCACATCATTGTATCATATCTAGCAATCATGAAAATGGGAATAATATGCTAATTCCCTTAAAATGTATCATTAGAATATCATTACAGTACATATCAAATACAGATAATCACCAGATTACATATCTCAAAGGTCCTATTTATACTTTTAATGATTTTTAGAAAAAAGAGAACATTAAATGGTAAATTTAGTCAAAGAAAAGTTTATTATTGTAAGAATGCAACTGTTTTTAGTTAAAGTTAAGTTAGATTCATTAATGTACAGTAACTAAAATTTACATAATATGACCATTCATGGTTTTTAAATTATGAGCAGTTCTTCTACTATTTCCCATTTCCTCTAAACAATATAGTTCAAACTTAACTTTACATTCTTTAAGTCTATTTTATAGTTTACTTTAAAAGATTTGCACTGAAGATTACGGTCCTCTACATGTATTATTAGAATTGGGCATACGGTTGATCTCTTCATGAAACACCTCTTCATCTTCAGCCCTTCTCCAGCTTATTTTGCTGTCATTTCCCAGCCCCATGCTCTTCAGCTTTTCACTTATCTGGAAGACCAGCAAGAAAAAAATATTTAAAAAAAAATAATGAAAAATGAAAAATCATGTCAGGCTACATATCAACATTAAGCTCAAGTTGCAACAATATTGATGATATGAGTAGTGCTGGCTAGCTGTAATGTAATGTATTTTAACACATATGTTTTCCTAAAACCCAGTACATACTCTGCACCAGAATTTGTCAATGACACTACACACAGTGTTAAAGGCAGATACAAACCTCATTCAGAATGGCCGTCTGTACTGAATGATCATTCAATGCACATTTTCCATTACAGGAAAATTTCAGTCTGACAATCTGTTTTCTAGCAAACTTTTCATCTAGAGAAATACAGAGCTAAAGTCATCCTCAACATATAAAATACATGTAAACATATCACAGTTGTTTGTAATATTTGTTTCAAGAGTGATCTACAAACCTTTTATTTGAATAATCTGTTTCTGTGAACTGGGGAAACTCACCTCCATGGCAGACAAAAGGCTGCTGTAGATCACATCTGTGTTGAGCCCATTTCCCAGAATTATTTCTTGACATGCCAACACAGTCACCAGATCCTGATCTCTGGGATGGTTGACCTGCTGCCCAATATCTGAAGAAGCGGCTAAAGCTGTCAGACCATTCCCAAGAGTCCTGGAATAGACCAACCCATATAACCTCTGGATATGTAACAAGTTTTTGTACACGAGACCAATCCTCTCTGTTGTGCATGGTGGACAGATCTGTGTGATTCATTCTGCAGTAGCTCTGAGCATCAGTCCAATTCATCGACAAATCTATCTTGAGGTGTCCAGTGCTTTCTATGAAGAAATGAAAAAAAAAAAATCAATCAGATCTCAACTTTATTTTAACCTAAACAATATATTTATTCACAGCATAAACTCTTAACTCACCATTGTAACATGAAAAGCGAGTGGAATATGAGCACCTTTAACTCCTCCATATAATCACTGAAATCATAGCACAGTCGCTTGAACTCTGTGGTTCACCGCTGGCCCAGTTATTGTACTGTCCGAATGCATCTCCGTTAGACCAACCCCAGCGTTTCTGTGTCCCCCTCTTCAGTCCAATCCACACTGATCCATTGTATCCAGCATCCACTACATTTACCAGCCTGTTCACATCAGCAATGCTGTCTACAGTAGCCAGATCGGTGAATCTCTCTCTGCAGTAACTCTGAGCCTCTGGCCACGACATGCTCGCATTTATATAGTGGTACTGATGAGAAAGAGCAGAACTTCTCCAGAAGAGCCCTGTTCACATTAAGATGTTAAACCATCAATACATGAGCACATCATCATCAATACAGATTATAAACGACCACACCAACCTGACAACACAAGCAGCACAAACAGACTCCCGTCCATGGCTGCTCACACAGATCGTCTCTGCTGGATTTTAGAAAGAAATGACCAAACGAGTAAGTTTTTTCTATATCGAATTCAAGATTCAGATGACTAACTGTCAATTAACATCCATTAACATGATCACAAATCAAATTAGCTGTGATGTTTTAATTACTTACCTCTAATTTATTTTTGTCCTATAAGTCATCCAACTGCTACTGTCACCTCAGGAGGGTGATGGACATGAAAAGGAGTGAGTTTAACCCTTTATCTAGTTTCTAATTGGTTAACCTCTTAACTGTCACTGTCCCCTTTATGGGATGCCTACGTTTATTTCACTATTTTACAATTAAATCCTAATCTAATCATGACAAACTATATATCATTGGAAAGGTTTAAAACTCCTAAATAGGTATTTTACCACTTTTTTGTTAAAAAATTATGTAGGAAAAGTAATAGATTAATTTATGACAAGACATAACAGGAGTTCACACCTTTGTCACAGAAAGTCTTCTTAGTTGCCTTTTTCTCGATCACGCTTTAGAAATCATAAGAAATTATATATCAGTTGAAAACCTAAAATCTCAAAATTCATCCTTTGAAACCCATTTTAAAATCAGACATTGCATTACCATGGAAATGGTACATCAAAATAATGCTACAAAATGTTTTCATTCATGAATTATAAAAATTTAAGTTTGGATAGTGCACTATAATGTCTATGTTCAAAACTGTGGTTGAAGGTTAAGGGATTAAACTAATGATGTTATAAATCACTGCGTATTCCCCACTCTCTTTGGTCCACTTCCCATAAACACACCCTTAAAAGTTCTTGGCCATGCACTCTCAGAAATAAAGGTACAAAAGCTGTCACTGGGGCGGTACCTTTTCAAAAGGTACACCTTTGTACCTATTAGGTTCAAATATGCACACTTTAAGTACTAATATGAGTTACACTTTATTTCGATAGTCCACTTTAGACATTCAACTAACTATAAGTAACTTTGTAACTACATGTCAACTAGATGTCAACTAATTCTCATTAATTTGCAACTACATGTCTACTAACTCTCAGTAGCGTAGGTTTTGGGTTAGTAGAATAAGTTGACATATTCTTGCAAGGTTTTCTCATACTCAGTATGTTGTTTGTTGTTGACCCATCAAAATAAAGTGTTGGAAGATATTAAGCAGACAGTCTATTAATACTCTAATGACTGCTAGTTGATATGCAGTTGCACAGTTACTTACTGTTAGTAGAATGTCTAAAGTGGACTATCGAAATAAAGTGTTACCCTAATATGTACCTTTAAGGTACCAAAATGGACCCTTTAGGTACAAACATGTACCTTTTAAAAAAGGTACCGCCCCAGTGACAGCTTTTATACCTTTATTTCTGAGAGTGTGAAGAACAAAATAAGCTGCATTGTGGACCTGACCTTCAGCCAATTAGTCTAACAAATCCTGTCCCTCGCATACACTGATCAGTTCCTTTTATCACGTTTAAATCCACATAATTTAACCGATTTCCCCCCTCACTAAATTATATTCCTTTTAATATTTAAACTTTAGAATGAGCGTCAGAATTAGATGAGGTGGCTCAGTCTGCACCATAATACGCCATTTTCTCTAAAAGTTCAAGTCTAAAATGTTTATTTGTTTATGTAAAGAACATTGTAGCATTACATGTTTTTGCCCACAGACATGACAAACAATAAAAACATATGCTGATTTCTGTGATGGCAAGGTACAAAATTTTTTTATATTCAAATACTTAATTTTCATTGAAGACGGCTTTGATGTTGTCACTGGTCAGAACATCTCACGCCAAAACGGCTGAACTTGATATTTTGACGATTTGTTTAACAAAATGTTCAACCTAGTAATCTTCATTACAGCAAAACAAATAATTTCATGCTCCGTTCCAATCATATACTGCATACACACAGTATGTGACCCTGGACCACAAAACCAGTCTTAAGTAGCACGGGCAATAGCTAAAAATACACTTTATGGGTCAAAAAAAAAAAAAACCTCATACCAAAAATCATTAGAATATTAAGCAAAGATCATGTTTCATGAATTTATTTTCTACATTTCCTACCATAAATCTCAAAATGCAATTTTTGATTAGTAATATGCATTGCGAAGGAATTCATTTAGACAAATTCTCAATATTTAGACTTTGTATAAATCTCAATTTTGAAAAACTGACCCTGACTGGTGTTGTGGCCCAAGGTCATATATACAGTGGATACGGAAAGTGTTCAGACCCCCTTAAATTTTTTACTCTGTTATATTGCAGCCATTTGCTAAACTCATTTAAGTTCATTTTTTTCCTCATTAATGTACACACAGCACCCCATATTGACAGAAAAACACAGAATTGTTGACGTTTTTGCAGATTTATTATAAAAGAAAGACTGAAATATCACATGGTCCTAAGTATTCAGACCCTTTGCTCAGTATTTAGTAGAAGCACCTTTTTGATCTAATACAGCCATGAGTCTTTTTGGGAAAGATGCAACAAGTTTTCCACACCTGGATTTGGGGATCCTCTGCCATTCCTCCTTGCAGATCCTCTCCAGTTCTGTCAGGTTGGATGCTAAACGTTGGTGGACAGCCATTTTTAGGTCTCTCCAGAGATGCTCAATTGGGTTTAAGTCAGGGCTCTGGCTGGGCCGTTCAAGAACACTCACGGAGTTGTTGTGAAGCCACTCCTTCGTTATTTTAGCTGTGTGCTTAGGGTCATTGTCTTGTTGGACCTTCGGCCCAGTCTGAGGTCCTGAGCACTCTGGAGAAGGTTGTCCAGGATATCCCTGTACTTGGCCGCATTCATCCTTCCCTCGATTGCAACCAGTCGTCCTGTCCCTGCAGCCGAAAAACACCCCCACAGCATGATGCTGCCACCACCATGCTTCACTGTTGGGACTGTATTGGACAGGTGAAGAGCAGTGCCTGGTTTTCTCCACACATACCGCTTAGAATTAAGACCAAAAAGTTCTATCTTGGTCTCATCAGACCAGAGAATCTTATTTCTCACCATCTTGGAGTCCTTCAGGTGTTTTTTTAGCAAACTCCATGCGGTCTTTCATGTGTCTTGCACTGAGGAGAGGCTTCCGTCGGGCCACTCTGCCATAAAGCCCCGACTGGTGGAGGGCTGCAGTGATGGTTGACTTTCTACAACTTTCTCCCATCTCCCGACTGCATCTCTGGAGCTCAGCTACAGTGATCTTTGGGTTCATCTTTACCTCTCTCACCAAGGCTCTTCTCCCCCGATAGCTCAGTTTGGCCGGACGGCCAGCTCTAGGAAGAGTTCTGGTCGTCCCAAACGTCTTTCATTTAAGGATTATGGAGGCCACTGTGCTCTTAGGAACCTTAAGTGCAGCAGAATTTTTCTGTAACCTTGGCCAGATCTGTGCCTTGCCACAATTCTGTCTCTGAGCTCATCAGGCAGTTCCTTTGACCTCATGATTCTCATTTGCTCTGACATGCACTGTGAGAGCTGTAAGGTCTTATATAGACAGGTGTGTGGCTTTCCTAATCAAGTCCAATCAGTATAATTAAACACAGCTGGACTCAAATGAAGGTGTAGAACCATCTCAAGGATGATCAGAAGAAATGGACAGCACCTGAGTTAAATATATGAGTGTCACAGCAAAGGGTCTGAATACTTAGGACCATGTGATATTTCAGTTTTTCTTTTTTAATAAATCTGCAAAAATGTCAACAATTCTGTGTTTTTCTGTCAATATGGGGTGCTGTGTGTACATTAATGAGGAAAAAAAAAAGAACTTAAATGATTTTAGCAAATGGCTGCAATATAACAAAGAGTGAAAAATTTAAGGGGGTCTGAATACTTTCCGTACCTACTGTATATATACATATATATATAGAGAGAGAGAGAGAGACTTGCAATAAACATGAAATCTGCAGACGGACAGACTGATGTCACTTACACAACAGCTGGGATGTTGCAGCATCTGTCCAGTTCTTGTCTTCTGTAGCTGATTACTCTTATTTATGGACAGTCTAACTCTACTGACATACTGCAGACAGCAGGTCTCTTCTAAGAGATACACAACAAAGACATTTAATGTATCAACATGCATTGATCCAAATCCATATGCAATACATTTATTTTTATTGTGACTAAATTAGTTAATAAGATTTATAATGCAAAGAAAACACAAAATGTCCAGTAACCAGCAAGCATCATTAGAGAAATATGGAGAGGTGAACTCTTTTTTATGAAAAGTATTTATTTATAACAACAAAATCTTTTATTTATTTATTATTTTTTAAAGCCAATTCTTTATTCATCCCAGTAGGAAACAACCTCTTCAAACAGAAGATCCAAAATGCCTCTTTTCTTTTAAAATTAGAACAATATCACATCTGCTTAAATTAATTATGTGCTCAATACTAAAAAAAAAAAGAAAAAAGTACAGGACGATGGCATTCTTTAAAGGGTTTAGCTGCTGGTTTTGTTATATCACCTTTTTATTTAAACTCCTGTGTTCAGTGATATGATCTCTTAAGTGACAAGATGTTTCTCTGACATAAATGCTTAAATATCTGACATTTTGCATGTGATAAAGCATGTACTGTTTATATCACCTTTATAAATCTAATGTTTAAAGTATTTGACATTTTTCATATTTTTGCTGAGATATATTATTCATGAAAGGGTCTTGGTTCCAGACTCCTTTGGGGAACATGCTTTACCTAGTTTGTCCCTGATATTTCTGGCTCTATTGTAAGCAATAAGAGCAAGATCTTTGAATGTATCCTTTAGGGATGGATCATATTGCCGAATATATCAGAATTTTCCCACCACATTATTTATATTAAGAGGTTTTGGTGAATAAGTGGTACAACATCTAAGACCTGATCTTTTTTTTTTTTTTTTAATTTAGACCATTTTCAGAGCTTCTAGTTTGTACCTTCTGTTCTGTACATAAAAGCCACTTCTTCTTATAGTCTGAATTTAAACACTTTTTATAGGCATACCGTAATGATTCAGGATGATACAGATGGTTACAAATACAAATGGTTTGAAAGAAGAATTTATGATGTGCTTGCTTATTATATAACTTTTGTGAATTGTAAACAAAAAAAGTTACATGGTGTACATTTAGATTTGATATAATTTGTTGCTCTTGAAGAATACTGGCATATTCTGCAAGATGATGCATCCATTAGGGACACAGTCAAAGATCCTCCTCTTATTTCTTACAAAAGAGGCGGAAATATCAGGGACAAACTAGTTAGGGTCACGGCTTGTTGGGGCTTGAAGCTCAATAGAGCGTGAAGGAGTCAGGTATGCAAACGAACAGAGTCTTTTAATAAATATCTTCAAATAACGTAAGACAGGACAAAAAAACAGGGGAAAGGCAGGGCTATAAATACTAACCAAACGAAAGGAATTAATGGCATAAATTAACAAGGAACAGGTGATACAAATGATAATCAGGGAACTAAGGAAAACTAGGTCAGGGCAGGTAGAACAGAAAACCCAATGAAAACAAACTCCGTTAGACTTGCTATAGCACAAGATTGAGTTGTTTTGAGTGGAGAGCTTCATTTCAACCTGAATATAGGCAGTTTGGAGGAATTTAGTTAGAAGTTATGGATTTGTGTCTAGAGTTTTGCAAAAAAAAAAGAGGCATAATTTCAGGAAATGTGTTTAAGCAATTGAGAAAAACTGTAAAAGACTTAAAAAAAAAAAAAAAAAAGAAGATTTTGTGAAGTCTCTAGGACATTTTCTCCAGAAAAAATTTGACTAGACTGGTGTAATTTAAATAATAATAAAAAATCTTTCTCCTATATGGCTTATGACAAAAAAAAATTAAAAATACAGGATCTTAATGATTTTAATGCACATTTAAAGCAATTTAACTAAATCATTTAATAAAAGAGGTTATTCAATGTATCACTATTATTTATTCATCATTATCATTCAATTTTTTTTTTTTTTCCCCCCCTTCGAAATTAAGTTGTCTGTAATGAGTCCGGTCCATGACCTTCCGTCCGATTTTCACCAGAGGTCGCCCTTCCATTATATTGACTTTCACACCACGCAGACTGTTACGCATCACCCTGGACTGCATTTCCCATCATACATTGCACTGATTACACACAGCTGTACCAATCACATGCTCACCTAAAAACTATTGCACACACTATATAACACCCACTCAGATCCTGCTCAGGTGGCTGAGTATTGTTGAGCGTATATCACTCTTCTAGCAATAGCTACACTACGGAGCCATTCCAAGTTTCTGGTCCTAGTTTGTAGTTCTAGTTTAAGTCTAGTCATTTCGTGTTGCCTTGTTGTCTGGTTCCTGATCTTCTTCCTGTGTATCTTGGACAGCACCGCTGCTCCCTATACGCAGAGTACGCAGTTTGCGTAGGGCACCAACTCCCAGGGAGGCACCATCCCAGTTGTTCAAAAAAAACAAAAACAAAGTGACGCGCCATTCTGGCACCCGCGGCCGCTCACACCTCATGTTTGCGGCTGAATGCAAATGATCATAATTGATGGATAACTATGCCCGTGAAAAGACATCAGCAATCCGGCACCAAGAGAAGGGAAAAAAAAGATGAAAACGTAGCCCGTGTGTCACTTTCAGGTAGGCTACATTCCAAATCCTGTGAAACTTTTTGGGTGTTGAGGTCAATAACGTGTTTTAATGTCGGTAATAATTTCACCACAACCAACGCGTCTAATATTCTCTTAGTGTTTCCATGTTGTCTTACAAAAGTTAGCCATGGTTTCAACACTAATAATAAAAAAAAAAAAAAAGGTTCTTGTAGCCATGGGAACCGCAAATTAACCATGGTTTTATTACTTCAAATAATAATATACAAAGAAGTATTAAGATAATATTTTTGTGGTTATAAAAACAAACCTAAGCCAACAACAGCCTTAAAATGACTTAAAATGCATTATATAAAAACAATGAGGCAACCCTGCTGAAAAAATGAATCACAAATACCACTACAAACATTACAAACCATCAACTTTTAACCATTAAAAAACATTCTTTAGTGTGTTTTGGGACATATTCCATTAGGATTTAGGTGACCAATTACCATGACCAGTAAAACCATTACAAATTTTGTGATTGTTTCCTTTTATTTATTTTATTTATTTATTTATTTATTTATTTTTTATCAACATTACATGTTATTACAAATGCCTGCAAAGGGAGCCAAAGGCCTGGTAATTGCTGCTGTTACACTTACAGGACGATCAAGTCCTTGTCTAATAGGCTATTGACCTAACATTTGATTAAAATATCCGCTTAATCTCTAATTTTTGGCCACCTTTTTGCTATAGATCAGTGGTTCCCAACCACGCTCCTGGAGGTCCCCCAACACTGCACATTTTGCATCTCTCCTTTATCTAACACACCCATTTCAGGTCTTGGAGTCTCTACTAATGAGCTGATGATCTGAATCAGGTGTGTTTGATTTAGGAGACATGGGAAAACTTTTGGGGTAATTTTTGAAAAACTTTTGAAGTTTTGGGGGGCCTCCTGGATCGTGGTTGGAACCATTGCTATATATGACATACAGATGAATTGTAATTGTAAATAATACAATTTAATTCTTATTTACTTTTTTTCTTATTAAAGTTCTATTTTGACCCCTATAGTAGGTATTTTTGTTTACTTCAATATTATTTGAGGGAGGGGGCACAACAATACAATCCTGCTTCGGGCACCCATTTGGCCAGCAGCGGCCCTGATCTTGGATTAACCCTTTGCCTGCTGTTTCGGGCTGTGTTTGCACCTCGCCTGGACTATTGCTTTTGTTATTTGGATTACACCTCGTCAAGCCCTCTGGATATGGTTCGCTGATCGTAGACCCACGCTAGCCCTAAGAATATTCTTTGCCTTGCCTGTTTGCCATTGTTTGACTCTTGCCTTTTTTGTGACCACAGCTGTGTCCCAAAGCTAAGTATACGCACCTCGGGGTGCGCATTTTAAGTGCAAATGCGTCACAGTGGGCTGTCCCAAACTGAAGTGCTTGGACTCCAAGGGGAGTATTTCAAGCGTGATTGTCACAGCGTCACGACGTAAGCTGTCCCAATTCAGAACGCGGCCTCCGAAGACTGCACTCCAAGGCCGATTGCGTCACCGCGGTGCAACGAAGGCTGCCATAATTCTAAAGCGACATCAAATACTCCCTCCTTTTCCTTTTCCCTTGTCCATCTGATGGACACTTCGCACCCTACACTGTAAAACTTTACTGTAAATTTACAGGCATTTTCTAACAGTATTATACTGTATTTTTATAAAACAGTAAAATGCTGTATATTTTACAGAATGTCTGTAAATATACAGCAGTTTTCTGTTTTCAGCCCGCTAAATTTGTAATACAGTATCATACTGTAAATGCATTGCATTGTGGGATAGATTTATTTTGCGCGCTCAATTCAAATGTGGTGTGATGTGAACAGTGTACTACAGGCAAACTAGGTTCGTCAGCGTGATTTAATTGAACAGAATAATTATTGGCGTTATTAAGATTAAGCCAGTGGTTTGTGAATCATCTGCGAGTAGTTTTAAAGCTTTGTGAGCTTCGTTTTGCGTTTCAAGCGTTAGCTGCCTGTGACGCAGCAAACAATGCTCCGTGAGCAGACGCGAAGATAGTCTGTCATCTGAATCATCAAAACTCTGCCTGAGACGATGATAAATGGATTTTGGAGCATGAGAAGATGGATTATTGTTTGTCTGAGTATTGATACGGTAAGATTTTTTCGTTCACATTTCTACATTGTTTCCACGAATGGTTTGATTTTGGGAACGTTAAACTTTTGCTAATTTAAATCCCGAGTAAACAATTCTCACCTCTTTACCAAGTAATTTTGATACTTCATATAATATGGCAACATTGACCATGTCATTCTGTTACAGCCCATAGTTATATCTAGCTCGCTAAATTATATCTAAGTTAGCTCGTTAAAACACACACATTCACATGACCTGCAACTGATTTTTTTTTTTTTTTATTATTCATTTGCTTGTTTCAGGCTGAACAATGTGATGAAGATCCGGTGCTAATGTAAGTGCTTCACAAGTATTACATTTGTAGTCCATGTTAAAAAATGTCAGTTCTATGATCGTGCTTTTTAATTTGTTATAATTTTGCCAGCATATGAAAATCCATAGTCATGTTCCTAATGCTTATTTCAAATGTAGTAGGCCTATTCCTGATTGCTTCCATGTCCTCCATGGTCCTACAGCTGCTCCCACACTTGCAGAAATGAGATGGCTTTACCCTTCAAGCAGGTGTAAGTAGAGATTACTCAACAAATCACATTTATTTGCAACATGTTTTATGTCTTGTTTCTGTTAGTGATGGCTGTGCTGTCTTTTTAAAAATTGTTTCAGGTATTCATCACTTCATCTGATGTCCAGCAGTCTCTACATTTGCCAGAGAACACAACTTATAATTCTTGGTATGTAAACAGTAAAGGTTTAGTACACCCTAAAATTAACATTAAGTCATCATTTACGCTATGGAAGCATATGGGTAGCAAAATTCAATTCGAAATAATTTCAAATTCAATTTGTGATATGCAAACTGGCAATGCATGTAAAATGGCAATGCATTTCTGTGATTTAATGTACATTTTCCCATACATATGTGCAAAATAAAAAGGAAAATTCAATTATGTAATTTACATTTGCCATTTTCTACAATAGTTTTAATATGCAAATTAAAAACATATTTTAATGCTTTATAAGTTGCAAAATGAAAATGTATTACCCCAATTGATTAGATATGTGGACATGTCCAAGCAAAAACTGTAGCAAAATTTTCATTTAAATGCTGTTTTTCCTAAATGTATTTAGACTTCGAGGTAGGACACTTGGGATTGCATTTTCATCATAATACCGCATGATAATTGTAGCAAAATGAAGTGAGAATTTCAGAATGCATTCTGAGCCAAAGCTGTAGCAAAATGGTGATTTTAAATGTCTTTTATTTTTCTTAAATGCATTGACGCATATAAGACGTTTCAATTGCATTTTCATTTAATACCCCATGATGAATATAAAGTCAATATGGATTTGAAAATGCATTCGAAATGCATTTGAAAATGCAACACACCCCCGACCTGTCTTTAGGTTATATCGAGGCGGGGTTCGGCAACAGGATGCACAATAGGTCAATATTCATCGTTAACCAAACGCTTTCCACACTGACTTAAACTATATTCATCATGGAGTATTTAATGAAAATGCAATTGAAACGTTTTATATGTAAGTGTCAATGCATTTAAGAAAAATAAAAGAAATTTAAATCACCATTTTGCTATCCTTCTGCTGCACCTCAGCATGCTCAGAATGCATACTGAAACTCTCACTGCATTGTGCTGCAATTATCATGCGGTATTATGATGAAAATGCAATCCCAATTGTCCTACCCGGAAGTCTAAATGCATTTAGGAAAAACAGCATTTAAATGATAATTATGCTACAGTTTTTGCTTGGACATGTTAGACCTATCTAATCAATTTGGGTAATACATTTTCATTTTGCAACTTATAAAGCATTAAAATGTTTTTAATTTGTATATTAAAACTAGTGTAGGAAATGGCAAATGTAAATGACATAATGGAATTTTCATTTTCATTTTGCACTAAATATTGCACATATGTATAGGAAAATGTACATTTAAATACAGAAAAACATTGCCATTTTGCATATTACATTTCAAACTGAATTTTGCTACCCATATTACGCAACCTGGCATGGTTCTAATGCCGTATGACCTTCTTTGTTTTTCGGAACCACTAAAAGAGAATAAATAAAAAAAGCCTGCTCACGCTTGTCCATATAATGGCAGTGATAGTGACCAGCATCAAGACATGTGACACATGTCATATATTCCAAGTGTTCTGGAGGAATAAGATATGGTTTGATGAAAAACAAACTGTAATTTTAATATATTGTTTAATGAAAGTCCTGACACTGACGTTGGTCTTTTGTGCTCGACTGTGCATTCATAAGATCCTATTATTATGCAGTTGACTATAGTTGTGGCCAAAAGTATTGGCAGTGACAAATTTTGTGTTTTGCAAAATTTGCTGCTTATGCTGTTGTGGTGTTCATTCACATAATTTCTACAAGCATTGGCAGTGACATAATCTAGAAACAATGTGAATGAACACCACAACAGCTTAAGTAGCAAGCAGCAAATTTTGCAAAACACAATCTATGTCACTGCCAATACTTTTGGCCACGACTGAACAAAAGCATGCAAGTTGTGAGCAATAAAGATTAATTAGAAAGAAACATTAAATAAAAGTACGTACTTTTCTGAGGTGATTATCTGTTGTGTTCATCTCAAGAAGTTATCACTCAAGAAGTCAGTCTTACTGTCATCTGACAACCAAAGTTCCAGTTTGGATATACTCCATGAAGAAAGTACACAGATAGTTTTGGGGGGGATATTAAGGAGATATTACATGATGCAGTTTTATTAATCTTGATTTCTTTTGAGTGCTTTTTATGGGTGAATTGAAGTGAACTGTGGTGCTAATAGAATGTCATGAACACAGTCATGCACAAAAGACCAACAGCCAAGGTCAGGATTTTCATTAAATGTTAAATTTCCGTTTGTTTTCACCAATCCCATCATATACCACCAGAAAACTTGGAATATATGACAACTGTAGCATGGGATCATTCTGTGATAATTTTGCGTAGTTTTTCAAAGCTTGATGCTGGTTGCTATTCACTGCTGTGGTATGGACGATTGTGTGTGTGTGTGGTATATTTTTGAAAATTTCTCCTTTTGTGGTCCGAAAAAGAAAGAACCCCAGGTGAGTAAATGATGTGATTTTCATTTTTGATGAGCTATCCCTAGGATGTTCATCTCTGTCTCTCAGCTCAATGGAGTCTGCAAAATATTATCAATGATCAAATTCATTTAAGATCAATTTCAAGAAAAGAGTACTACACCCTACAGATGAACACTACCCAGAAAAAGTTGCTTTGGCAAAATAAATAAAATGGTGAACCCTGTAAATGGGATTTCCCTGCACAAATTTCAGAGTTAGTTTAATAGTTATGTTGAACTATGTATAGACAACTAAAAAGAACCACAATGGGACCCACAATAGTTTATTTGAAGTATTTTCTTTTTTTTTTTCAGGTCAATCTCTATTGTCACTAACTTGTCTTGACAGTATTTGTAAAGTACTTAAGTATTTTTTCACAAACATTTTATACAGTTGATTATAGAGCTGAATGATATATTGCCTATTTAACATGTAGTCATGTAATCAAATTGCAAGTGTTGCAATTCACTGTGCTGTTTATATATATATATATATATAATATACACACATATCTACATACACATATATACATAATGTTCACTTGTTTTTTTTTTTCTTTCCTTTCAGCCTTTTAGACGCTTTCTCGACATCAACCCTGAATGCGCATCAAAAACCAAGAAAGGAAAAGTCACTTAAAAGAAGACCGGACATGCTGTGTACAAAAAGAACAGTACTGTAAACCCACAGGTTTCCTCTCTTCTGAAAAACTTTTAAAAATACATTTCTGAAAAACCTTTCCATTCTTTAAAAGTAAATAAGATTACTGCATTTTGAATTACTTGCTAATTGTTAATTGCATTATATATATATATATATATAACTAAAGCTGGAATTTCATCCAATATGTTCATATAAGGCAATGTTCTGGTCTTTTCTTCTAAATAAATAAATGTTTTAAAACTCAGAGAATGTTGTTTTTTTCTTTTTTGTTGTGACTACTGTTATGGAAAAAGTATAATATTTTTAATTTTGTAAATCTAAGAGTACTGAAAAAAGCAGGAATTACAGTATTCCCTGTAAAAAAAAAAAAAAAAGTCCAATACTGTAAAAAAATAAGTTATAACAGAATAATACTGTATTTGGTAAATACAGTACAGAACTGTAAATTATGTATACAGTAGTAGTCCTGTAAAAACACAGTAAGTGGCTGGCAACCCAGCTGCCAGTATTTTATTGTAAATTTACAACGAAAAGTTTTACAGTGTACCATATCCCAGAATTCATAGCGCGCAGATGAGTTCTGTGGGGAATTCACATTGAAATGTAAGTTTTGTGTTTTCATTTAAATACCTAGCGAAACAAGTGTTAAAAGCCAGGGATTTTTTTAACACAAAGCCCACAAACCATAAGACAACCACTATATAAGGCAATAGTCTTTACTTTTGTTGTTTTGTAGTGCTGTCATGTAAGATGTATACAAATGTTTTAACCAAACTTGAGCACTTCAGTATTTTGTATGCATGCCCTGCTGTCATATTTTCTAATGCTGCAATTTTTATATACGTTTAAATAAGTTGTACATATTTTGAAAGATTGCACCAATGTCTAAATATTTTCCATAAGTGTTTCCATTTTATCTTGTTTTAGAGCTATTCTGGAAAAAATGAACCTGGTGGGGAAGGACTTAAAAAAATACTTTTTTTTTTTTTTTTTTTTTTTTTTTTTTTTTTTATAGACATAATCTGAAATTCATTGTGCTGTTGTTATTAACAGGCATGGTTTATTTGCTCTGTTTTAGGGTTGCAAGTATCCTGGGACAGATGAGGGAGTGAGTGGAAGCTGGTGGAGCTGCTCAGAGAGGACATTCAACTCCAGAGAAACAGAGGAGAGAAGAGCACAGGAGAGCCGGGGGAGAACAGAGAGACAAATTATTTATTAACCCTTCTCTCAAGAGAAATTGGTGGAAAAAATGGGTACATTATAATTTTTCAGCATGTTCTTTTGTCACGTTGTCAATGAAACAATCAATTTCTGTAGTTTATTGTTTTGATGTAATTTAAAACGAAATTGTAAGTTGTATAGATTATTTATTTTTGTAATGTAATTTATTTGTAATTGAGCCGGAGTACTTTCTGTGTATTTTGTTATGCATATTCACATGTGTAAATAAAAGGGAAGTAATTATGTACATTTGTTCACTTTTAATGCAGCTTACAAAACATTCTTCTATACTTGGGAGACCAACACAATAAGGAGTGAGTAGATATGAAGCAGACGGTCTAATAATACCCTTATGAGAGTTTATTGACATGTAGATGCAACATTACTTGGTGTCAACATAATGTTCAAAAGGGACCATCAAAATAAAGTGTTACCCAACATTGATATTGAGCGCAGCCCAGCACCTCATCAGCGACTCAGTGGACAGTTGAACGAGGCATGCCAAACACTCAGGAGAGCACTCTGTATGATGCACCACTGGCCAGACAGAAGAGAAACACCAGAGTCTGGATTGTGGCACTTCTCAGAAGATCCAGCCCAAAATCATTAACCTGTCCAGTGCTGGCACATTCAGCTTTATCCTGCAGTACAGGGGTCTGGTCTGATTTAGGGAAAGAAGGAAAAGAGAAATTGTTCAGAGCTATGACAAAGTATTTAGTAGAAGAAATACTGAGGATACTTTAGTAAACTACTTGTAGTAACTACTAATACCACACTGGGGAAAAACTACTAGTCATATTTAAAAGAAAAGCTTAGTTAAAGGGATAGTTCAACCAAAAATGAAAATTCCAAACCTGGAAAAACTTGAGGGTGAGTAAATGATTACAGAATTTTCATTTTTGGGTGAACTATCCTCTAATTAAAAGTATTATCTTGCATACTCGAATATACTTAAGGTATTGAGAGTAAAGGTATAGGCCTACAGTATTGTTCTGAAAAAGAATTAGTCAGGATGGTTTTGCATTAATATTACTGCTGCACTAATGTGTGTTGCATTTTACTTCTGAATATTTTCAAGGTTGTTAAATTTAAAGTTGCCTACTTCATATACTGTTGGGTTTAATCTACAACAATTTGTACGAGAATACTTAAATGTACTTCCTTGCAGTTCACCACTGATTATTTTGAAAATGAAAGCAACAATTTTTTTGTCAGAATATTAAATTGATGCTAACTATATCAGAGGCTGCATCTGAAGGACTCGGACTGGCCGTGCAGGTCACTGGTCAGCTGTCTCAGCTGCCGTTGAACATTGAGCTGTTCGATGCCCTATTTATTTATTTTTCACTGTTTCATCTTTATGCTTAACTTCCTAAAAAATCCGGGTTGCAAACCTGTCTACATATGCCTGGTCAAGACAATGAAATATATAAAATCGCTCCTTTGTAAGATTTGAACAGCATTTGATCAGCATTTGAACGGCTATGTGTGTGTGTGTGTGTGTGTGTGTGTATTTTGTAGCTTTTCCATTATTCAAGTAATCTCCAAGCAGTACCTGCATTTAAAGTTGTAATCCGGCAATTAAGGACGCAGCAAACAAGTGTAATTTACCTGGCCTCGGTCTTGGCTAAGCCTGAGGTACATCAGTCTCCTCCATTATGACGTAAAACAAAAACATGATCAACTCTGGCTCCACCTGTCCTGTCCGGAGGGCAGCTCTCCTCTCGCACCGTTGCCATGCGACAGGAGCGGCAATCCGGAACACCTGGTGGCACGAATAGGAAATCCTGCAAAGGCGGAGCGTCTCAAGCACTTCCAAGGGTCCTTCGTGGGTCCTTCGAAGTCCATTCACTCTAGAGTGCATACACTGAGCTTTGGGACACAGCTCACGTCTTGGAATAAAGCCTTGCATATGGATCCGCACATCTCACGTCTCGTTCGCCCCGTAACATTGCCAGTTGTTTGAAAGAGTAAACTACACATCCTTGAGGCAAATCTGAGACATTTATTTAACAGTTGTTGTGCAGTTAATCTCATATGTGCAAACATATGAGTATGTTTTCTTAAACTTTAGCATTACAAATATGAAAGCATTGTAAAGGAACATGATTATTTGAAACACAAGCAAAACAGCAACAGCATCACATTTTTTACATTTTTTACATTTTTTTGTTTATTTACCTTGTGTCAGTGTGAGGCTGAAAAAGCCTAGAATGATGATGAAGAAGATGCTGAAACGCATGATATCCCGGTGTCTCTACTTTAAAATTAGAGAAAATCATGAACTACTCTTACAAACACATACAGAGCTTTCATATGCCGTATCATATTAGACTGCTCACCTTTTTTTCATGAATAAAAGAGTAAAGTACAGTGGCTTGTTCCCAGTATCAGGATTCTGTGCATGTTTCCGAATTTATTTATTAGGGGTCTGACCCTGATACCTGAGCAGGTGAAGTCATATCCCGCGAGGAAATAATTGGACACTATGAGACAAACCTAACACTTTCGGTAACACTTTACAATAAGGTTCATTAGTTAACTACATTAGTTAACATTAACTAATAATAAACTGCACTTATACAGCGTTTATTAATCTTTGTTAATGTTAATTTCAACATTTACTAATTCATTATTAAAATATTGTTAACATTAGTTAATGCACTGTGAACTAACATGAACTAACAATGAACATCTGTATTTTTATTAACTAACGTTAGCGAAGATTAGTAAATACAGTAACAAATGTACATTGAGTACAAATGTACAACAATACATTAAGTAATGTTTAACTAATGAACCTTATTGTAAAGTGTTACCACTTTTTCTAAATTATTACGAGTTGTACTGTAGCGAAGGTCTAGACAATCACAACACTGTTTCAGTAGCCATTGTGGTTTGTTTGCCCTTGAAATGAAAAAAAGCAATGTGCATTGTTCAGGTAGTCAACAATAGTACTTCGTAAAATAAATACTAATAAATAAAACAATCAATTAAGGAGTTTTCTATTAAACTTATTTTCAAGCTTTTACATCTAAATGTAGAAAAAAAAATCCCTCAAATGTTAAAGGCATGCAAAAAATATTATATTTAAGTCAAACTATTAGTCATTACTTTTAAAACCAAATTTCACATTTTGGCATGTCTAGGCATCACTTGAAAATGGGAAAAATGCACGATTTGATTTAAATTCGATTTGAATGAAATCTATTATAACAATAATATGATCATACTTTACATATCGCACACACTAGCTCAAACCCCTCTCTACATACCCTGGAAGATTTCAACTGCAGTTTACTTCTTTATTTAATGTTTTATTTAATAAAATAGTTAATTTACAGTATGAGGACTATGCAGATGATGAAATTTGATTAATGCGCACTTTACGCATAGAGTGCACATAAAAGTGTAATTATACATTTGGCTTAAGAATGCAGCTATTTTGTAGTTTAAGTTAGGATCAGGCTTTTTAAAAGAGCCAAGTTGTTTTAAAATGTTCACTTTAAAGAGGTACATAGATTACTGTTTATTACATTTACTATTTGAGCTCACCGTATGTTTGCTCTCCTGATGAAACAGGAGAGCAAACTAAAATGTTTATTTGTTTACCAAAAGAACATTGTTGCATTTAATGCTTTTGCCCACATGTAGACATAACATAATAAAATTATATGCAAATTTTTTAATCACAAGACGTGATTCATTTTGATATTCAAAGAACTCATTTTCATTTAAGACATGTTTGCATGTTGTCACTGGGCAGAACATCTTGTCCTAAATGTCTCATCTTGATACAGAAGATATTGAAACTGAATAATCTAACCCTCAGTAAATCTAAAATAATTTCATGCTCCATGCTAGTAATTTATTGGGCAGAATCAGAATAAACATTTTCCGCCATACATTCACTATTATTAGTTAGTGTAAATGTGAAAAGTGTTACTTCCATAATGAAATCAATCCGATCCTTTAGTCCTCCAGATTTTACAACGCAAATCTGATTTCCCTCAAATACTTTTGGGCATAAATCAAAAGCATAAAATGTACTGCATACACATCATTGTATTATATCTAGCAATCATGAAAATGGGAATAATATGCTAATTCCCTTCAAAATGTATTATTAGAATATCATTACAGTACATATCAAATACAGATAATCACTAGATTACATATCTCAAAGGTCCTATTTATACGTTTAATGATTTTAGAAAAAAGAGAGCATTAAATAGTAAATTTAGTCAAAGAAAAGTTTATTATTGTAAGAATGCAACTGTTTGTAGTTAAAGTTAAGTTAGATTCATTAATGTACAGTAATTACTGAACTAAAATTTACATAATATGACCATTCATGATTTTTAAATTATGAGCAGTTGTTCTACTATTCCCCATTTCCTCTAAACAATATTGTTCAAACTGAACTTTACATTCTTTAAGTCTATTTTATAGTTTACTTTAAAAGATTTGCACAGAAGATTATGGTCCTCTACATGTATTATTAGAATTGGGCATACGGTTGGTCTCTTCATGAAACACCTCTTCACCTTCAGCCCTTCTCCAGCTTATTTTGCTGTCATTTCCCAGCCCCATGCTCTTCAGCTTTTCACTTATCTGGAAGACCAGCAAGAAAGAAATATTTTAAAAACAATAATGAAAAATGAAAAATCATGTCAGGCTACATATCAACATTAAGCTCAAGTTGCAACAATATTGATGATATGAGTAGTGCTGGCTAGCTGTAATGTAATGGATTTTAACACATTATTGTTTTCCAGAATTTGACAATGAAACTACACACAGTGTTAAAGGCAGATACAAACCTCATTCAGAATGGCCGTCTGTACTGAATGATCATTCAATGCGCATTTTCCATTACAGGAAAATTTCAGTCTGACAGTCTGTTTTCTAGCAAACTTTTTTTCATCTAGAGAAATACAGAGCTAAAGTCATCCTCAACATATAAAATACAGGTAAACATATCACAGTTGTTCGTAATATTTGTTTCAAGAGTGATCTACAAACCTTTTATTTGAATAATCTGTTTCTGTGAACTGGGGAAACTCACCTCCATGGCAGACAAAAGGCTGCTTTAGATCACATCTGTGTTGAGCCCATTTCCCAGAATTATTTCTTGACATGCCAACACAGTCACCAGATCCTGATCTCTGGGATGGTTGACCTGCTGCCCAGTATCTGAAGAAGGAGCTACAGCTGTCAGACCATTCCCAAGAGTCCTGGAACAGACCAACCCACATGAACTGTGGATATTTAAGAAGTTTATGTAAACGAGACGAATCCTCTCTGTTGTGCAAGGTGGACAGATCTGTGTGATACATTCTGCAGTAGCTCTGAGCATCAGTCCAATTCATCGACAAATCTATCTTGATGTGTCCAGTGCTTTCTATGAAGAAGTGAAAAAAAATTTCAATCAGATCTCAACTTTATTTTCACCTAAACAATATATTTATTTACATAAACTCTTAACTCACTATTGTAACATGAAAAGCGAGTGGCATATGGGCATACATAACTAATCCATGAATCTACATTAATTATACCACAGTCGTTTGAACTCTGTGGTTCACCGCTGAGCCAGTTACTGTACTGTCCGAATGCATCTCCGTTAGACCAACCCCAGCGTTTCTGTGTCCCCTTCTTCAGTCCAATCCACACTGATCCATTGTATCCAGCATCCACTACATTTACCAGCCTGTTCACATCAGCAATGCTGTCTACAGTAGCCAGATCAGTGAATCTCTCTCTGCAGTAACTCTGAGCCTCTGGCCATGACATGCTTGCATTTATATAGTGGTACTGACGAGAAAGAGCAGAACTGCTCCAGAAGAGCCCTGTTCACATTAAGATGTTAAACCATCAATACATGAGCACATCATCATCAATACAGAATATAAATGACCACACCAACCTGACAACACAAGCAGCACAAACAGACTCCCGTCCATGGCTGCTCACACAGATCCTTTCTGCTGGATTTTAGAAAGAAATGACCAAACGAGTAAGGTTTTTCTATATCGAATTCAAGATTCAGGTGACTAACTGTCAATTAACATCCATTAACATGATCACAAATCAAATCATGGCTAGGTGTGATGTTTTAATTGCTTACCTCTAATTTATTTTTGTCCTGTAAATCCTTAGGAATCTTCCAACTGCTACTGTCACCTCAGGAGGGTGATGGACATGAAAAGGAGTGAGTTTAACCCTTTATCTTGTTTCTAATTGGTTAAACTAATGATGTTATAAATCACTGCGTATTCAACACTCCCTACTCTCTTTGGTCCATTTCCAATAAACACACCCTTAAAAGTTCTTGGCCATGCACTCTCAGAAATAAATGTACAAAAGCTGTCACTGGGGCGGTACCTTTTCAAAAAGTACACCTTTGTACCTATTAGGTTCAAATATGTACACTTTAAGTGCTAATATGTACCTTTTAGGTACCAAAATGGACCCTTTAGGTACAAACATGTACCTTTTGAAAAGGTACCGCCCCAGTGACAGCTTTTGTACCTTTATTTTTGAGAGTGTGAAGAACAAAATAAGCTGCATTGTGGACCTGACCTTCAGCCAATTAGTCTAACAAATCCTGTCCCTTAATTCTACACTGATCAATTCCTTTTACGATGTTTAAATCCACATAATTTAACTGATTTTCCCCCTCACTAAATTACATTCCTTTTAACATTTAAACTTCAGAATGAGCATCAGAATTAGATGAGGAGGTTCAGTCTGCACCATAATATAATGCTATTTTCTCCAAAATTTCAAGTCTAAAATGTTTATTTGTTTACATAAAGAACATTGGAGCATTAAATGCTTTTGCCCACAGACATGACAAACACAATAAAAACATATGCTGATTTCTGTGATGGCAAGGTACGAAAAATTTTGATATTCAAATGCTTCATTTTCATTGAAGATGGCTTTGCATGTTGTCACTGGTCAGGACATCTTGCTCCAAAACAGCTGAACTTGAAGATATTTTGACAATTTGTTTAACAAAACCTAGTAATCTTCATTACAGCAAAACAAATTATTTCATGCTCCATGCCAATCATACACTGCATACACAAAAAGTATGTGACCCTGGACCACAAAACCAGTCTTAAGAAGCACGGGCAATAGCCAAAAATACACTTTATGGGTCAAAATTATCATTTTTTTTTCATGCCAAAAATCATTAGGATGTTAAGTAAAGATCATGTTTCATACATTTATTTTACATCCAAGATGGCGGCGCGAGTACATCGCGAGGCTCTGGGTCTCTCCAGATTTTGCAATTTTGCAGTATTTTTCTTACTCATCTCAGGGCTGTTCTTGCAGAACAGTTGTGCCTTTACATCGTACACCCGTTATGAGCTTTTGGATATCGGTTTGCGAATTTCCGACATTTTTATGGACAATCTTCGACTCCTTCCTGAGATCGCTTGGACACCCGAGGCTATGCACCCTACCTGGTCGGGCGGAAGTGCTCGCAGGCGGCGTCGAGATCGTAAACAAAGGCGGGGGAAGCGCGGAGGACTAAGAGCTAAGCTAAGGCTAACACCACACCGGCTCTCTTTACCCAGCATTTTCCTTGCCAATGTACGGTCGCTAGTGAACAAAATGGAGGAGATTCGACTCAGCATCACACACAGCAAGAAACTTTTGAACTGTAACGTCCTAATCTTCACGGAAACCTGGTTAAACAGCGGAATACCGGACACCGCTATTGAGCTAGCGGGACGCCACACACTCCGGGCGGATAGAACATTAGATGGCTCTGGTAAGACCAGAGGTGGTGGATTGTGCATTTACATTAACAAAGCTTGGTGCACAAACTCTGCTATTGTTGGGAGTCATTGTTCAGCTAACCTTGAGTTTCTCATGGTTAAATGTAGACCGTTTTATCTACCGCGGGAGTTCACTTCCACCATTATAACTGCAGCCTATATTCCCCCGGATGCTGATGCCAAGCTTGCTATGAAAGAACTTCACGCAGCCATCAGTAAACAACAGACTGATCACCCGGAAGCGGCTTTTATTGTTGCAGGTGACTTTAATCACTCAAACTTAAAGTCAGTGCTACCCAAGTTTCACCAGCATGTTTCCTTTGACACCAGAGGAAACAAAACCTTAGACCATGTTTACACAAACATGGCTGGAGCTTACGTTGCGACACCCCTCCCCCACCTGGGACAGTCAGATCACCTTTCTTTGTTCCTTACCCCCAAATATGCACCCCTCATCAACCATGTGAAGCCATCAGTGAAGACCATCAAGGTGTGGCCTGCGGGGGCAGAATCCACACTCCAGGAAAGGTTTCTACACACAGACTGGAGTATGTTTGCTTCTCAAGCCACCAGTGGCGCTCACACAGACATTGACTCCTACACCTCCTCTGTATTGGATCATATCAATATCACCATTGACAGTGTTACAACCCAGAAACAGATCACCACATATCCAAATCAGAAGCCTTGGAAGAACAAGGAAGTGCGACTCCTGTTGAAGTCACGCAACACTGCCTTCAGATCAGGAGATGCACAAGCCTACAGCACATCCGGAGCAAACCTGAAGAGGGGCATCAAAAAGGCCAAGCACTGCTACAAGCTAAAGATAGAGGGACACTTTTCCAACTCTGACCCTCGACGCATGTGGCAGGGCATTCAGGCCATCAGTGACTACACCCCCGCAGCCACTGATGTCAACTTCCTGAACGAGCTAAATTACTTTTATGCTCGCTTTGAAAGAGACAACAGAGAAACTGCCACCAAGCTCAATCCCTCAGCTGACCACCCACCAATCATACTCTCCTCCACAGATGTCTGCAAGGCACTGAGCCGGATCAGCGCGCACAAGGCTGCTGGACCAGACAACATCCCTGGTCGTGTTCTCAGGGCATGTGCGGAGCAGCTCACTGGGGTTTTTACAGACATTTTCAATCTGTCTCTTGCCCAAGCAGCCGTACCAACATGCTTTAAATGCACTTCCATTGTGCCAGTGCCAAAACACTCTAGCCCGAGATGCCCTAACGACTACCGCCCTGTAGCACTCATACCCATCGTTATGAAGTGCTTTGAGCGGCTGGTCCTGGAACACCTAAAAGACTCTCTACCATCCACATTGGACTCACACCAGTTTGCCTACCGTAGCAATAGGAGCACAGAGGATGCAGTTTCCATGGCACTGCACTCTGTGCTCACTCACCTGGACAATAAGAACACTTATGCACGTATGCTGTTTGTTGACTTCAGCTCAGCATTCAACACTGTCATCCCAACCAAGTTAATAGCCAAACTTGGAGACCTGGGCATCAATACCTCAATGTGCAACTGGATTTTGGACTTCCTGACCAACAGACCCCAGAATGTTCGATCAGGATTCACCTGCTCCACATCCATCACAATTAACACTGGTGTACCACAGGGCTGTGTGCTAAGCCCGTTTCTCTACTCCCTCTTCACCTCCGACTGCAAGCCTGTGTATGGATCTAATTCCATCGTCAAGTTTGCAGACGACACCACGGTGATTGGCCTCATCAGTAACAACGATGAGACTGCCTATAGGGAGGAGATCCAGCACCTGGCCACATGGTGCATTGAAAATAACCTGCTCCTCAACACCACCAAAACGAAGGAGCTCATCGTGGACTTCAGGAAGGAGTCAAGAGGCACACACGACACCATCCACATCAATGGAATGGCTGTTGAGCGTGTCTCCAGTTTCAAGTTCCTGGGGATCCACATCTCGGCGGAAATGTTGTGGAAAACCAACACCTCCAGCCTGGTCAAGAAGGCTCACCAGCGCCTCTTCTTTCTGAGGACACTGAGGAAGAATCAGCTCTCCTCGGCTATCCTGGTGAACTTCTATCGCTGCGCAATTGAAAGCATCCTGACCAACTGTGTCACAGTATGGTATGGGAGCTGTTCTGTTGCGGAGCGCAAGGCACTGCAGCGGGTGGTGAAAACTGCCCAGCACATCACAGGGACTCCACTACCTGCCATCGAACACATCCAGAGAAAACGCTGTCTGCATCGAGCTCGCAGCATCCTTAAGGACTCCTCTCACCCAGCCCACAGACTGTTTTCTCTCCTGCCCTCCGGCAGGCGTTTCAGGTGCCTCTGGACCAGGACCAGCAGATTAAAGAACAGTTTCTTCCCCAGAACTGTCTCTTTACTGAACTCTAACCCCCGTTGATCCACTTCCTCATATATTGTTAACTCTTCTCTCCTACCTCACATCTGCCTTGTCTGCACTACTGAATGTAAATTATTACAGTAACAACTGTTTACTTTTGTATCTTGCACTACCATACCTAAATTGGATTATGCTCATTTGCACTGCCGACTGTTATTTACATTATCAATGTTTACATTAGCATTTTGCACCGTACGTCTAATTGTAATATGCAATCACTTCCACTGCACTTTTACACATTGCTTATAGTAATAGCCCATCTGTATATATATTATATTGATAGTACATATCACCTGTAAATTCTGTTTAGAGTAATAGCCATCTGTATATTTATTCACTATACATATTCACCTGTAAATTCTGTTTATAGTAATAACCATCTTTCTATATATATTTATACATATATTCAGTACATATCCTTGCCCTGCACTTATTCAACCATTGTATATCCTGCACTTGCTGCTATTGCACTTCTGGTTAGACCTAAACTGCATTTTGTTGCCCTGTACCTGTACTTGTGTAATGACAATAAAGTTGAATCTAATCTAATCTAAAAATTTTCTAAATTTCGTACCATAAATATATGAAAATGCAATTTTTGATTAGTAATATGCATTGCTAAGGAATTCATTTAGGCAGATTTTCTTAATATTTAGATTTTTTGTATAAATCTCAATTTTGAAAAACTGACCCTGACTGGTGTTGTGGCCCAAGGTCATATATATATATATATATATATATATATATATATACAGTGGGGCAAAGTATTTAGTCAGCCACCAATTGTGTTGGTTCTCCCACTCCATGAGAGAGGCCTGTAATTTTCATCATAGGTATACATCAACTATGAGAGACAAAATGAGAAGAAAAAAATCCAGAAAATCACAATTTAGGATTTTTAAAGAATTAATTGGTAAATTCCTCTGTAAAATAAGTATTTGGTCACCTACAAACAAGCAAGATTTCTGGCACTCACAGACCTGTAACTTCTTCTTTAAGAGGCTCTTCTGTCCTCCACTCGTTACCTGTATTAATGGCATCTGTTTAAACTCGTTATCAGTATAAAAGACACCTATCCACAACCTCAAACAGTCCAACTCCAAACTCCACCATGGCCAAGACCAAAGAGCTGTCAAAGGACACCAGAAACAAAATTGTAGACCTGGACCAGGCTGGGAAGACTGAATCTGCAATAGGTAAGCAGCTTGGTGTGAAGAAATCAACTGTGGGAGCAATTATTAGAAAATGGAAGACATACAAGCCCATTGATAATCTCCCTCGATCTGGGGCTCCACGCAAGATCTCACCCCATGGGGTCAAAATGATCACAAGAACTGTGAGCAAAAATCCCAGCAAAAAGACCTAGTGAATGACCTGCAGAGAGCTGGGACCAAAGTAACAAAGGCTACCATCAGTAACACACTGCGCCGCCAGGGACTCAAATCCTGCAGTGCCAAACGTGTCCCCCTGCTTAAGCCAGTACATGTCCGGGCTCGGCTGATGTTTGCTAGAGAGCATTTGGATGAACCAGAAGAGGATTGGGAGAATGTCATATGGTCAGATGTAACCAAAATAGAACCTTTTGGTAAAAAATCAACTCGTCGTGTTTGGAGGAGAAAGAATGCTGAGTTGCATCCAAAGAACACCATACCTACTGTGAAGCATGGGGGTGGAAACCGCATGCTTTGGGGCTGTTTTTCTGCAAAGGGACCAGGACGACTGATCCGTGTAAACGAAAGAATGAATGGGGCCATGTATTGTGAGATTTTGAGTGAAAACCTCCTTCCATCAGCAAAGGGCATTGAAGATGAAATGTGGCTGGGTCTTTCAGCATGACAATGATCCCAAACACACCACCCGGGCAACAGAAGAAGTGGCTTCGTAAGAAGCATTTCAAGGTCCTGGAGTGGCCTAGCCGGTCTCCAGATCTCAACCCCGTCAAAAATCTTTGGAGGGAGTTGAAACTCCGTGTTGCCCAGTGACAGCCCCAAAACATTACTGCTCTAGAGGAGATCTGCATGGAGGAATGGGCCAAAATACCAGCAACAGTGTGTGAAAACCTTGTGAAGACTTACAGAAAACGTTTGACCAACAAAGGGTATATAACAAAGTATTGAGATGAAATTTTGTTATTGACCAAATACTTATTTTCCACCATAATTTGCAAATAAATTCTTTAAAAATCCTACAATGTGTGTGTGTGTGTTTTTTTTTTTTTTTTTTTTTTCTCATTTTGTCTCTCATAGTTGAGGTATACCTATGATGAAAATTACAGGCCTCTCTCATCTTTTTAAGTGGGAGAACTTGCACAATTGGTGGCTGACAAAATACTTTTTGCCCCACTGTATATATACATGTGTGTGTGTGTGTGTATATATATATAGAGAGAGAGAGAGAGAGAGAAAGAGACGTGCAATAAACATGAAATCTGCAGACGGACAGACTGATGTCACTTACACAACAGCTGGGATGTTGCAGCATCCGTCCAGTTCTTGTCTTCTGTAGCTGATTACTCTTTTCTTTATAAACAGTCTAACTCTACTGACATACTGCAGACAGCAGGTCTCTTCTAAGAGATACACAACAAAGACATTTAATGTATCAACATGCATTATCCAAATCCATATGCAATACATTTATTTTTATTGTGACTCTAAATTAGTTAATAATATTTATAATGCAAAGAAAACACAAAATGTCCAGTAACCAGCAAGCATCATTAGAGAAATATGGACAGGTGAACTCTTTTTTATGAAAAATATTTCTTTATGACAACAAAAGTTTTTTTTCTTCTTTTTTTAAAGCCAATTCTTTATTCAACCCAGTAGGAAGCAACCTCTTCAAACAGGAGATCCAAAATGCCTCTTTTCTTTTAAAATTAGAGCAATATCACATCTGCTTAAATTAATTATGTGCTCAATACTAAAAAAAAAAGGACAGGATGATGGCATTCTTTAAAGGGTTTAGCTGCCATCACCTTTTTATTTAAATTCCTGTTTTCAGTGATATGATCTCTTAAGTGACAAGATGTTTCTCTGACATAAATGCTTTAATATCTGGTGTAGATTTCCACTGAATGAAGCCTTAGTTTGACGCTTTGTCCACTCTTTTCGTCTGAATCCACATCAATAAATCCACAGAACCACTTGTGCAAAACTGTATTCGTTTACTAGGTTGGCAACAACAAACACAATCCAAAGAATATTACAAAAAAAAAATAGAGAAAAAAGGTCAAAAAACTGTGTGGCTCCACTCTATGCTTGCCTCACTGTTCCCCCTTGCTCACCCCTCTTGCGAGTCGCGAGTGTATATTCCCCGCAATTAAAGATGCATGCAGTTAAAGGTAAAAAATGCGATAGCCGTCCTATAATCCCAAACTATCATAAATGTAATATAAATGCACTTTGAATTATCCACACACATTTTAGATAACACAATTAACTCCTTGAAAACTGTAAATATTAACTACATCAACTTCTAGATACTGAAAATATTCCCTTCAATATCCTCCACATAAATGAATCATGTAAATTACTATTTAACGCATAAATTAAAATTATTTATTAACTGCATTTAGGCTCCTACATCTGGCATTTTTAGTATTGCATGTGATAAAGCATGTACTGTTTATATAATCTTTATAAATCTAATGTTTAAAGCATTTGGCAATTTTCATATTTTTGCAGAGACATATTATTCCTGAAAGGGTCTTGGTTCCAGACTCCTTTGGGGAACATGCTTTACCTAGTTTGTCCCTGATATTTCTGGCTCTATTGTAAGCAATAAGAGCAAGATCTTTGTATGTATCCTTTAGGGATGGATCCTATTGCCGAATATATCAGAATTTTCTCACCACATTATTTATATTAAAAGATTTTGGTGAATAAGTGGTACAACATGTAAGACCTGATCTTTTTTTTTTTTTTTAATTTAGACCATTTTCAGAGCTTCTAGTTTGTACCTCTGTTCTGTACATAAAAGCCACTTTTTCTTATAGTCTGAATTTAAACACTTTTTATAGGCATACCGTAATGATTCAGGATAATACAGATGGTTACAAATACAACTGGTTTGAAAGAAGGATTCATGATGTACTTGCTTATTACATAAATTTTGTGAATTGTAAACAAAAAAAGTTACATGGTGTACATTTAGATTTGATATCATTTGTTGCTCTTGCAGAATACTGGCATTTTCTGCAAGATGATGCGTCCATTAGGGACACAGTCAAAGATCCTCCTCTTATTTCTTACAAAAGCGCCGGAAATATCAGGGACAACAAGTTAGGGGCACGGGTTGTTGGGGCTTGAAGCTCAATATAGCATGAAGGAGTCAGGTATGCAAATGAACAGAGTCTTCTAATAAATCTACACAGAATGCAAAAACACTGCCTCTTCAAATAACGTAAGACAGGACAAAGAAACAGGGGAAAGGCAGGGCTATTGTAATGAGGGAGAGGCTGATGCTGTGTAAAAATCCATATGCAGCAGTTTAATGCGGAACCACACAACAATCCAAATCATAAGGCAAAAATCAGAGTCGTGGTCACAGGCAAGGAGTCAAAATCACAGTATACAGTCCAACTGGCAAACAAACAAGAGGGCTTACACATAGCAAACAATACAAGTCAAAGGAAACGCTCGGTAAGGCAGTGAAACTGGCAATACTTCACAAGGTCTGTTAGCCTGGCCATGCTTAAATGGCTGCCAAGCAGGAAGTGATCACAGAAGCAGCAGAGGGAGTGGTACCAGTCAGTACTCGGGCGAGGGCTCCCTCTGCTGGTCTGGCGTTACAGAATCCCCCCCACTAGGAGCACCTCCTGGCGCTCAACGAGGACGTCCCCGTGGTCGTGGTGCTGGACAATTAGGTCTGGCTCGATGAAATTCTTCATTGAGTGAAGGATCCAGGATGTCGGAGGCTGCTATCCATTATCTCTCCTCAGGTCCATAGCCCTCCCAGTCCACCAAATATTGGAGCTGACCCCCTCGACGCCTTGAGTCCAGCAATTCATTCACCTTGTATGCTGGTGATCCATCTATATCCAGCAGTGGCGGTGGCTCTTGGTTCTCAGCATTGGGGTCAGCATCCGAGTGGACTGGTTTGAGGAGTGAGACGTGGAAGGAGGGAGAGATCCGGTATTTAGTAGGAAGCTCAAGCTGGTACGTGACCTCATTAATCTGTTGGCCTGGAACTCGTGTTCTGACAGCTCTCCATAGACAGATATGGGCACTGTCCCACACCCTCTCACTGCGCCTGATCCAGTCATCGACTGCAGGTACTGATGAGGGTTCTCCTGACCACGGGAAAAAGGGGGGTTGATATCCCAAGTCGCATTGGAAAGGGGTCATACCAGTGGAGAAATGAGTGAGGGAGTTTTGGGCATACTCATCCCAAGGAAGGAATTCTGCCCACCGGTTCTGTTCACGACTACAATAGGTTCTGAGATACCTGCCGATTTCCTGGTTCAACCTTTCCACTTGGCCATTTGACTGTGCATGGTATGCTGATGTGAGGATTACATTGATGTCTAATTGCTTGCAGAAGGCTCTCCAAACCTGAGAGGTAAATTGGGTTCATCTGTCAGAAACAATATCCTCAGGTAAACCATAGACTCTGAAAACATGGTGGAATAGGGCTTGAGCCGTTTCCATGGCTGTGGGGAGACTCTTGAGAGGGATCAAACCACAGGCCTTAGAGAAGCGATCAATAATTACTAGAATGGTGGTGAAACCATTGGAGAGTGGCAGGTCTGTGACAAAGTCTATGGACAAGTGAGACCAAGGACACTGAGGAATTGGTAACGGTTGGAGGAGACCGGAAGGAAGTTGCTTGGTGGTCTTAGAGTGAGCGCAAGTTTGGCAGGACTTGACATAGGTTACCACATCCTTGGTCATTGATTGCCACCAGAAGGAGTTCTGTAATAGACGGAAAATACGTGAAATTCCAGGATGTCCTGAGCTCAGAGAGGTGTGAAGCCATTGCATGGCTTGGAGACATAAACCTTGAGGCACAAAGTGTTTATTTGGGGGACAGTTGTCTGGTGGTGGTTCTTGCTGATGGGCTCGTTGAATCTCCTCCATAATGTCCCAGGTTACTGGATCAATGATAACAGATGGTGAAAGAATGGATTCAGGTGTGACATTGTCTGTTGTACGATCGTGACGTCTGGATAGAGCATCAGCCTTACTGTTCTTTCTGTCAGGTCTGTATGTGACGGTAAACTGGAAACGGGTGAAGAATAATGACCAACGGGCTTGACGTGGACTCAGGTGCTTGGCACTCTTGGGACACTGTACAAATCGTGAATAAAAACAGAATGCAATGATGTGGAAATTTCAAATTTCAATATTTTATTCAGAATACAACATAGATGACATATCAAATGTTTAAACTGAGAAAATTTATCATTTTAAGGGAAAAATAAGTTGATTTTAAATTTCATGGCATCAACACATCTCAAAAAAGTTGGGACAAGGCCATGTTTACCACTGTGTGGCATCCCCTCTTCTTTTTATAACAGTCTGCAAACGTCTGGGGACTGAGGAGACAAGTTGCTCAAGTTTAGGAATGGGAATGTTGTCCCATTCTTGTCTAATACAGGCTTTTAGTTGCTCATCTGTCTCAGGTCTTCTTTGTCGCATCTTCCTCTTTATGATGCGGCAAATTTTTTCTATGGGTGAAAGATCTGGACTGCAGGCTGGCCATTTCAGTACCCGGATCCTTCTTCTACGCAGCCACGATGTTGTAATTGATGCATTATGTGGTCTGGCATTGTCATGTTGGAAAATGCAAGGTCTTCCCTGAAAGAGACGATGTCTGGATGGGAGCATATGTTGTTGTAGAACTTGGATATACCTTTCAGCATTGATGGTGCCTTTCCAGATGTGTAAGCTGCCCATGCCACACGCACTCATGCAACCCCATACCATCAGAGATGCAGGCTTCTGAACTGAGCGCTGATAACAACTTGGGTTGTCCTTGTCCTCTGTAGTCCGGATGACATGGCATCCCAGTTTTCCAAAAAGAACTTCAAATTTTGATTCATCTGACCACAGAACAGTTTTCCACTTTGCCACAGTCCATTTTAAATGAGCCTTGGTCCAGAGAAAACGCCTGCGCTTCTGGATCATGTTTAGATATGGCTTCTTTTTTGACCTATAGAGTTTTAGCTGGCAACGGCAAATGGCACGGTGGATTGTGTTCACCGACAATGTTTTCTGGAAGTATTCCTGAGCCCATGTTGTGATTTCCTTTACAGTAGCATTCCTGTATGTGATGCAGTGCCGTCTAAGGACCGAAGATCACGGGCATCCAGTATGGTTTTCCGGCCTTGACCCTTACACACAGAGATTGTTCCAGATTCTCTGAATCTTTGGATGATATTATGCACTGTAGATGATGATAACTTCAAACTCTTTGCAATTTTTCTCTGAGAAACTCCTTTCTGATATTGCTCCACTATTTTTCGCCGCAGCATTGGGGGAATTGGTGATCCTCTTCCCATTTTGACTTCTGAGAGACACTGCCACTCTGAGAGGCTCTTTTTTACCCAATCATGTTGCCAATTGACCTAATAAGTTGCAAATTGGTCCTCCAGCTGTTCCTTATATGTACATCTAACTTTTCCGGCCTCTTATTGCTACCTGTCCCAACTTTTTTGGAATGTGTAGCTCTCATGAAATCCAAAACGAGCCAATATTTGGCATGACATTTCAAAATGTCTCACTTTCAACATTTGATAAGTTATCTATATTCTATTGTGAATAAAATATAAGTTTATGAGATTTGAAAATTATTGCATTCCTTTTTTATTCACAATTTGTACAGTGTCCCAACTTTTTTGGAATCGGGTTTGTAGACCAATGGGTTAGTTCACCATGATCCCAGGATAAAACTGGGTCGTGAACAGACAACCAGGGGTAACCAAGGAAAATTTCATGTCTGGGGGAATCAATAACGTAGAATGAGATGGCCTCTTGATGGAATAGTCCAACATGTAGTGGTTAGGTTTGGTGGTTGATGCCATCTCCTATGAGGGTGTTGTTAACAGCAGTGATCTTGATGGATGGAACACAGGGTTGAGTGGGAATGTTGAATTTGCTAACAATGTCCCTGTGGATGAGATTCAGGGCATCTCCAGAATCATTCAGCACTGTTAAATCAATGAAAGTACTTCCAGTAGATAGCCGCACAGGAAAAGTCAATGATTTGGTAGGGAGAAGAGAAAATTGTTCAACACTCACCCAGGTAGTAATCTTTGTGTTCTTCCGGACTTTGTGTGGACATGCTATGCTGTGGTGGCCTGTTTCACCGCAGTAGTAGCACAGATTGAGTTGATGTCGTCGAATTCTCTCCTCTTCAGTGAGTCTCGAAAAACCCAGTTGCATGGGCTCCTGACTAAGCATTGAAGTAGGTTGAGAAACATGGCAGAGCTGGTGTGTGACTGGAGCGCTGGCCTATTGTAAGGGGGCTTTGATCTCCTCATGAAGCCAGTCTCTCAGGAACTCTCGCAATGTAAATGTCATGCCGTAAAACAATAAACTCTCTAATCAGATGAGAGGATCTGGGAGAAAGACCATTTGCCCATCAATCCCTGCACCCATCCTTCCCCCCTGGGCACATGATCCTAGCCATCAAAATTTGACAAAGAAATACCAAGAACTCAAGTTGCTATATCTTCAGAATTCATGAGCATGAACTTTTCATGTTTGGTATCAATTTTACAGTCTCGGTGTGATTGGAAATGGGATCTCAGCCCATAGAACAGACCAAAAATAAAGATCTCAAACCTGAGAGAAATTCTGTTCTTCTGATATGGGTTGTGCTCCTGATAAGGTCCTTTGCCAGATGTTGTTTTTATACCACAGGTTAGATAGGGCCTTCAGGTCATTTCATGTCCCAGCAAAAGGTCCTGTGAAGCTTTTATTATGCTAAATTTATGATTGTTTTGTTTTGGTTGCAGTATTTAAAGAGGATTGGCGAAACATTCAGGGAAGCATCTGTAAACAGAACTTCCCACATGATTACCGTGTGTCTCTCGATCTGCCAGGTATGCGGACTCTTTGATTATTATTTTATTTTAGTATTCTAGGTTTGTGTTTCATGCTGATCAATTGTATAGCCAAGCTAATACATTTTCTGTAAGTGATGTATTCTCATTTTGAATTGATTAAATTTGTTCTTTATTTGATTTTTACTATCGTTTGATTATGCCTGGCAAAAATAAATGTTAAGTTTGATTTACTCTGGGGTTTCCAGGAATCATTTTTTCAAGTAGATCATTGTGTAGTCTAAACATTTCCGCAAATCTGTGTCCAGGACAGATCATACTTAAGTGCCAATGGCTGGCAGGGGGCTGTCCATTAGGGATCTTCTGATTTCTGTCTGTCACCGACTTAACAAGTTACAGTCTTCGTGATTATGGAGTAAATTTACGCTTTTTGTTATGTGCTTGCAGGATGCAGCCAACATAAAGGTATTTAATCACACTGTAACCTCTGAGTAGGACTCGGACTGGCGAGTTTGTGTCCGTGAGTTCACTAAAACGGCCGAGTGAATTTCTAAGTGATGTTAGGTCCTTGATGAACGAATAACTGAAAGTATGGAATTTCCCAGAATAATCAAATTTCTAAATTATAATCTATCACTATGATCAGTTTTAAATTATAAAACACAAAGTCGAACTTAAGAGACAATTGGAGTCAGATCAAATTATTCATGGAGTCAGATTTTAATTAAAAACAAAATTTTATTGATTTGAGAATTTCTTGCAGAAGCGCCGTATAAGACATACACGCAGATAACCTTCAACCAGGCCACTGGATTCTGCTTTTTGGACCGGCGGGTGGAGTCTTACACTATGATGGTGGGACAATTTTTCTCTTGGGAGCATTACTCATAAGGTTATCGATCTTAATAGTGAGAGTTATATATTCAGTAAATGAACAGTTTTCACCCTTGCAAGCCAATTCAGTCTGTAGGTCAAGGTTCAAACTTTGTCGAAATACAGCCTTTAACGAGATGTCAATCCAACCACTTTGAGCAGCGAGTGTTCTAAACTCGATAGCGTAATCTGCAGCAGTGTGGTTGCCTTGAGACATATGAAGCAATTGTGTAGATATATCCTTGCCCTCAGCGGGATATTCAAACACATCATGTAACTGTTGAACAAAATACTTATAGGAAGTATGAAACCGACGATCTGTCTCCCAGACCGCTGCAGCCCAATCTATCGCTTTACCAGAAAGCAGTGACATTAGGAAAGCACATTTCTTCTCATCTGAGTAAAACTGTTCTTCCTGGTTACCAAAAAAAAAAAAAACTCCACTTGATGAATAAAGCCCCAGCATTGCTCAGCTGACCCATCAAATTTATCTAGCATAGCCAGGTTTTACCGTCTGTGGGGTGGGACAAGGAAGCGATCGAATGTAAATGGGTCAGATGTTCATTCGCAGACTGAAGCTTGTTGAGCTGTTCTTGTTAACCCTTGAACACTTCACTTTGATAAGCAAAAGCCGCTTGAAGCTGGGAAACTTCCGCTGGATTCATAGGCGGCGAAGTATTCTGTAATGAGGGAGAGGCTGATGCTGTGTCAGAATCCATATGCAGAAGTTTAATGAGGAACCACACGATCCAAATTGTGAGGCAAAAATCAGAGCTGTGGTCACAGGCAAGGAGTCAAAATCACAGTATACAGTCCAACTGGCAAACAAACAAGAGGGCCATCCAAAAGGCAAAATTCCAGAGAAACAGGCGAAAAATCATACATGTAGCAAACAATACAAGTCAAAGGAAACGTTCAGTAAAGCAGTGGAACTGGCAATACTTCGCAAGGTCTGTTAGCCTGGCCATGCTTAAATGGCTGCCAAGCAGGAAGTGATCACAGAAGCAGCAAAGGGAGTGGTACCAGTCAGTACTCAGGCGAGGGCTCCCTCTGCTGGTGTGGCGTTACAGCTATAAATACTAACCAAATGAAAGGAACTAATGGCATAAATTTACAAGGAACAGGTGATACAAATGATAATCAGGGAACTAAGGAAAACAAGGTCAGGACAGGTAGAACAGAAAACCCAATGAAAGCAAACTCAGTTAGACTTGCTATAGCACAAGATTGAGTTGTTTTGAGTGGAGAGCTTCATTTCAACCTGAATATAGGAAATTTGGGGGAATTGAGTTAGAAGTTATGGATTCGTGTTTAGAGTTTTGCAAAAAAAAAAGAGCATAATTTCAGGAAATGTGTTTAAGCAATTGAGAAAAACTGTACAAGACAAAAAAAAAAAAAAAAAAAAAAAAAAAAGATTTTGTGAAGTCTCCAGGACATTCTCTCCAGAAAACATTTGACTAGACTGGTGTAATTAAAAAATATAATCAAATGAATCATTCACTTTCTCCTATATGACTTATGACTAAAAAAAATATACAGGATATTAATGATTTTAATGCACATTTAAAACAATTGAACTAAATCATTCAATAAAACAGGTTTGTGATTAATAAATCATGAAATTTATCATTATTATTTATTTATTATTATTATTCAATTCTTTTGGTTTGTTTCCCCCCATTGAAATTAATTTTTCTGTAATGAATCCGGTCCATGACCTTCCGTCCAATTGCCACAAGAGGGTCGCCCTTCCATTATATTGACTTTCACACCACGCAGACTGTTACACATCACCCTGGACTGCATTTCCCATCATACATTTCACTGATTACACACAGCTGTACCAATCACATGCTCACCTAAAAACTATTAACACACTATATAACACCCACTCAGATCCTGCTCAAGTGGCTGAGTATTGTTGAGCATATATCACTCTTCTAGTGATAGCAACATTACGGAGCCATTCCAAGTTTCCGGTCCTAGTTTCTAGTTCTAGTTTAAGTCTAGTCATTTTGTGTTGCCTTGATGTGTGGTTACTTATCTTCTGCCTGTGTATCTTGGATTAACCCTTTGCCTGCTGTTTTGGACTGTGTTTGCACCTCGCCTGGACTATTGTTTGTGTTATTTGGATTACACCTCGTCAAGCCCTCTGGATATTGTTCGCTGATCGTAGACCCACTCTAGCCCTAGGAATATTCTTTGCCTTGCCTCTTTGCCATTGTTTGACTCTTGCCTTTTTTGTGACCACAGCTGTGTCCCAAAGCTAAGTGTGCACACCTCGGAGTGCGCATTTTAACCCACTGGGGTCAACAAACGCGTATTCGCGTTTTGAGGCAGACTTTCCTGATATGGCCGAAATGAGCTTGAATTACTCTGCCATTTTTGATCGTACAGATAAGAGCAATACACCATTCAAATCTGTAAGGGGTCTACTTTTATTTGTATACACTCATAATAACAACTAAACTTTGTGCTTTTGAAGACTATAGAAAACAAATAGGGTGCGCTCTTTGTCTTCTCTGTCTCTCCGAACTGTTTTTAGAAACGCGTCACTAAAATGAACTGTAACTCAGCAAATACTCAACACAGAGACATGGGAGTTATATCTATAGAAAGCTTGAAGTATCTACTTTGAAATTAATTCTGTGATGAAGTAATCCATATGAAACCAACACGATGTTCAATCTTTCCCGTCTGACTCATTATCTCTAATGTGATCTCGCGGCTCGTGCCATTCATATGTAAATAGCCGCGTGGTACATGTGCATGTGCAAATGCCCAACACAAGCAAAGAGTGAGGAGATGCATCGCGGCTACGGTTTCTGTTCGCGCTGAGTAAAGGAAGGATTTCCCTCAAAAGAAGAACACGATTTCCTACAGCAGAGGATATCAATCTGATGAGTAAGTAATGTTTCTTTTTTGCAATAGTTAACGTTTTATTGTGACATAAACTTGAAAAGATTTACTAACAGTTAGTTGGGTTTTCCCCAAACGACAACATGATGAATGCTACGCGTCTAAGAATGTTTAGACCATGTTTATTATTAATACTCTGTTCAGAAATAGATTTTAATAGCGTGCTAAACAATAATAATTAGTTTCTCAGATATAAAATATCATTTTTATAGTACAAAGTACAGTCGTGGCCAAAAGTTTTGAGAATGTCATAAATATTAATTTTCACAAAGTCTGCTGCTTCAGTGTTTTTAAATCTTTTTGTCAGATGTTACTATGGTATACTGAAGTAAAATTACAAGCATTTCATAAGTGCCAATGGCTTTCATTGACAATTACATTAAGTTTAAGCAAAGACTCAATATTTGCAGTGTTGACCCTTCTTTTTCAAGACCTCTGCAATTCGTCCTGGCATGCTGTCAATCAACTACTGGGCTACATCCTGACTGATGGCAGCCCATTCTTACATAATCAATGCTGGGAGTTTGTCAGAATTTGTGGGTTTTTGTTTGTCCACCCGCCTCTTGAGGATTGACTGCAAGTTCTCAATGGGATTAAGTTCTGGGGAGTTTCCTGGTCATGGACCCAAAATTTCAATGTTTTGTTCCCCAGGCCACTTACTTATCACATTTGCCTTATGGCAAGGTGCTCCATCATGCTGGAAAAGGCATTGTTCGTCACCAAACTGTTCTTGGATGGTTGGGAGAAGTTGCTCTCGGAGGATGTTTTTGTGTCATTCTCAAAACTTTGGTCTCCTAAAGTTGATTCAGCTGTGGGATCAGGGCACCTCCAGTGCAGAGCTTGCTCAGGAATGGCAGCGGGCAGGTGTGAGTGCATCTGCACGCACAGTGAGGCCAAGACTTTTGGAGGATGGCCTGGTGTCAAGAAGGCCAGCAAAGAAGCCACTTCTCTCCAAAAAAATCATCAGCGACAGATTGATCTTCTGCAGAAAGTATCGTGAATGGACTGCTGAGGACTGGGGCAAAGTCATATTCTCCGATGAAGCCCCTTTCCGATTGTTTGGGGCATCTGGAAAAAGGCTTGTCAGGAGAAGAAAAGGTGAGCGCTACCATCAGTCCTGTGTCATGCCAACAGTAAAGCATCCTGAGACCATTCATGTGTGGAGTTGCTTCTCATCCAAGGGAGTGGGCTCACTCACAATTCTGCCCCAAAACACAGCCATGAATAAAGAATGGCACCAAAACACCCTCCAACAGCAACTTCTTCCAACAATCCAACAACAGTTTGGTGAAGAACAATGCATTTTCCAGCACGATGGAGCGCCGTGCCATAAGGCAAAAGTGATAACTAAGTGGCTCGGGGACCAGAACGTTGAAATTTTGGGTCCATGGCCTGGAAACTCCCCAGATCTTAATCCCATTGAGAACTTGCAGTCAATCCTCAAGAGGCGGGTGGACAAACAAAAACCCACTAATTCTGACAAACTCCAAGAAGTGATTATGAAAGAATGGGTTGCTATCAGTCAGGATTTGGCCCAGAAGTTGATTGAGAGCATGCCCAGTTGAATTGCAGAGGTCCTGAAAAAGAACGGCCAACACTGCAAATACTGACTCTTTGTATAAATGTCATGTAATTGTTGATAAAAGCCTTTGAAACGTATGAAGTGCTTGTAATTATATTTCAGTACATCACAGAAACAACTGAAACCAATATCTAAAAGCAGTTTAGCAGCAAACTTTGTAAAAACTAATATTTATGTTATTCTCAAAACTTTTGGCCACGACTGTACATCCTTTTATTGTACAAAGTGTCACGGGGTGACGTGAAGCGGAACTATTTTTGCCTAATGTTGTTTCCCTGTGGGAGCGATTTTGATTTAACACCAGGCCGGTTCCAGGTTCTGCCATGTAAACAGTCCGGCCGGGCTTAGAAAATGAGAAATGAGCGTCAGCTGTGTAACGAGCGGAGATTGAGCCGCAAGAGAGACAGGTATTCGCGAGGGGGATTATAAAAGGACATGTTTGCATGGAGAGAGGCTGGGACCCAGTCTGGGAGAAACACTGAGATCACACAGAGCGGAGAGAGACTGCACATTAGGAAGAAGGAGCCTTAAATCAGTGGTTTGATGTATCTGGATCCATAAAGGGAAATAATACTAACCGAGGAAGAGAGGTAGTGGATCTATGTTACTTCGTCAAGCAGCTGATTGTCATCTGTAATTCTTATTACGAAACTTAATGCCTTCAGTACGCGTTGTACACAACAGTTTGGTGAAACTGTCCTGGAGGTTATTGAAAGCTGGTTTGAAGCCTCTAATGCCAGTTGTGTGTTCATAGTACACTCCTCGCACAGTTTTGGATGTACAGTTTCGTCAATTGAGAGGAGGGAGTTGGCTGGGACCGCGAGTGGAGACCTTATTCACTGTGAGTTGTTGTGAGTTGCAATGCTTGGTGTGAAGTGAACACCTGTGACCATTTGAAGTGATTGATGCATGCACAGGTGTGGATATTATACTTTTGTGTCTGCCCGTGTCCCCAGTTGGCATACTCGTTGGTCTCGAGTGCCGAATTGAAACTACCTAACTGCTGTGTGTTGAGTGTATGCTGTACAGGAGTGCAGCTCCATCCTGTCTGATTTGAAGAGGATCGTTGAATATTCATGCATTGCTGTTTGACTCCCTGACCCGAACAGGAAGCATTATCTGTTCATTGAGCTGTTCACACTGAAGGAGAGTCCTGGCGTGAGTACCTGATTATTATTTGACTTGAAGAGGATTTGTTGTACACTCATGCACTGTTGTGTGATTTCCTGGCAAGATTTGCTACCAGGCTATTGAGCTGCTTTATTACTTAGGAATTGCTGTGAGCATCCCTTTCCAGTGTCTGCTCCAATACTTGCCTCTGGCTGCCGAAGAGAAACCGCTGTGTGCATTTCTTTCCAGTGGGTTGTCCATTACTTGCCTCTGGCTGTCTGAAGAGGAATTGCTGTGTGAACCCCCCTTACCAGTGTTTGCTCCACTGCTTACCTCAGGCTGTCCGAAGAGGAATCGCTGCGAGAATCCCTTTCCAGTGTCTGCTCCAATACTTACCTCTGGCTGCCGACGAGGAGCTGCTGTGTGTATTTCTTACCAGTGTCTGCTCTGTTACCTGCCTCTGGCTGTCTGAAGAGGAATTTCTGTGCGAACCCCCTTACCAGTGTCTGCTCCGTTACCTACCTCCGGCTATTGGAAGGGGGACCGCTGTGGGAACTTCCTACGTAGCCTGACGAAGAAGAGAGTTGGATCAGCCTATGCTTTTTAGTTCAAGATTTAGCCTATTTTAACTCAATAAAATACAATGTTTAATACTGACTACCCTGTCTGGTCTCGTGGTGTCTTTGGGTAATTCCTTGAGGTGGTACGCTCAATAGGGGTGGTGTGAGACATGGGAGGAGGCCACCCCGGCCTGTGACAAAAGCATGCTTGAGTCTGTGGCTACAGAATCATATCATAGGCTACTATAAAATCATACATACTAGACTATATGACTACAAAATCATAGTAGGGTTTTTCCCAAACTATAATTCCTGACTACAATGTTTGAAATCGTGTAAAACATTTTTAATATGAAAGGCAATTCATTGTATTTAAATTTCATATGGCGCGATGATGTTTTCATGCTCTATATAAAAGTAATATGAGTGTACACTGTAACATGATGAATACTACGAGACTAAGTATGCTTAGTACATGTTTATTATTAATAGCCTACTCTGTTCAGAAATGGATTTTAATAACGTGCTAAACAATAATTAGAAATCTTATATCTGAGAAACCTTCTGTTTTTTATGATAGAACAAAGCATTTGTTTGTCTATGGCTACAAAACCTATATATGTATATACATACAGATGTTCCTGATATTAACATGCTCACAGATGTTTTTTTGTTTGTATTTTATTGAATCAGATACCAGCACCAGATGTATCCTGATGTCTCTTCAAACTGGTTTCTTCTGAGAACGCTGTACCAACATCAGATGTTCAACTACACTGATATTCTATGTTAAATCAAGCTCCTTTTCTACTGATTATGTTTTTTTCTTCTTGAAACCATGGAAAGAAGTAGAAACACTTAAATAACACACGTAAATATCAGGTATGATTTATTTGTTTCACTTGTTGAACAGAATCTGTTGCAGAAATGACTCAAAAGTCTGTTCACATCTCTGAGATTAGATCAGTGTGCACAATAATGTGTCTTTGACCTTCACTATGTATGTTTTGATTATACTGTGTTGTAAATAAAATAGAAATAATTTAAAAAACCCTTTTTTGCAATCTCCTCACATTCTCTCTTACCTGCCTCAGTCACAGTCACATTAATGGGTCATTAGGGGAGGGCCCTTTGTCTCTCAGGTGAGACTCACTTAATATTCATGGCCATTGCCACTCCCTCGCATATAGACCCTCGATCACAAAACATGTCTTGAAAATTTTAAATCAATATATTATTTTCCGTGAATGAGTAATGTAGGGAGTGAAATTATTTCCTTTATGAAATTAACTCAGGAACTCACAGATGTCATGCAATAAAGCGTGATACGGAGATCTCCAAAGACAACAAAAGATCCCCAAAGAGAACAGACAACACCACCCTAACCAAACTTATCTTCTTTGATAATTTACGACCTACCTTCACCCTGCCATCTCTGCATCTCCCTCTTTCTCCCCAAAAGGGTTCACTCAAAGTTCATTAAGAATATGCAGATACCACATATCATGTATCTTGTGAACCTGTTGTTTTTCCCTTTCATGTTTGGTATCATTTTAAAGGTCTCTGTGTGATTGGTAAAATGGTCTCAATTTCACAGCAGTCACTTATATTATGGGAAATATTGGAAACTTAAGTGATGTGGGCGGTCTCCTTTCAAAACCTGATAAACATTGCTCTACAGGTGTGACCATTTGGGGCACGAGAACATCTCCTACAGAGGCTTCTCATCCTCCATACACAGATCTAATCTGTTTTGGGGCAGATAATAAATGTTTATGGGCCTTTTGTTCTGGTAGTATTTAAGGGAAAGTTGCAAATCAGTCAGGGCGATTCTGCAGCCAGAATGAGCCCATAGTGTGGTGTGTCTCTACACACCATACTATGTATTTTCTAAGGTCTGGCATACATCATTTACTCTTAGATTAATCTTTGAGAATTTGATGTTCTGTATTGAGATGATTTGATATTTTTGAATTTGTTTTATATATGGCGTGATACAATTTTACCTGACCAATAAAAAATTGGGTAACACTTTATTTTGATGGTCCCTTTTGAACATTCTGTTGACACTAAGTAATGTTGCAACTATATGTCAACAAACTCTCATAAGAGTATTAGTAGACTGTCTGCTTCATATCTACAAACTCCTTATTGTGTTGGTCTCCCAACAGATATTCTACTGACTATAAGTAACTTTGCAAGAACGTGTCAACTTAATCTAACCCTAACCCTACCAGTCAACTAATACACTACTAACACTCTAATGAGAGTTAGTAGAAATGTAGGTGCAGCATTGCTTATAGTCAATAGAATGTGTTAAAGGGACCATCAAAATAAAGTGAAACCAAAAATTGTTATATTTGATTTATTCTGATCTCTTCAGAAATCTTTTTTTTCTTTTCCAGTAGATTAGAGTTGTAGTCTAGTGTTTCCACACATCTGCGTCCAGGACAGATCATACTTAAGTACCAATGAATGAAGCGGGGGCTCGTCGTTAGGGATCTTCTGATTTCTGTCAGTCACTGACTTAACAAGTTACAGTTTTCGTGATTATAGAAAAAAATACACTTTTTATTATGTGCTAGCAGGGTGCAGCCTATTTAAAGGTATTATAGTCACCCTGTATCCTCTGAGTAAGATCAACTGGCGAGTTTGTGCCGTGCGTTCGCAGTTGGCCAGTGAATTGCTAAGCGACGCTAGGTCGCTAATGAACGAATAATTGAAAGTATAGGATTTTCAGAATAATCAAATATCTAAGTTAATGTACAATCGATATCTGTGATCAGTTTAATTATAAATATTGTCTAAGTTTAATGATCACTTGAAATTGGAGTCAGATCAAGCACGGAGCTAGACTAAAATTGAAACTAAATCTAGATAAACTCAGAGGCGCAAGTAAAAGACCGAACACGCATTAAACCCTTGACCAAGCCGCTGGATTCCGTTGTTTGGACTAGCGGGTGGATCCTTACAGTAAGCAGAATGATTTTCACATAATTCTGAAGTAAATATTCTAGCCTACAAGACTGATTACTCAAAAGTCTTGTTCAGGACTGTTTACACTCATTGCCAAAAATATTGTCACCCTTCGTAAATATGATCAAAGAATGCTGTGAAAATTATTCTGCATTGTTGATCCTTTTGATCTTTTATTTAAAAAAAATTCACAAAAATCTAACCTTTCATTGGATAATAAAAATTTAAAATGGGGGGAAATATCATTATGAAATAAATGTTTTTTCTCAAATACACATTGGACATAAAGATTGTCACCCCTAGAAATTCTTATGAGTAAAATATCTCTGAAGTATATTCCCATTCATATTCACAATTTTGAGCACTCCAGGGTGATTATGAACATGAAATTATCCTGCCATGGCTTCCTGTTTCACAGAAATATAAATAGGAGGGAAAACAAAGCCCAAATTTCCTTAATCATCATCACAATGAGAAAAAACAAATAATACATGTCTGATGTGCAGCAATCATAATTATAATAATATAATATAATTGAGCTTCACAAATTAGTGAAGTGGCTTTAAGAAAAGAGCTAGAGCAGTGAAAATTCCCATTTCCACCATCAGGGCAATAATTAAGAATTTCCAATCAAAATAAAATGTTACGAAACTGCTTGAAAGAGGACGTGTCTATATCGTCCTAATGCACGGTGAGAAGGAGAGCTTGAGTGGCTAAAGACTCTCCAAGGACCACAGCTGGAGAATTGCAGAAAATAGTTGAGTCTCGGGGTCAGAAAAACTTTTTAAAAAAATTGTCAAACAGCACCTACATCACCACATGTTGTTTGAGAGGGTTTCAAGAAAAATTCTCCTCACTCATCCAAAAACAAACTCCAGCATATTCAGTTATCAGACACGACTGGAACTTCAAATGGGACTGGCTTCTATGGTCAGATGAAACTAAAAAATGAGCTTTTTAGCAGCAAACACTCAAGATGGTTTGGTGAACACAGGGATAAAAAGTAGCCCATGTGTACAATGAAATATACTGCTGTATTCTTGATGTTGTGGGCCTATATTTCTGCTGGAAGTCCTGGACATCTTGTTTAGACACATGGCATCATGGATTCTATCAAATACCAACAGATAAAAAAAATCCATAAGTGACTGACTCTGTTTGAAATCTTATAATGGGCCATGTTTGGATCTTCCAACCGTAAACCTCAAAAACAACACAAAAATGGGTCACTGAGCACAAAACCAAGCTTCTGCTGGTCATTCCAGTCCTCTGACCTGAACACTATAGAAAATGAGTGGTGAACTGAAGAGAAGAAGCACCAACATGGAGCTGGGAATCTAAAGGGTCTGGAGTGATTCTGGATGAAGGAATGGTCTCTGATCTCTTGTCAGGTGTTTTCTAACCTCATCAGGCATCATAGGAGAAAATTTAGCGCTGTTAAACTGGCAAATGGAGGTTTCAAAAAGTATTGAATTAAAGGGTGACGTTAATTATGTATAAAAAAAAAAAAAAAAAAAAAAAACGTTCTCCTTATTTATTCCTTCCCCTGCTAGCTTGTACTTATTTAAACAACGCCTGAGACTTGGTGTTACAAGCACTTCGTTTGTCGGATTGCCTCCTCAAGATGAATCGCTTTTTGTATCCCCAATTGTAAGTCGCTTTGGATAAAAGCGTCTGCAAAATGGCTAAATGTAAATGTAAATGTAAATTATGTCCAATGTGTATTTGAGAAAAACATTTATTTCATAATGATATTTCCCCCCATTTAAAATTCTTATTATCCAATGAAAGGTTAGATTTTTGTGATTTTTTTAAATAAAAGGTCAAAAGGATCAACAATACAGATTAATTTTCACATTTCATCATATTTACCAAGGGTGACAATATTTTTGCCAATGAGTGTAGTGTGGGTTTTAAAGCCTTATTTCAGCTACATTTTTTTCCCAAAACTTACTAACCACGCATGTTACGGCCCATAACCAGTTTAAGGCTCATTAATTCCAACATAAAAATAAAAGGACACAGGTCGAACATATTTGAAGAATCACAACACCGGATGTAAATTTCAAGACACCTCTATTTAATAGTGTTACATACTTCCCATCTAGGGTTGAGCAGCCAGTAACAAAGCAAATAAATTTAAAAAAAAAAAAAGAAAAAAAAGAAAAAAAAAAACCTAGGAGAGAAAACCAGGGCATCCAACCTCCTGTCCCAGAATCAACACAAACACCAGTTCAAATTAATTTCTTTTTAATTTGAATAAAGATAAGTCAACAAAAACAAGCTCAAGACAAAAATAAAAGGTAATCAAACATATAGGGAACAAAACCTTCAGGGGAGAGCTAAGCCAAAATAACAAACAAAACCAAACTAACTAACCCAAAGATTTTTATACATTTCCTAGATGAAGATAAACCCAAAAATAAAAGTACACAAAACTTCCCTCTCTTCCTATCTACCCAAAACCAGGAGAAAAGAGAAGTACAAACAAAAATGGCACCCTCCCCCTACGTTCCCTTAAATAAAAATAAACATAAAAAGTTACTATTAAACCCAGTTAACATAAAACAATAATAATCAAACAATTCTTAACAACCTCAGTTCTCTTTCTCCTTAAGAGTAACACAAGATCCTGAGTTCACTTACTCAGAAATAAAAATCAACCAAAATCAAACAACAAATGAGTCTGGGCAACCAGGAGGAAGCGTAGCCCTGGTAAAAGAAAGTCTCTCTCTCCTCCTCCATAGATCCACCACTTCTTATCCACTTCCTATCCCATCGTCATCCAATCACTGCAGGCCTCACTGATTGAACACAGCTGATTGGAATTCCTATCTCATGATGAGAGAGAAAAAGAGATAAAAAGAAAGCAAGCAAAAACACATCCAATACCTCCATGCACAATTACAAAACACATTAAATACGTCCTTGGACGTAACACCCCCATCACTAAATTTCTTTTTATATGAAAAAAAATTCACATCACCCATCAGCTTCACACACTCGGGACAACGCATCAGCAATTATATTGTCTGAACCCTTCCGATGTTTAATTTCAAGGTTGTACTCCTGCAAAACGAGAGACCACCGCATCAAACGCTGGTTTGAGTTGGACATTTGTGACAAAAACACTAGTGGATTGTGATCAGTGTACACTTTAATTGGGCTACAATGCCCCCCCAAATACACTTCAAAGTGTCGCAACGCCAGTACCAAGGCCAGCGCCTCCTTTTCAATTGTGCTGTAGTTACGCTGACACTTAGAAAATTTCTTAGAAAAATAACTCACGGGATGCTCGATACCCGAGTCATCCTCTTGCATCAGCACTCCGCCAGCTCCAACAGCACTCGCATCAACATTCAGCTGAAAAGATCGTGTGAAATCAGGAGCCGAGAGAACTGGCGCATTACACAATAAATCTTTCACTGCAGTGAAAGCATGATCACACCTTACATCCCAGTCAAATTTTCTCGAAGTGCTAAGAAGGTCAGTCAACGGAGACACCACCGTTGCGAAATTATAACAAAATCTGCGATAGTATCCTGCCATTCCCAGGAATCTTCGAAGTTCTCTTTTATTTACAGGAGCAGGAAAATCAAGGATTGCACTCACTTTGGCCATCACGGGCTTCACCTGCCCCTGACCGACCATTTTACCCAGATATGTGATCACTGCTTTTGCAAACTCACACTTTGAAAGATTCAAAGTCAAAGAAGCCTCAGCCAGACGGCTGAACACCAGATCTAAACGATTCACATGATCCTCCCAACTGTTGGAATAAATGACTAGATCATCCAAATATGCTTCACAATTAGTCACTCCGGACAAAACCCTCTGCATCAATCGCTGGAAAGTCGCTGGGGCGTTCCGCATCCCGAACGCCATTACATTATACTGCAGAAAGCTATCAGGAGTGGCAAATGCAGATATTTCGCTAGCACGGGCAGTTAGAGGGACTTGCCAATACCCTTTTAGGAGATCTAATTTAGTGACGTAAGTGGCAGAGCCAATTCGATCTACACAATCCTCAATGCGGGGTAAAGGAAAAGAATCCGCTTTAGTTACACTATTAACCTTTCGGTAATCCGTGCAAAAACGAAAAGAAGAGTCGGGTTTCTGGACTAACAGACATGGAGAACTCCACGGACTTTGACTATGAACAGCCAATCCATTCTTCAACAAATATTCCACTTCATTTTTCATCGCTGCTCGTTTCATTGGATTCAGCCGGTACGGATGTTGCTTTATGGGCAAACAAGTACCCACGTCAATATCATGACACAGGACTGTAGTTCTACCAGGAACATCAGAAAATAGAGAGGGGTATTTTCGTATCAATTGCTCTACATCCTCTCGTTGGCTTATCGGCAAATGCTCCAGATGAGAATGCAAGTTATTCAAAACAACTGAATTCTCCAGCCGTACCCCACAACAGTGATAGTCATCCGCTACATCATCCTCCTGTCTCTGCTCAGAGTTGACAAGAATAGAGGTAACAAGCATTGACGATGAGGGAGTCTGTCTCATCTCTCGCTCATGATATGCCTTGAGCATATTGATGTGACAAACTCGACTTTTCCGCCTTCGATCTGGTGTGCCCACAACATAATCCGTCTGACTAAGCTTCTTTTCTATCACGTAAGGTCCAAAAAACTTTGCTTGAAATGTAGACTCAGGGATAGGAAGTAAAGCAAGAACCAAATCACCAGCCTGAAAATTACGCGACACACTTTTCTGGTCAAAGCGCTTCTTCATTTTAGACTGCACGTCGGCCAAATGAACTTTAGCGAACATGCACACCTGATGTAAACGTTCACGAAAAGAACTTACATATTCAAGAACGGACACAGGTGAAGTAGACTTCTTTAGCAACTGCTCACTAAAGAGCTTTAATGGCCCGCGAACCGTGTGCCCAAACACAAGCTCAACGGAACTAAAACCCAATGATTCCTGAACTGACTCACGTATGGCAAACATCAACAATGGCAACCCGTCTGCCCAGTCTTTACCAGTCTCCACACAGAAGGCACGGAGCATGGACTTTAATGTCTGATGGAACCGCTCAAGAGCTCCTTGTGACTCTGGGTGGTATGCGCTCGACATTTTATGTGTTACTCCCAACTCAGTGAGCGTTTGTGCAAATACCTTAGAGGTAAAATTTGACCCCTGATCAGTCTGAATTATTCGAGGCAGGCCGAAAGTAGTACAAAACTTCACCAATTCTTTCACAATTAGAGGAGTTTTAATTGAGCGCAGCGGAATAGCCTCTGCATAACGCGTCGCACAACACATAACGGTTAAAATGTACTGATGCCCGGTTTTCGATTTAGGCAGCGGACCCACACAGTCAATAATCAATCTCTCAAAAGGTTCACTTAGCACAGGAATGGGATACAAAGGTGCCGAAGGAATCTTCTGATTCGGTTTCCCTGCACGCTGACAAATGTCACACGAACGGCAGAAATCTGATACTGCAGATTTTAATCCAGGCCAAAAATAATACTTAGAAACACGATGAAACGTTTTTGTGACTCCCAAATGTCCCGAAAGAGGATGCTCGTGAGCCAATTTTAAGACCTGTAATCGATATCCAGTTGGTAACACAATTTGATATCTCACCTGCCAATTTGCCGCGTCAGAATGTGAAGGCTTCCATTTACGCATGAGAACTCCCTCATCCCAATAATACGTGGTATTCAAATCAGAGATATCGTTCACATTACTCGCCATCTCAGAACAACTTCGTAATGTAGGATCAGATTTCTGAGCTAGGGATAACTGATCTCGACCCACCCGTAAATGAACTCCTTCAACGGTCACATTATCCAAACTAGACTTTACCTCAGTCTCCACAACTAAATGGTCCTTTCCAAGTCCACCAATACCAAGAAAAGAATCAGAAATGTCAATTACATCGTTAAACTTCTTTGATTGGGACCTCGTTACGACGCAGGCAGGGAAAACTGAAGGAAACTGCACAGACAAATCCGGCTGAAGGTAGGCATCAGGTCTATTAGCCACCACAGGGCAAGGGAAAACATTAGCCCCAGCGAGGTCATTCCCAAGGATTATACTAACCCCGTCCACAGGTAATTTAGGGCGCACACCCAACTCAACAACCCCTGTAACGAGATCAGATTTTAAGTAAACATTATGGAGTGGAACATGAACACAGCCCATCTCGATACCTCGCACCAGCACGTTTCTACCTGTGGACGGGGTTAGTATAATTTAACTTAAACATTCAAGAAATACACAATTCACAAAGATACATACTACTAGATACTAACAAAAGGAAGAATCATTACGAATAACGTACTCATGGGTAGGAAAGCTAAGAAAACAGACTCCTAACTACCCCTGTCCTCGGGACAAAGTTCTTACCTGTCTCCCGAAATAAAAACAAGAACAGGTGAGTCTTCCGGGTAACTGCTTCCCTCGCTCAGTTTTGACTAAATAAACAAAACGTGAACTAATAAATAAATAAATACACTACCCGCTACTGAAAAGTAGAAAGAAAAATATCACATATCAAACACAAATTTACAAGTTAAACCTAAGCGTAATAAAAAACAAAAACATAGCCTCAACGAGGCGATAAGAGAGACACTAACGAGAACAATGGGAAGCGGAACCACACAGAGAGAGAGAGAGAGAGAGAGAGAGAGAGAGAGAGAGACCGCCATTGTCGCCTCACAGCCTTTTATCCAGAGTCCTTGCGGACGTCACGCGACTCTCGAAGAATGGGAGTCTCCCCACAACGCTACCTAATGGGATTAGAATATAAGTGTCACACAGATTCATGTAACACCCTCACCCTTAAGTGAATAAATTGTAGAAATACAAATGAGCTTACCTTTTTCCCTCCTCTTTCTCTAAAAAAAACAAAAACAAAAAACAAACAAAAAAAAACACAAACATAAAGAGGGAAAATACATTTTTTTCCCATTAGACACGAGATAGAGTGTCAACGATGACATTATCTTTACCACGAATGTGCCGAATGTCCAATTCGAACGTCTGAAGAAACAGACTCCAACGCATCAAACGTTGGTTATTGTTCTTCATTCGATTCAGAAAGACTAAAGGGTTATGATCTGTATAGACAATCAATGGATATGAAACAGAACCCACATAAACATCGAAATGTTGGAGCGCAAGGACTTGAGCGAGCGCCTCCTTCTCAATGGTGGAGCAATGTCGCTGATGTTTATTAAATTTTCGTGAAAAATAGCAAACGGGATGCTCAACACCAGTCTGATCTCGTTGGAGAAGTACAGCACCTGCACCTGTATCACTTGCATCAACAGCAAGCAAAAACGGAGATGAAAAATTAGGAGCAAAGAGGATAGGTGAATGGATCGGAATTGCTTTGATCTTTTCGAAACTCATTTGACATGATTCTGTCCACTTAAATGGTACCTTTGGATTGAGGAGATCGGTTAAGGGAGAGGCGACAGTAGAAAAAATTTACACAAAAATTCCAGTAGTACCCAACCATGCCCAAGAATCGACGCAACTCACAGCACGTAGTGGGCACAGGGAAATGTGTAATAGCCTCCACCTTAGACTCGACAGGCCGAACTTACCCGCCCCCAACAATATTTCCCAAATATGTCACCGTAGCTCGTCCAAATTTGCATTTCGCTAGATTAATCGTAAGATTACCACGAGACAGACAATTGAACAATGTGTCAATCTGTTTAATGTGTTCTGGCCAGGACGCACTATAAACAACTAGGTCATCCAAATATGCCTCAACATTATGCGTGCCCTCGATAACACGATTTACCAACCTTTGAAAGGTTGCCGGTGCATTGCGTAAGCTGAAAGCCATTACCGTATAGAAATGGTCAGGTGTAACGAACGTGGAGATCGCTTGTGTGCGTTCCGTCAAAGGCACCTGCCAATAACCTTTGAGCAAGTCAATCTTAGTCACGAAAGCAGCGTTTCCGACACGATCAACGCAATCTTCCATGCGAGGCAAAGGATAACTGTCTGGTTTTGTAATAGCATTAATGCGTCTAAAATCCATATAAAAACAGAACGTGCCATCAAATTTTTTTACAAGCAAACAGGGTGAGCTCCAAGAGCTATAACTTGGCTCAGCGATGTTATTTTCAAGCATAAAAGTTACCTCTTTTCGCTTCTCGGGACTGACCCTATACGCATGCTGTTTTATGGGCAAGGAATTGCCAACATCAATATCATGTTCTACCAGTGAAGAACATCAGAGAAAGAACATCAGAAAACAAGTTTCCATAAGTCCGAATTACATTAATCACGTCAACACTTTCGGTAAGTGTCAAATGAGAAAGAAACGAGTCAAGATTTTGGATTATCTCCGAATTTTTCAACCTTCCTGCCACCAAGTCTGTAGAGGGAAAAATCAACATCATCCTCCTTGAGTGTAGTCAAGACAGCAACACTATCAGGAACAGAGGACATTGGACAGGTGGTCAAAGATTCAGTACTGGACAGCGCCCCATCAGCAGGTAACTCAGCACTGGACAGCACCTGCTCTTTAAATCACCGGAGAATCTGTAGGAGAGACAATTAACACAGCCGACTTCTGTCCAGATAGATCTGGCTGTCTCTCAACATACGGCGTAAGCATGTTGATATGACATAGACGAGTTTTTTTCTTTCTATCTGATGTCATTATCACATAGTCAAGCTCGTTCACCTTCTCCTTCACCTGGTAAGGACCATGATAACGTGTCTGCAGTGCAGATCCAGATACTGGTAACAGCACTAACACTTTATCACCAGGAGAAAAACTACGAAGTTTAGCACCACGATCAAAACGTGTTTTCATTCGTTGTTGTGACAGCTCCAAATTCTTTTTGGCCAACTCACATGCACGGTGCAGTTTCAAACGAAACTCTGAAACATAATCAAGGACGTTATTTGAACTCGAATCATTAGACCAATGATCTTTAATCAACTTCAGTGGGCCACGAACTGTGTGTCCAAACACCAACTCGGCCGGACTGAAGCCCAAAGACTCCTGCACTGCCTCCCTCACTGCAAACATAACCATAGGCACTCCCTCATTCCAGTCTTTCTGAAACTCCAGACAAAACGCACGAAGCATTGATTTTAAAGTCTGGCGGAACCATTCGAGAGCTCCTTGGCTTTCTGGATGGTAACAACTAGAAATGCAGTGTTGAATATGCAACTGATCCAGAGCCTGTTTAAACACACGGGACATGGAATTCGTACCTTGATCTGACTGAACAATACACGGAAGGCCAAACAGTGAGAAAAACTTGATAAGTGATTTCGTAATCACTGGTGCAGTAATTTTCCTTAAAGGAATTACTTCCGGAAAATGCGTAGATGTACACATTATTGTCAGTAAATACTGGTTACCGGATTTCGTACGAGGTAAAGGACCGACACAGTCGACCATCACACACTCAAATGGTTCACCAATAGCTGGAATTGGATATAATGGATGGTTCGGTTTTCCAATCTTTTGACACACATGACAGCTTCGGCAATAACTTGCTACATCTTTTTTTAAGCCCGGCCAGAAAAAAAATGTCTGATCACACGGTCGTACGTTTTGTTTACTCCCAAATGACTGGCAAACGGACCGTCATGCGCAAGTCTCAGGATTTCAGAACGATATGAGGAGAGAACTACTACCTGCTTAACAATCTGCCATTCGTCCGCAGCAGCAGCATTTGATGGTGCCAACTTCCTCATCAGCAAACCATCTTCAACAAAGTATCCTTGCGATACACACTCGAGTTGCTCATGGGGAACAACAGCTTCAAAGAGGGATGAAAATTTCTCATCTTTCCTCTGTTCAACAATAATATTTATCAAGCTGCATAGAATGTTCATCTTGTTTCTTGACGGCAATCTCTAAACCATCAACAGAGTTTGAACACTTCACTTCACAAAAATCTGAATTAGAGAAGAACGTATCATTCAAATCAAATTTTCACTCACCTTCTGACTTACTAAAGCTTTCATCTTTTAGTCTCTGTGACATAGCGCGAGTAACAGAACACGAAGGAAACACCTCTGGGTATTTCTGGGCTAATTCATCAGGAGTAGCGCAGGGAAGAGGAACATTAGTTACCTCAGGGCTAGCAAAAACTTTTCCTCCTGCCAAACAACACAATCTCAAAACAACTAGCAACAGACACAAAGCAAGCCATCTCCCGCATTGTCTCAGCGTCTTCCTTTTATAGATCCAGCTGGTCACTAATTAGGGAGAGATAGATGACATCATCTCCTCCAACGATGATTGGCAAAAAACAGGACCAATGGCGTAGCGCTAAGAAAGTGAAAGTAAAGACGAACAAAAAAAGAGACCAGAAAAGCAACAAACAACACCACAAAACGGCATCAGCCGTAACACTGGAAAAAATGAACGTGTTGGGGAAGAACTTAAAAAAATACAAAGTAATTAAGTTAGACACATTTTCTTTTTTAAACACAACCTGAAATTCATTGTGCTGTCATTGTTAACAGGCATGGTTTATTTACTCTGTTTTAGGATTGCAAGTGTCCTGGGACAGATGAGGGAGTGAGTGGGGAGCTGGTGTAGCTACTCAGAGGACATCTAACTCCAGAGAGACAGAGGAGAGAAGAACACAGGAGAGCCGGGGGAGAACAGAGAGACAATAAATTATTTATTAACCCTTCGCTCAAGAAGAGAAAACGGTGGAAAAAATGGTACATTATTATTTTTCTGTATCTTTTTTTTTTTTTTTTTTTTTTTTTTTTGTCCTGTAAATAGGGGAAGTCGTGGCCTAATGGTTAGAGAGTCGGACTCGTAATCTAAAGGTTGCAAGTTCGAGTCTCGGGCCGGCAGGGATTGTAGGTGGGGGGAGTGACTGTCCAGTGCTCTCTCCACCTCAATACCACGACTGAGGTGCCCTTGAGCAAGGCACCGAACCCCCAACTGCTCCCCGGGCGCCGCAGCATAAATGGCTGCCCACTGCTCCGGGTGTGTGTGTGTTCACTGCTGTGTGTGTGTGTGCACGTTGGATGGGTTAAATGCAGAGCACAAATTCCAAGTATGGGTCACCATACTTGGCCGTATGTCACTTCACTTTCACTTTCACTTTTAACTTTCAAATAAGTGGTGCACACAGCAGGGAGGAACGAGGAACACGGACACGAGGATAAACTTCAAAATAATAGTCTTTAATGAGGACATCAGGACAGGGCAAGACAAGGCAAGGTTGAGACAGACAGGAACACCGGGGAATAACGAGTAGACCAGACGAAATCTAACTAAACAGGCAGGAACTAAATACACATGACAAATCACTGATAATTACTAAACACAGCTGGACAAGACTTAACTAATAATCACACTTAACAGGGACAGGAACAAGACCAAATATGGACACAAGAGGCGGGAACACATGACACACACGATAGAGGACGTAACAATAAGTGTTTTACACATTAAAACCAGTTATACTACGGGGCCGTTGAATGCTTGAAGCTGATTGGCTGCCGAACGTTTTGAGGTGTGCAATTATTTTCAGGGAAAAGCACGACGAATGTAGTTCCAGGCAGCTCTTGACCGCATTACATGACCATATCACTTGGCCAAATGATTTCTGTTATTTCAAAGGTCTTACAACATCAAAATAACCAAAACCCACAACGACACTGGCCAAATAAATAAATAAATATAGTAAACAATATGATAAAAACGACAGATCATGTCCGTGTTTTTGCCACAAAATTACGCTTTATTATGTACAGAAAGCACATATATACCCTATCTCTCCCGCTCTCTCTCCCTCACAGACCGCACATACATAACAGTTACAGTTTGCACACATACTAACATACATCGCACTAATGTTGTTAGCACTACTCTAACAACAGTGGCGCTGTTCGTGAACAAAAGGAACTAAGTTTCACTATAACTAGAGACATTGCTGCCGAACACTATTGAGAGACGCACAGAGGTAACTCTCTCTCTCTCTCTCTCTCTCTCATAAATTAGTTATTAACTGTATTAACTGCATTATTAGTCTGTTATCAACGGCTCAAGCCTCCGTTACTAGGTTTAAAACGACGTTTTGGAATTAGCAACAGAGGCCTTGGATGAAATGCGGAAGAAATAATCCTACTCACAATAGCGATTTAAGTAGAAATACTGGACGAATGCCTTGAAATATATCATCAGATTGATGTCTTGAGGTGTGGCAACCGTAGTATAAGCGGAATAATTGACTTCGGTCCGTTGAATTATTAGAAAAATAATGCACACCGAGGTGTAACGGCCTCTCTGCTTCGTGTCGTGACCGCATCACCACCTCGGGTGTGCATTATTTTTCTAATAATCCAACGGCCCGTCGTCAATTATTCCTTACTTCGCGTCTCCGCTTCGCGTCGTGACCGCATCACCACCTCGGGTGTGCATTAATTTTCTAATAATCCAATGGCCCGTCGTCAATTATTCCTTACTTGTTCTATACATTACTGAAAGTACTTTTTACAACTATTTACAACATAACCTAGGTTTAACATCAGAAAAACAACATCGATATTGAGCGCAGCCCTGCCTCCAGGAGTTCTGGGGTCTTCGGGAGGTGAATCTCTTGGTGAATGGCCAGCACCTCATCAGCGACTCAGTGGACAGTTGAACGAGGCATGCCAAACACTCAGGAGAGCACTTTGTATGATGCACCACTGGCCAGACAGAAGGGAAACACCAGAGTCTGGATTGTGGCACTTCTCTGAAGATCCAGCCCAAAACCATTAAAAACCTGTCTAGCGCTGGCACATTCAGCTTTATCCTGCAGTACAGGGGTCTGGTCTGATTTAGGGAAAGAAGGAAAAGAAAAATAGTTTAGAGCTATGACAAAGTAATTGGTAGAAGAAATACTGACATACTTTAGTAAACTACTTGTAGTAACTACTAATTCCACACTGGGGAAAAACTACTAGTCATATTAAAAGAAAACCTTAGTTAAAGGAATAGTTCAACCAAAAATGAAAATTCCAAACCTTGAAAAAAACTTGAGGGTGAGTAAATGATTACAGAATTTTCATCTTTGGGTGAACTATCCTCTAATTAAAAGTATTATCTTGCATACTTGACTTCCGGTTGAAGGGGTACGCTGGCGCGTTTGGCTGCCGCTCCTTTCTCCTGTTTTGTTTGTTTTATTATTCACTACTACTGTTGATGTTTTTGTGTGATAAACGGTTTTGGAGCTTAGAAGACCATTGTGTCGTCTTGCTTTACGGCGATGTGGAACTACAATTCACGTGTTGGATTATTGTTCCTATTTTTGAGTATTTGTTATTGGAACCAACTTTCCTGTAGCCCTGCTTTAGATTTACACTGCTGCGAGGCTGCTGTTAGTGTGGATTCCTCCTGCATGGCCTTAAGGTACACTGTTTGTCAGCTGTTGAAACTAAAGCGGAACTATTTTTTGACAAATGACAGTTACACAATCTGCGGAGATGCTGGAATTCTTCTGCGTAAACGCTACAGCCATCGCTCTTCAAGGCACAGTTTTGCTCATCTGTCATCTGATGTTGTCTCTTATCCCACATTTTTTCGTAAACCTCAAAGGCTGCTGTACAGACCTGCTGGGATTAACTATAACAACTTGTCTGTGCCTATACATAAAGAGATCTCTCGGGCATTTTCTGAATCCCCGCGCCTGTTGAAATTTGCGTTTTTTAATGCTCGTTCTGTTAACAACAAATCTGTGACTTTATCTGACATTATTGTGGAAAAAACTGGACATTCTATGTCTGGTTGAAACATGGCACAAGCAATCGGATGGTCTTCTTTTTAACGAACTTACTCCTGCTGGCTTTGGGTTATTTGATCTCCCACGATCCTCTGGTAGAGGTGGGGGTATCATTGTGTTGTATAATCAACAATACAGTTTAAGTCCCGTAGCTGTTCCTTTGTTTAATTCATTTGAATGCCTCATTCTGACTACTTCTGAGTCTTCTCCTACTGCTATAGTTACAGTCTACCGGCCTCCTAAGGCAAACAAAGATTTTTACCTGAATTTGCAGAGCTGTTGTCCTATTTGTGCCTCAAATTTGAGAGAACTCTTATTCAGGGGTTTTTAACATCCACATAGACAAAAAAAGATTCTGCATTAACAAAAGACTTGAATCAGTTTGTTGACTGTTTTACACATAACAAAGGACATATTTTAGACCTGGTGATTTCAAGTGGTTCTCTTGTGTCTCAGTTGTCTACTGTTGATTTAGGATTGTCTGATCATCTGGCAATCTTTTTTTATCTGTATTTACTTGGTGCTAATATTTCCTCGTCTCGTATTATGACATATCGGAAATGGAGATCAATTGAGCTTTCTGATTTTTCTGTTTTTATTGATTCCTCATTAAGTAGTTTTTCTTCATCTGATCCATTAGAGACAAAGGTTTCTATGTTAAATTCTGTTCTCCTGTCTGGCCTGGATACGTTTGCTCCTCAAAAGTCATGTTCTGTTTCATTTGTGCGTCCTGCTCCTTGGTATAATGCTGATCAGAGGTGTAAAAAGTACTCAAATATTTTACTCAAGTGAAAGTAAAGATACTCAGTGAACAAATATCTGGCCAAAAACATACTTGAGTATAAGTAAAAAAGTACAACTTTAAATTGTACTCAAGTATTAAAAAAAGTAGAAGTACTTTTTTTTCTTGTCTTTTTTTTTTTTTCCTGACAGACATACAGAAGTTTTGTTAAAGGGAGAAAAATACAGGTTTTTCAATTCAAATGTATTTGTATAGTGCTTTTCACGATACAAATCGTTGCAAAGCAGCTTTACAGAAAATGTAAGTTTCTACATTATATTTAGGAGTAGGTTATTGGTGGTAATCATGCAGTTAAATTATATATATATATATATATATATATATATATATATATATATATGACTTTCATTTATTAGATGAACACACAAACTAAGATCTAAATCATCTAAACTAAATCTTTTTTTTTTCATATATAACAAGTATGGGACGTCCAAAAATGACACTTCAAAAACTACACAAAGTGAATATGACAGTAACTCATACAACCCCTGTTAATGAATCAGTGTCTTAAGTGAAACAATGAAAATTACAAATACTAATATTTTAAACGTGACTGTCATGCTCACTTTGTGTGGTTTCTGAAGCGGTCCTGTCCCCTTGCATTATACAGACTAATAATCTTTGCTTGTGTTCATCTGAAGAAAGAAAGTCATAAACATTTGGGGCGACATGAAAATCAAAATTTTTGGGTGAAATATCACTTAATAACAATGTGATGCAGAGGTTAGAAACATATTCCAGACAGATGCAAGTCATGCAAGAATGGGTTGAATTAATGAAGAGAGTCATAGAATTAAAACATACAATATTAACATTCTGAAAGGCCACTTTTTTTGTGTTGTCTATGTCACTGTCTAAAAGGATAATTGATCTTTTAATTGTTTATTTGGGGAATTTTTTTGTGGGGGCTTTTTCTCAGGAAATATTGCTACAAAATTATTTGCGACTAATTATATGAATTAATGAGCAAATTGTGTAATTATTAAGATTAAGAAAATATACCTTGAGAGTCCAAATTCCTACTCAATGCGTCATATAATGACATATTATTAATACAAATTATCCACCACCTGGTAAGAACGTCACTAAACATGAATTACAATTAAGTAACAATGCTTATTTAAACACTTTTTTGGAGATTTGTAACATTTAATTAAAAAAAGAATTCCCACAAAAATATTAATTATACATTTTTTAAAAAATGTAATTATTTTATTTTAAAAATAAACTTTTTTTTGGGGGGGGGGGGGGGGGGGGGGGTGGCAGGGGGCGTAAGTTTGCTACCTCAACATGCTTCCTCAGATTTGATGGTGAACTTTTGAACCCAGACATTTACCTGATGAAAGTCATAACTGAAATAGAAATGTGTGTGCTTGATGCATTAAAACAATAATCATTGGTTCTCATGTCAAGCACGCACATTTCAGCTTCTGCTTCCCATATTTAATGTGTATAAGATAACATAAAAATGTAATGTACTTTTTGTTGAAATAAAATTGTAAGGAGTAAAAAGTACTTTTTTTCTTCAGAAATGTAATCAAGTAAAAGTACAAGTAGTCAGTTTAAATTGTACTTGAATAAAGTAAAAATCCCCCAAAATAATACTTAAGTACAGTAATCAAGTAAAATTACTCAAGTATTTTACACCTCTGATGCTGATTTGCATATGATGAAAACATATTGTCGTAAAATGGAGTGGAAGTGGCGTCTTTCTGGTTTGACTGTTAATGATGAAGCTTGGAAAGATTGTTTACGGGAGTATAAGGTTAGAATAGTTTCTGTTAGATCGGATTATGATTGATGACAATCAAAGAAACCTGAGACAACTGTTTAATTGTATTAACAGATTGCTGAAGTGTAATAGTTCTTTACATGTTACTGCTTCAACTCATCTTTGTAATAATTTCTTGACTTTTTTTGCTACCAAGATTGATAATGTACGCAAGGGTATTCTATTTTATTGTCTTCTGTTAATATTTCTTATTACTGTACTGTTTTTTTTTTTTTTTTCAAATTTTTGTACACTTGATTCATACTCTTCAAAAGGCGGTTTCTCAAATGAAGCCAGTCACTTCTTTGCTTGATCCCATACCTACTAGTCTGTTTCAGTCATGTTTTGCTTCCTTGTGTTCTGTTGTTTTGAGCATTATAAATGATTCTTTGTATAATTGGGTTGTCCCGCCAAGTTTTAAAATCGCTGCAGTTACCCCAGTACCAAAGAAGACAAATATTGATTGTGTAAACCTTTCAAATTTTCGTCCCATATCTAATCTTCCTTTTCTTGTTAAAATTCTGGAGCGAGTGGTTGCTTCTCAGTCAAGTTCTCATTTGACTGAAAACAATCTTTTTGAACCATTACAATCTGGCTTCCACAAATTCCATAGTACTGAAACAGCACTGGTCAAGGTTACTAATGATTTATTAATTGCTTCAGATTCTGGTTATCTTTCAATCTTGATCCTACTTGATCTCAGTGCCGCTTTTGACACTGTAGATCATTTGGTTTTAATTACTCGTCTAGAAACTGTTTTTGGGGTCTCTGATATTGCACTTAATTGGTTAATTGGTTTAATCTCTCTGATCGTAAGCAATTTGTTTCCATGGGTGGATTTAGGTCTAAAATTGGTGTTGTGCAATCTGGAGTCCCTCAGGGATCAATTTTGGGCCCCTTGCTTTTTAACATCTATATTTTTACTCTTGGTCAGCTTTTGAGATCTTTTGGTCTAAAATTTCATCTTTATGCAGATGATACTCAGATTTATATACATACTAAACATAATGATCTTGTGTCTGTTGATTTTCTTTCCACATTTATTTCTAGGATAAAAGAATGGATGTCACAAATTTTTCTTTGTGTTAACAGTGAAAAAACTGAGGTTATGCTCATTGGTTCACCTCACCAATAAAGCCATTGATGGTTCCGTTGTTGTCCGTTGATGGTTCAATTATAGAGTTTAAAACAAAACTAAAGAATTTGGGGGTTATTTTCGACTCCAATTTAACTTTTGAGCCAAATGTTCAAAGCACTGTTAAAACATCTTTTTTTCATTTTAGAAATATTGCCAGACTCTGTCCATTGCTGTCTTTTCCTGTTGCTGAGAGGTTGATTAACACTTTTGTGTTTACCCGGATTGATTATTGTAAGGCCTTGTTAGCTGGGGCGTCAAAAGCTACCCTAAACAAATTGCAGGTAGTGCAAACTGTTACATGTTGACCCAGTTTCCTCTGTTCCCCTATTGGTTAATTAGCTCCTCACCTGTTTCTGTTTCCCCTTTGATTACATTGATTACTTAAAGCCTGTGTTCTCCCCTCATTCTTTGTCTGCTATTACGTTTGCCTCATGTGTTTTGCTACTCCTTGCTCCTGGAATTCTACTGTGGATTATTAATAAAAGACTTTCGATTGTTCTACTCCTTCGTCGTGCGCCTCCTTTGCTTACACACGTAACAGAATAGCAGACCGAAACAGTTAATTATTTTAAGCGGCGTTTTTCTTTCTGTTTATTTTTTTTGTTGTGTTTTTCCTCTCCCGGAATGGCTGAGCCAGCCGTGCATCTCTTGTGCCTGGAGCAGATGGACCATTCGCTCTGTGTTTTTTACATCACCAGCCTGAGCGAGCAGTGTAAGGCACGCCTGCCAGCGAACGGTCCCAAAGAGGATTTTGCTGCTTGTGTGGAGTGGGTGCTGGAGAATAATGGACTGTTTTTCTCCATCTGCCCTGCCGAGGATGACTCCAGCCCCACTCCCGAACCAGAGACCAGCCAGCCGTCACCCCCGTATACGGAGATACTGCCTGAGCCCACTGCAGACGGAGAGCCTGAGCCCGCTGCGACTGAGCCAAGTGCGTGAGCCGGCAACATCGTCCGTCATCGAGGGAGTATTGGTGTTGCTCGAGGGCTTGGAGGGAAGCCCCGCCCACACTTCTACGACTGAGGGTGAGCTACAACTGGTTTCTGGGAAATATGAAGAGGAACTGAAGGACATTTTCCAGATGGACCTTACTGACTGGTGGGGAGAAGTACAAACCTGTGCTCCCGAATCTCCTGCATCTCCGCTGGTCCCGTCCAGCCCTGAATCTCCTGTGTCATGTTACATGTTGACCCAGTTTCCTCTGTTCCCCTATCGGTTAATTAGCTCCTCACCTGTTTCTGTTTCCCCTCTGATTACATTGATTACTTAAAGCCTGTGTTTTCCCCTCATTCTTTGTCTGCTATTACGTTTGCCTCGTGTTTTGCTACTCCTTGCTCCTGGAATTCTACTGTGGACTATTAATAAAAGACTTTTGTTTTTTCTACTCCTTCGTCGTGCGCCTCCTTAGCTTACACACGTAACAACTCGGCTGCTAGAATCCTTACTAGAACTAGGATGAGAGATCATATTGCACCAGTCTTGTAGTCTTTGCATTGGCTTCCTATTAGAATTTAAAATTTTGATGCTTTACATGGGTTGGCTCCTCAATATTTGTCTGAGCTTTTAATTCCTTATTCCAACACGTGACCTTCGCTCATCTGAAACTGGTCTTCTAACTTTTCCTTTAATCGGTTTAAGATTGATGGGTGATAGGGCTTTTTCTTCATTAGATCCTAAACTGTGAAATTTTTTACCGATTGAGATAAGGCAAGCTAAAACTCTTAGCACTTTTAAATCTCGCATTACACTTTTTTTATTTTAGGGTACTGTGATGCCCTATTAAATTGTTATCACATTTGTGGTAGTTTTTGTAATTTTATAAAGAAATGTTTGTTCTTAATTTTGTTCAGGGGTAATTAACCTGTGTCTACCATTCATTTGCACTCATATATTTTATATAGCGGGCAGGAGTAATTGTGGAGTTTGTCAGCAGGGGGCAGTGTGGTGCGTATTGTGCTTTCGGGGTGTTATGTCAGTTTGTCCCTTTTTGCGGTCTTTCTCTTTCTGCTGAGCGAGATGAGAAACGGACGCAGACTTTGCCTCTTCTCATTTATTTCTCCTGTTTCAGGTTGGTAGACTAGTAAATTAAGTTAAATAACTGAAATATAGTATGTTTATATGTCGCTGAATGTTTCAAGGTTCGTGTGAGAAGGCTGTTTTATGAAAATGTGGACATATGTATATATAACAGCAGTTGTATGTTCGGGCCTGGTGACATCATCTATTACTACCAAGGTCACGTGGAACAGAGTTTTATTTCTAGTTTTTTGAACATTTTTGTAAAGTTAAATAGTTTTGAAATGTATGATATTGTGTAATATGTGAAAAGCTAGTGTTAAAACCAAACGTTTTATATTCTAAAACTGGTATAAAAACATGTTAGAAGTCTATCAGCTCATGCATTGTGTAAGAGTAGAAAATGATGCTAGTTGAAAACGGAAAATGCATTTAAGAACTATATGCAAGCCAAAACATAAACTATGTTTATATTAAGTTGAAAAAGAGACAACTTACAAGATAACAGTGGTTATTGTCATTGTGATTTATTTGATCATACACAGTTTATATCTCAGTAATTGCTGAAAGATAAAAAAAAAAGACAAATTGTATTTTATTTTTGAAACTGTCTATTTCATGAGAAAACATTGTGTGTTTATAACCAAGTAGGATTTTAATTGTGGTTGTGTAATAAATCCTCTTGGCTCTCTTTCTGCTGAGCGAGATGAGAAACGGATGCAGACTTTGCCTCTTCTCATTTATTTCTCCTGTTTCAGAGCGAGAGCATATAAGCCGTTTACACGATACCAGCAGGTACTTGTAACAGTTTATTGGGGGCTCGTCCGGGATCACTCCCACCTGGTGGCCGGAAGCTGATCCAGTGATACTGCAACCTCGGACCAAAAGTGACCTGATGCAACCAGCGAGCTGCAGCCAGTGAAAGAAATCTCCAAATAACATCAATCCAGTCTATTAATGAAGAGGTTACCGGTAATGAACAACGAATGATGACTGTGCAGTGCTGAAATCACCACTCGTCAAGAACAGCGCGTGAATTGTAATCCTGGACTTTGGTGCCCAAGTGCGTGGAATTGGGAAGCAGTTATGGCGGATAGTGAGAGGAAAAGGTTGGTGTGGGACATCAAAAAGACTCTGCTCACTCTTTCCGTAGATGAACTGTTCCAGATTGCCAAGTCAGTGGGTGCAGTGCCAGGAACGGATGAGTCTCGCGTCAATTCTACAGATGAGGAGGGTTGTTTTGAGTACATTTGCAGTGGGCCTTTACTAGAGTTAGAGGATTCTGGGCTGGCACATCTATTAAACTTAAGGGAGGTAATCGACACAGTTATTCAGGATCGTACTTTACAAGTTGCAGTAGCAGTTGATGTATTGGGCAGTGGGGATGTAAGTCATGCTAACGATAATGTTGACCCAACTGATGAAAGTGATGCTACTGATTTTGGGATTGCTAGTGCAACCCACGTGACACCCTCCACGGCTAGTGACACACATGACACAGAGCTGCAGAAAATACTTACTAGTTATGAGGAGCTAAGTAGGCAGATTATGCAGTGCAAACATACACACACTCCACAGTTTGTACCCCAGCCATCTGTAAAGATAGGACTCACCTCGCCGAGTAGTAATGTAACAGACACCAGAGGTTTAAGTGAAAACTCAACACCACTAACACATGACAAGTTGCTCTCTTTAAGAGAGTTGTCGTACCTCCATCGCAGAGAACTGAAGATTCAAGGGGGTCAGATTGGGGACCAGGGGTCAGATCTCAGCTACAACAGTGTCTGTCGGCAGATGGGAGACGGTTTAAAGGAGCAGTTCAGTGATGCAGAAGTTGTAAGAGCTGTCCTCAAAGTCATCAAGCCAGGAACTTTTAAAGACATGTTGATGAATAAGGATGATCTGACTGTAGAAGAACTGAAAGCCTTTCTTCATTCCCACCTGGGTGAGCAAAGCAACACCGAGCTGTTCCAGGAACTCATGTGCACCAAACAAAAAGACAGTGAGACACCCCAACAGTTCCTATACAGAGTCATTGGACTTAAACAGAAGATCATGCTAGCTTCAAGACATGCTGACACAGGTGTTAAGTACAGTGCAGGCACAGTGCAGGATGTGTTTCTTCATACCGTGTATCAGGGCCTAGGTCATAAACATGATGATGTCCGCAGAGAGCTGAAGTCATTGCTTGGGGACACCGGAGTATCGGATGAGGCAATCCTGAAACAGATGAAGAAAATAATGTGCGATGAAAGTGAAAGGCAGCAAAGGCTAGGTCCAACCACCCGCCAAAGGCTAACAAATGTGCATAGTGCTCAGTCTGAAGTCAGCACTGCCCAGAGTTCTAGTGTAAGGGATAAGGTGCCGAAAACAGATGTGATCCAGCAGTTAACAGAAAAACTTGAACAGCTTACAGGTGTGGTTGAGCTCATGAGACAGTCAATGCAGACACCGGCGACGGGACAGTTCAGCTACAATGGGAAAGGTAGAGGAGACCGCAGGAGAGGGAAACAGTATGGCTGTGACAAGTGTGTGGAACAAAACCGTCCTGACTGTCCTCATTGTTTTCACTGTGGTGAAGAAGGCCACCGGACAGTGGGTTGTCTAAAAAGACCAACACATCAGGGAAACTGGAACCGGTCTCTGCCGAGGGACAAACAGTGACCGGGTTTCGGCGACCGTCCCAACCTGACACTTGTCATACTGATCAACCTGAAAATGAAAGACTGACAAAAGACTCAAACACTCACACAAAAGATAAAATCATGGAAAAGAAACAGAAACAACCAAACAAGACAACCAATCCGTTCACTCAAGACTCACCTCACAGCAAAAGGGAACGCCTAGCCAAACTCATTGGAAGGAGAGCTCTCACCCATTGTAACCTAAACGGACTAGCAGTCAGTGCCCTGTTAGACACTGGTGCTCAAGTAAGCATGATCGATAGAGACTGGAAGAGTAGATACTTACCTGACACTCCTGTTAGCCCACTCAGTGAAATAATTGTTGAAGAAGATATGCGGTATGCGGTGAACGGTGACGTTCTCCCGTTTGATGGTTGGGTTGCCCTTACAGTCAATTTGATGGGGAATGAAGACCCTAATCTGTCAATCACTGTGCCTTTTCTTGTCAGCAGTCTTGCTCTGGAAAGACCATTGTTAGGTTTCAACGTGCTGGAAGAGATGATACACGAACAACCTGAAAAGCTGGTTTCAACTCTAGTCGTCTTACTCTGTAATGCCTTGTGTATACCAGCAGAGAAAGCAGAGCTAATGGTGAACTTCATCCAAGCTAGCAAACCCTCTGTGCAGTACGGGCACCTACGGGCAGGCAGACAGGACATTGTTATCCCAGCAGGTCAGGTAGCCTGGGTCAAGTGCCAACTTCCTCCTCACATGAGTACATCTGACACAGTCTTTCTATTTGAACCTGATGACAACAATGTGCAGTTGACAGATCTGGATGTGGGTGAAGGCCTGTTGGAGGTACAAAATCCAAGAAAACCCTATGTAGCTGTACCTGTGGGTAACAACACTAAACAAACAGTAACTCTGCCGAGAAAGACAGCACTTGGTAGCATCCACTGTGTTGAAAAAGTGATCACCACAGACTCACCTGAAACACCCAAGCCCACAGTGACTGTTAACAGTGCTGTATCAACACCTGTGGACGCCTGTCCATCGTCATGGCAACCTTCTATCGACCTCAGTCACCTTGATGAGACACAAAGGGAAAAAGTCAACAAAATGCTGTGTGAAGAAGCCGGAGCTTTCGCACGTGACAGAAATGATATTGGATGTTTACCAAGCCTACAAATGTCGATCACCCTCACAGATGAAATTCCTGTGCAGAGGGCATACTCAGCAGTACCGAAGCCACTGTTTAAAGAGGTAAAGGAATATGTGCAGGAGTTGCTGATGAAAGGCTGGATAGTTAGGTCCAAATCCCCATATGCCGCCCCAGTTGTCTGTGTTAGGAAGAAAGATGGCAGCTTACGTCTTTGTATTGATTATCGCCTCCTGAACAAAAAGACTGTACCTGATCGATATCCGCTGCCCAGAATACAAGACCTGACCGATACACTGGGGGGCTATACCTGGTTTAGTATTCTCGACCAAGGAAAAGCTTACCATCAGGGTTTCATTGCCGAGGGTTCACGTCACCTGACTGCCTTCATCACCCCGTGAGGGCTCTACGAATGGGTTCGTATCCCATTTGGACTCTCGAACGCACCAGCAGCATTCCAGCGGAGCATGGAGGAGGTGCTAGGCACACTCAGGGATGAATGCTGCATCCCATGTCTGGATGACGTGCTCTGTTATGCCAGAACATTCGATGAGCATGTGGAGGCTCTCCGTAAAGTGCTCCAGGCTCTCCAACAGCACGGAGTAAAACTGAGGCCTGAAAAATGTGAACTGTTCAGACAAGAAGTCAGGTACATCGGGCGCCTTGTGTCAGCTGATGGTGTCAAGATAGACCCAAGGGACCTTGAGGCAGTCAAAACCTTGACAAGCAAGACACCACAGACAGTTGGTGATGTAAGGAAACTGACAGGTTTCTTAGGATATTATCGCTCCTACATCCAGGATTTTTCCAGGATCGCCAAGCCAATCTATGAGTTGCTCCAAATCAATCCAGGGAAAGCACAGATTTCAAAACGGGGTAAAACAACCAAACATCCACAGCTGCCTTCCCGAGAGCCTGTTGACTGGACTCCTAAACATCAGGAAGCTTTAGAACAACTGGTAGATCTCCTTGTAACTCCACCTGTTTTAGCCTACCCTGACTTCAACCTACCGTTCACGCTGCATACAGACGCTTCAGACCAGGGCCTGGGGGCTGTCCTCTATCAGCGCCAGAATGGAAAATTGAGAGTCATTGGCTATGGCTCGAGAACGTTGACACCGGCTGAACGTAATTATCACCTGCATAGTGGAAAACTGGAGTTCCTCACACTGAAATGGGCTGTGTGTGAAAAGTTCCGGGACTACCTGTACTACGCTCCCCATTTCACTGTGTACACGGACAACAACCCCCTGACCTATATCGTGAGTACAGCAAAACTCAACGCTGTTGGTCATTGGTGGGTGGGAGAACTCTCAGACTTCCGGTTCGACATCAGATATAGGCCTGGAAAATCAAATGGAGATGCAGACACACTGTCTCGGCTCCCGTTGCACATGGGAAAATATGAGGTGGTTTGTACAGAGGAGTTCTCGAACGAGGCAGTACGTGCTACATGGGATGGGAGTCAGGCAGCAGAACGGAAGGATGTGGCCTGGGTTGCAGCACTTAACATGCGTTCCCCGGATCCTCCTCCGCAACCTCATTGTCACCTGCCAACTATCAGCCATGATGATCTTGTTAAAGCCCAAAGAGAGGATCAAGCAATAAGCAAGATTATTGAGTTAAAGGAGTCAAACAAAAAACTGACGGACGACATACGCCAAACTGTTAGTGGAGCCACCCGAAAGCTGCTGCATGAGTGGAGTAAGTTGCACCTTGAAGACGGCCTCCTTTACAGAAGGACAAACCAGCACAAACAGTTAGTCCTCCCTCTGAAACACAGGTCAATAGCTTTGAAGTACCTACACAATGAGATGGGTCATGTAGGCACAGAAAGAGTACTCCATCTTGCTCAGAAAAGGTTTTACTGGCCCTTTATGGCGAAAGAAATTGAAGACTATATCACCCGAAGATGTCCCTGTATCAGATCTAGGAAACCCACAACACACACTCGAGCTCTTATGGGCAGCATCACATCTAATTTCCCTTTAGAGCTTGTGTGTATTGATTTCTTGCATCTGGAAACCAGTTGTGGAGGATATGAGTATATCCTAGTAGTGATTGACCATTTCACTAGATTTGCTCAGGCATATCCCACGAAGAACAAGAGCGGGAAAACAGCTGCTGAGCGCATCTTCAATGATTCCATACCCCGGTTGGGATATCCATCCAAACTTCATCATGACCAGGGTCGTGAATTCGAGAACAAGCTATTCCAATCATTACAGCGGTTGGCAGGGGTTGGCCACTCACGGACGTCGCCCTACCACCCACAAGGCAACCCAGCTGAGCGGTTGAACCGCACCATCCTCCAGATGTTAAGAACATTGACTGATAGTGAGAAATTGCGGTGGAAGGACCACCTTCCGCATGTTATACACGCATACAATTGCACCAGACATGAATCCACCGGCTACTCACCGTTTTTCCTCCTCTATGGCCGTCACCCACATCTCCCAGTTGACTTGCTGTTTGGGTTGGTTGGAGAAAGGGAACCATACTCACCTAGAGGATTTGCAGAGAAATGGGCCGAAAAGATGACAGAAGCCTACCGCATTGCTAGCGAGAATAGTAAAAAGTCCAGTGCAAGGGGAAAAGTGATGTATGACAAGAAGACAAGAGGGGTGGTACTGCAACCAGGGGACAGAGTTCTGGTCCGGAACCTTGGTGAACGTGGAGGACCAAGAAAACTAAGGGCGTACTGGGAGAAGACTATATACATAGTCGAACGTCAACTTGGTGAGAACCCAGTGTACGTTGTCTGCCCTGACACTGGAAACAAACAGAAAAGCAGGACACTGCACCATAACGTCCTGTTGCTGGTGAACGACTTGCCTGTCGATGTTACTCCATCTGACATCAGACCTATCCCTGAGAAGAAAGCACATAACAGACAAAACCAAGACAGAATGACAGACACTCAAAGACAAGCAGACACGAGTGAGGATAGTGAAAATGATTCAGATGATGATTCTGGCTCGGGATACTGGTTATGGAGGCCAATCGTGAGGACAGAGGAAAGACCTGTTATCTACCAGGAGCAACTCACCCGGTATCCAGAGATTCAGGGGTCAGAACCAACACTTGTAAGAAGAGAAAGTCATACGGTACCTGAACACTTACCAAACCCTACTGAGACAAGACATAACAGTGATGAAAACTTACCTTTATGCACTGAACCTGTAGAGGAAGAAGAAAACAATGAACACCAAGACTCTGACTCAGAAGCTCGACCTTTGACCCCTCCTGTAGAAAACACTCAGTCAGACATTAGAAGGTCCGCTCGTGAGAGAAGGCCACGCCATTTCCTCACATATGAGTCATTAGGTGAACCGTCAGTTCAGGCACACGCCACAGTTAACTCATTGACTGGTTACCCAGCACCTTATGTACCTGTCATAGAAGCGTCTCATCACACTACACCTGCACACTCACTCTTTCCATACATACCGCCTTATTGTATGCCATATCCGTATCCACTCCATTACCCTCACACACCATACTTACCATATTCTTACCAAGTTCCAGCCACATACAGTCCACCTACTATGCTTGTTCATTGAATAGAGATTTGAGGATCAAAGTTAAGAGTTAAAAGGGTTTAACGGTTTTGACAAAGATTTTTGGAAATGTCAGGAGCCATTTTTTTTGTCAGGGAGCATCAGGGAGCGTGTGATGCCCTATTAAATTGTTATCACATTTGTGGTAGTTTTTGTAATTTTATAAAGAAATGTTTGTTCTTAATCTTGTTCAGGGGTAATTAACCTGTGTCTACCATTCATTTGCACTCATATATTTTATATAGCGGGCAGGAGTAATTGTGGAGTTCGTCAGCAGGGGGCAGTGTGGCGCGTATTGTGCTTTCGGGGCGTTATATCAGTTTGTCCCGTTTTGCGGTCTTTCTCTTTCTGCTGAGCGAGATGAGAAACGGACGCAGACTTTGCCTCTTCTCATTTATTTCTCCTGTTTCAGGTTGGTAGACTAGTAAATTAAGTTAAATAACTGAAATATAGTATGTTTATATGTCGCTGAATGTTTCAAGGTTCGTGTGAGAAGGCTGTTTTATGAAAATGTGGACATATGTATAACAGCAGTTGTATGTTCGCGCCTGGTGACGTCATCTATTACTACCAAGGTCACGTGGAACAGAGTTTTATTTCTAGTTTTTTGAACATTTTTGTAAAGTTAAATAGTTTTGAAATGTATGATATTGTGTAATATGTCAAAAGCTAGTGTTGAAACCAAACGTTTTATATTCTAAAACTGGTATAAAAACATGTTAGAAGTCTATCAGCTCATGCATTGTGTAAGAGTAGAAAATGATGCTAGTTGAAAACGGAAAATGCATTTAAGAACTATATGCAAGCGAAAACATAAACTATGTTTATATTAAGTTGAAAAAGAGACAACTTACAAGATAACAGTGGTTATTGTCATTGTGATTTATTTGATCATACACAGTTTATATCTCAGTAATTGCTGAAAGATAAAAAAAAAAGACAAATTGTATTTTATTTTTGAAACTGTCTATTTCATGAGAAAACATTGTGTGTTTATAACCAAGTAGGATTTTAATTGTGGTTGTGTAATAAATCCTCTTGGCTCTCTTTCTGCTGAGCGAGATGAGAAACGGACGCAGACTTTGCCTCTTCTCATTTATTTCTCCTGTTTCAGAGCGAGAGCATATAAGCCGTTTACACGATACCAGCAGGTACTTGTTGTATTTGTTGTGTTTTTGATTGTTATGGTGTATGGTTTTATTTGTTGTTGTAAAGCACTTTGAGATCTCCATTTAAAGGCGTTATAGAAAATAAAGTTTATTATAATTATACTCTAATATACAGTATTGTTCTGAAAAGAATTAGTCAGAATGGTTTTGCATTAATATTACTGCTGCTCTAATGTGTGTTGCATTTTACTTCTGAATATGTTCAAGGTTGTTAAATTTAAAGTTGCCTACTTCATATACTGTTGGGTTTAATCTACAACAATTTGTGTGAAAATACTTAAATGTGCTTCCTTGCAGTCCACCGCTGATTATTTTGAAAATGAAAGCAACAACATTTTGTCAGAATATTAACAAATTGATGCTAACTATATAAGAGGCTGCATCTGAAGGACTCGGACTGGCCATGCAGAGCACGGTTCAGCTGTCACAGCTGCCGCTGAACATTGAGCTGTTTAATGCCCTATTTATTTATTTTTCACCGTTTTTTTATGCTTAACTGCTTAAAAAATCCGGGTTGCAGACCTGTCTACATATGCATGGTCAAGACAATGAACTATATAAAATCACACCTTTGTAAGATATCAAAGTGTGTGAATTTTGTAGTTTTTACATTATTCAAGTAATCTCCAAGCAGTACCTGCATTTAAAGTTGTAATCCGGCAATTAAGGACGCAGCAAACCAGTGTAATTTACCTGGCCTCGGTCTTGGCTAAGCCTGAGGGACATCACAGTCTCCTCCATTATGACGTAAAACAAAAACATGATCAACTCTGGCTCCACCTGTCCTGTCCGGAGGGCAGCTCTCCTCTCGCACCGTTGCCATGCGACAGGAGCGGCAATCTGGAACACCTGGTGGCGCAATTAGGAAATCCTGCAAAGGCAGAGCATCTCAAGCACTTCCAAGGGTCCTTCGTGCACTTCAGAGGCGTGGCCTTCGAAGTCCATGCACTCTAGAGTGCGTACACTGAGTTTTGGGACAAAGCTCATGTCTTGGAATAAAGCCTTGCATATGGATCCGCACGTCTCACGTCTCGTTCGCCCCGTAACATTGTCAATTGTTTGAAAGGGTAAACTACACATCCTTGAGGCAAATCTCAGACATTTATTTAATAGTTGTTGTGCAGTTAATCTCATATGTGCAAACATATGAGTATGTTTTCTTAAACTTTAGCATTACAAATATGAAAGCATTGTAAAGGAATATGATTGTTTGAAACACAAGCAAAACAGCAACAGCATCACTTTTTTTTTTTTTACCTTGTGTCAGTGTGAGGCTGAAAAAGCCTAGAATGATGATGAAGATGCTGAACCGCATGATTTCCCGGTGTCTCTATTTTAAAATCAGAGAAAATCATGAACTACTCTTACAAGCACATACAGAGCCTTTGTCACGGGTGACGAATCTCGTACAGGCAGGAACTGGAAATGGAGCCCGAGTTTCCGCAGGGGCATTTCCGGTTGGGGACCGAGGAGGCTACCGGCTCTGGGTGTGTGGGTGGATGACGGAATTGATGATGGGAATTGTAATCAGGTGCGGGAGTGAGAGGAATAGAGTGGTGATTGGGGCGTGTGCTGCAGTGGGGGAGTATAAGAGGGCATTGTGATTCAGGTTTGGGAGCACTCGCGGTCGAGGGAATTGGAGGGATCGAAGGCTGGAGGGATTCGGAGGGCTCGAAGGGTTTGCTTGGAATCGTTCGGAGGTGGTTAAGTATTCGTGAAGAAGAAGAGAGAGATTTGGATCTAGGCAAGGTGAAGGTCGGGCTGAAGGAAGAAGTGAGGAACTGAAGTGAGGTCAGCATCTGGGGCGAGAGAGATCGCGTGGAACTCTATTCGGATTCTGGAACAATTGATGTCTCTGTGAATCGTATGACGATTGTAACTTTTGTGGAGGATTTATAGCTGCATTGAGTGATTTGCCCTTCACAGCCGCTTCCCATCTAGCTTCACATCAGCGAGTGGTGGACGAGACTCCATGCCTGCGCCTTCTCTATGAGTTGTGAGATTTGCAGTGCTTATATATATTTCACGTGTGATTACCTGTGTGGGTTGGAGTGAAACACAAGTGTGGGATCAAATTGCGGAAGGCATTGGTGGTTCTAGCAAACGCACCCATCTTTCTCTTTGTTTACATGCAGTAACCGAAGCCGCTAAAAGCTGTGAAGGCCCACTGATGCAGTTGAAAATACTCCTCTTTCTCTCTGTTTGAATCCAGTTGCAGAAGACGTTGAACGCTGTAAAGAGCCTGCTAAAGCTGTGAAGTATACATACCCTTCTCTCCGTCTGAGTTCAGTGAAGAGCCTGCTAAAGCTGAGAGGTACACGCACCCTTTCTCTCCGCCTGAGTCCCGTGAAGAGCCAGCTAAAGCTGTGAGGTAGATGTACCCTTCTTTCTGTCTGAGTCTAGTGAAGAGCCCGCTAAAGCTGTGAGAGTCCAGTGAAGAAGCCTGTTAAAGTTGCGACACGTATGCGCTTCCCCCTCCCTCTGGATCCAGTTGAAGAGAATGTTGAAGCCACTACAGTAATCGTTTTAAAGAGATGTTTTAAAGTGAATAAAGAGTTTTTTTTTTTTTTTAAATACCTACCTTTTGTTGTCCCGCTTGCTGTGTCCTGTGGTGCAGCTCCTCACGGTGGTGTACAAGTCAGGGGTGACGGCCGGTCATTTGAGTGCCCACCCCGACCTGTGATGTGACACCTTCATATGCCATATCATATTAGACTACTCACCTTTTTTCATGAATAAGAGTAAAGTACAGTAGCTTGTTCCCAGTATCTGGATTCTGTGCATGTTTCCGAATTTATTTATTAGGGGTCTGACCCTGATACCTGAGCAGGTGAAGTCATATCCTGCGAGGAAATAATTGGACACTATGAGACAAACCTTCATGTGCCGTTGTTTATGTTGTTGCTGGTTTGTTTGATCTGAGGATTTAGCATTTTTTGCTTTGGCTAACCATAGAATGATTAATTATTCAACTTCTCATCATAATCATCATAAATCCAGGAACCATACCAAAAAAATAATAATAATTTTCAGCTTCAAATGAAACCATGAACTGCATATATTCTTTCAGTTTTCACAATTTTGTTGACTAAGTTACACTGTCAAGAATATCTCCAAAACACACACACAAAAATAAAAAGTATGATAAAACTAGTCCAATATTTCAAATGTATTATGTCACAGTGGAGTGATCTGAACAAACCTTAAGCACTAAACTTCAGAATGTGTAAGTAGGTACGCTTCTGAACAAATAATCATATTACTAATTAAATCAACTTCATGTGACCAGCACCTGATGAAGATGCATCATAAATGTTTATAATTATTGCCTACATCTACTATAGAGATTATGATTATTACTACGAATAAAAAACTTTTTCTAAATTATTACGAGTTGTACTGTAGCGAAGGTCTAGACAATCAAAACACTGTTTCAGTAGCCATTGTGGTTTGTTTGCCCTTGAAATGAAATAAGCAATGTGCATTGTTCAGGTAGTCAACAATAGTACTTCATAAAAGAAATACTAATAAACAAAACAATCAATTAAGGAGTTTTCTATTAAACTTATTTTCAAGCTTTTACATCTAAATGTAGAAAAAAAAATCCCTCAAATGTTAAAGGCATGCAAAAACGATTATATTTAAGTCATACTATTAGTCATCACTTTTAAAACCAAATTTCACATTTTGGCATGTCTAGGCATCACTTGAAAATGTGAAAAACGCACAATATGATCATACTTTACATATCGCACACACTAGCTCAAACCCCTCTCTACATACCCTGGAAGATTTCAACTGCAGTTTACTTCTTTATTTAATGTTTTATTTAATAAAATAGTTAATTTACAGTATGAGGACTATGCAGATGATGAAATTTGATTAATTTGCACTTTACGCATAGAGTGCACATAAAAATGTAATTATACACTTGGCTTAAGAATGCAACTATTTTGTAGTTTAAGTTAGGATCAGGCTTTTTAAAAGAGCCAAGTTGTTTTAAAAAGTTCAATTTAAAGAGGTACATAGATTACGGTTTATTACATTTACTATTTGAGCTCACCGTATGTTTGCTCTCCTGATGAAACAGGAGAGCAAACTAAAATGTTTATTTGTTAACCAAAAGAACATTGTTGCATTTAATGTTTTTCCCCACATGTAGGCATAACATAATAAAATTGTAAGCAAATTTTTTCATCACAGGATGTGATTCATTTTGGTATTTAAAGAACTCATTTTCATTGAAGACATTTTTGCATGTTGTCACTGGGCAGAACATCTTGTCCTAAATGTCTCATCTTGATACAGAAGATATTGACACTGAATAATCTAACCCTCAGTAAATCTACAATAATTTCATGCTCCATGCTAGTAATTTATTGGGCAGAATCAGAATGAACATTTTCCACCATATATTCACTATTATTAGTTAGTCTAAATGTGAAAAGTGTTACTTCCATAATGAAATCAATCCGATCCTTTTGTCCTCCAGATTTTACAACGCAAATCTGATTTCCCTCAAATACTTTTGGGCATAAATCAAAAGCATAAAATGTACTGCATACACATCATTGTATTATATCTAGCAACCATGAAAATGGGAATAATATGCAAATTCCCTTCAAAATGTATTATTAGAATATCATTACAGTACATATCAAATACAGATAATCACTAGATTACATATCTCAAAGGTCCTATTTATACTTTTAATGATTTTAGAAAAAAGAGAGCATTAAATGGTAAATTTAGTCAAAGAAAAGTTTATTATTGTAAGAATGCAACTGTTTGTAGTTAAAGTTAAGTTAGATTCATTAATGTACAGTAATTACTGAACTAAAATTTACATAATATTCATGATTTTTAAATTATGAGCAGTTCTACTATTCCCCATTTCCTCTAAACAATATAGTTCAAACTTAACTTTACATTCTTTAAGTCCATTTAATAGTTTACTTTAAAAGATTTGCACTGAAGATTAAGGTCCTCTACATGTATTATTAGAATTGGGCATACGGTTGGTCTCTTCATGAAACACCTCTTCACCTTCAGCCCTTCTCCAGCTTATTTTGCTGTCATTTCCCAGCCCCATACTCTTCAGCTTTTCACTTATCTGGAAGACCAGCAAGAAATAAATATTTAAAAAAAAAACAATGAAAAATCTTGTCATACTTACAGGCTACATTTCTACATTAAGCTCAAGTTGCAACAATATTGATGATATGAGTAGTGCTGGCTAGCTGTAATGTAATGTATTTTAACACATTATTGTTTTCCTAAAACCCAGTACATACTCTGCACCAGAATTTGACAATGAAACTACACACAGTGTTAAAGGCAGATACAAACCTCATTCAGAATGGCCGTCTGTACTGAATGATCATTCAATGCGCATTTTCCATTACAGGAAAATTTCAGTCTGATGATCTGTTTTTTAGCAAACTTTTTTTCATCTAGAGAAATACAGAGCTAAAGTCATCCTCAACATATAAAATACATGTAAACATATCACAGTTGTTTGTAATATTTGTTTCAAGAGTGATCTACAAACCTTTTATTTGAATAATCTGTTTCTGTGAACTGGTGAAACTCACCTCCATGGCAGACAAAAGGCTGCTGTAGATCACATCTGTGTTGAGCCCATTTCCCAGAATTATTTCTTGACATGCCAACACAGTCACCAGATCCTGATCTCTGGGATGGTTGACCTGCTGCCTAGTATCTGAAGAAGCGGCTACAGTTGTCAGACCATTCCCAAGAGTCCTGGAACAGACCAACCCACAAAACCTCTGGAACTACAACAAGTTTATGTACACGAGACCAATCCTCTCTGTTGTGCATGGTGGACAGATCTGTGTGATACATTCTGCAGTAGCTCTGAGCATCAATCCAATTCTTCCACAAATCTACCCTGAGGTATCCAGTGCTTTCTATGAAGAAGTGAAAAAAAATTCAATCAGATCTCAACTTTATTTTCACCTAAACAATATATTTATTCACATAAACTCTTAACTCACCATTGTAACATGAAAAGCGAGTGGCATATGAGCATCCAGCAGTCCTCCATGTATATACTCCAATCAAAGCACAGTCGTTTGCACTCAGTGGTTCACCGCTGAGCCAGTTATTGAACTGTCCGAATGGATCTCCATTAGACCAACCCCAGCGTTTCTGTGTCCCCTTCTTCAGTCCAATCCACACTGATCCATTGTATCCAGCATCCACTATATTTATCAGCCTGTTCACATCAGCAATGCTGTCTACAGTAGCCAGATCAGTGAATCTCTCTCTGCAGTAACTCTGAGCCTCTGGCCACGACATGCTCACATTTATATAGTGGTACTGATGAGAAAGAGCAGAACTGCTCCAGAAGAGCCCTGTTCACATTAAGATGTTAAACCATCAATACATGAGCACATCATCATCAATACAGATTATAACCGACCACACCAACCTGACAACACAAGCAGCACAAACAGACTCCCGTCCATGGCTGCTCACACAGATCCTCTCTGCTGGATTTTAGAAAGAAATGACCAAACGAGTAAGGTTTTTCTATATCGAATTCAAGATTCGGTTACACTTTATTTCGATAGTCCACTTTAGACATTCTACTAACTATAAGTAACTTTGTAACTACATGTCAACTACATGTCAACTAATTCTCATTAATTTGTAACTACATGTCTACTTACTCTCTGTAGGGTAGGTTTAGGGTTAGTGGAATAAGTTGACATATACTTGCATAGTTTCTCGTAGTCAGTATGTTGTATGTTGTGGACCCATCAAAATAAAGTGTTAGAAGATATTAAGCAGTCAGTCTACTAATACTCTAATGACTGCTAGTTGACATGTAGTTGCACAGTTACTTACTGTTAGTAGAATGTCTAAAGTGGACTATCGAAATAAAGTGTTACCCAAGATTCAGATGACTAACTGTCAATTAACATCCATTAACATGATCACAAATCAAATTATGGCTAGATGTGATGTTTTAATTGCTTACCTCTAATTGATTTTTGTCCTGTAAATCCTTTGGAGTCTTCCAACTGCTACCGTTACCTCAAGAGGGCGATGGACATGAAAAGGAGTTTAACCCTTGATCTAGTTTCTAATTGGTTAACCTCTTAAGGGGTTAAAATAATGATGTTATAAATCAGTGCGTATTGAACACTCCCCACTCTCTTTGGTCCATTTCCAGTAAACACGCCCTTAAAAGTTCTTGGCCGTGCATTCTCAGAAATAAAGGTACAAAAGCATTCACTGGGGCGGTACATTTTCAAAAGGTACACCTTTGTACCTATTAGTACTTAAAGTGTACATATTTGAACCTAATATGTACCTTTAAGATACCAAAATTGACCCTTTAGGTACAAACATGTACCTTTTGAAAAGGTACTGCCCCAGTGACAGCTTTTGTACCTTTATTTCTGAGAGTGTGAAGAACAAAATAAGCTGCATTGTGGACTTGACCTTCAGCCAATTAGTCTAACAAATCCTGTCCCTCAATTGTACACTGATCAATTCCTTTTACCACGTTTAAATCCACATAATTTAACTGATTTTCCCCCTCACTAAATTACATTCCTTTTAACATTTAAACTTCAGGATGAGCATCAGAATTAGATGAAGAGGTTCAGTCTGCACCATAATATAATGTTATTTTCTCTAAAAGTTCAAGTCTAAAATGTTTATTTGTTTACGTAAAGAACATTGGAGCATTAAATTCTTTTGCCCACAGATATGACAAACACAATAAAAACATATGCTGATTTCTGTGATGGCAAGGTACGAAAAATGTTGATATTCAAATACTTCATTTTCATTGAAGACGTCTTTGCATGTTGTCACTGGTCAGAACATCTCGCCCAAAAACAGCTGAACTTGAAGATATTTTGACAATTTGTTTAACAAAATGTTCAACCTAGTAATCTTCATTACAGCAAAACAAATTATTTCATGCTCCATGCCAATCATACACTGCATTACACACACAGTATGTGACCCTGGACCACAAAACCAGTCTTAAGTAGCACGGGCAATAGCCAAAAATACACATTATGGGTCAAAATTATCTTTTTATTTTTTTTTTCCATGCCAAAAATCATTAGGATATTAAGCAAAGATCATGTTTCATGAATTTATTTTCTAAATTTCCTACCATAAATATATCAAAATGCAATTTTTGATTAGTAATATGCATCGCTAAGGAATTCATTTAGACAGATTTTGTCCCACTTTATATTAGGTGGCCTTAACTACTATGTACATACATTTAAATTAAACATTTGATACAATGCACTTATTGTGTACATACATGTTTTTACATTGTACTTATATTGTAAAAAATACCTATATGTACTTACATCTGTAATTAATTTCTGTAATTACATTTATAATTACACTGTCCACCCATCCCTTACACCTTAACCCACCCTTAAAACTACCCACACCACCAAACCTGCCCCTAACCTTACCCGTATCCCACCTCAATAGCAGCAAAAGTGTTTTGCAATACAATATGACCACAATAAGTACATTGTACTTATTTTTTTGATGTAAGTACATAGTAGTTAAGGCCACCTAATATAAAGTGTAACTACAGATTTTCTCAATATTTAGTTTTTTTGTATAAATCTCAGTTTTTAAAAACTGACCCTGACTGGTGTTGTGGCCCAAGGTCATATATATATATATATATATATATATATATATATATATATATATATATATATATATATATATATAGGTGCTGGTCATATAATTAGAATATCATCAAAAAGTTGATTTATTTCACTAATTCCATTCAAAAAGTGAAACTTGTATATTATATTCATTCATTACACAGAGACTGATATATTTCAAATGTTTATTTCTTTTGATTTTGATGATTATAACTGACAACTAAGGAAAATCCCAAATTCAGTATCTCAGAAAATTAGAATATTACTTAAGACCAATACAAAGAAAGGATTTTTAGAAATCTTGGCCAACTGAAAAGTATGAACATGGAAAGTATGAGCAGGGGCGGACTTAGTGATTTGGGGGCCCTAAGCAAATTTCAGGTACGGGGCCCCAACACAATAACTATATGCTCTTTTACGCCTAACCCTTATTTTGCTCGCTGGCTCTCTCTCGTTATAGCTATAATTATTATTTATTATAACTATTAGGCTACCCCTTCATAACTTAAGTAGCCTAAATAATTAGTCAACCTGATGCTATTCTAAAGCCATATTAAGCTACCTTATTTTTTTTTTTTTCGGATCTCCACAAAGAAGACATTATATAAAAAAAAAAAAATGCTTGCACTTGTCAATTTAATGAATTGTAAACTTCTTCAATCTTTTTACAAAAAGGATTAAAATGTCATAAAAATTATCCCATGCAGCTCATTCCGTATTCCAAGTGTTCTTAATGTACACGATAGGGTTTGCCGAGAAACAAATCAAAAATCTAATCTATTAAGCGAAAATCTCCAGTCATTGCATTCGTGCATTTATACGTGTTTTTGTTTATAGTTCATTTGCATTCATTTCGCGTTGGCGTGCCTAGGAAAAGCACACAAGAGAGTCATTTTGAGACATCAAGACAATTAAAATTATGACTTGAAACAATTTCTTTACTGAGGTGAATATATCTGCTCTGAGACAGTAAAAACAGCTTAGAATGCATGCAAAGAGCGCTCCGTCTGTAATCACTAAAAGCTGTCACTCACTTCAGTTCATTGCGATCTCACAGCGTTTCGTTAATAAGCTCTCTGCACAATGAATCTCTTATTTAGATCTTATCTACACGTTGTTATAATGAGAGGATTCACAAGCTTGCAGAACTCTGCACCTGACAAAAACTCGCCGTTATGAGTGATGAGTGAACATTTGACTCTCCATTACACAAACAGGCTACATACGGGTGCATTTGCCAAGCATGTTTCGCGAATATCAGAAGGGGCCCCCTGATTCCCCGGGGCCCTAAGCGGCCGCTTACCCCGCTTATTGGTCCGCCCCTGAGTATGAGCATGTACAGCACTCAATACTTAGTTGGGGCTCCTTTTGCCTGAATTACTGCAGCAATGCGGCGTGGCATGGAGTCGATCAGTCTATGGCACTGCTCAGGTGTTATGAGAGCCCAGGTTGCTCTGATAGTGGCCTTCAGCTCTTCTGCATTGTTGGGTCTGGCATATCACATCTTCCTCTTCACAATACCCCATAGATATTCTATGGGGTTAAGGTCAGGCGAGTTTGCTGGCCAATTAAGAACAGGGATACCATGGTCATTAAACCAGATACTGGTTGCTTTGGCACTGTGTGCAGGAGCCAAGTCCTGTTGGAAAATGAAATCTGCATCTCCATAAAGTTGGTCAGCAGCAGGAATCATGAAGTGCTCTAAAATTTCCTGGTATGCGGCTGCGTTGACCTTGGACCTCAGAAAACACAGTGGACCAACACCAGCAGATGACATGGCACCCCAAACCATCACTGACTGTGGAAACTTTACACTGGACCTCAAGCAACGTGGATTGTGTGCCTCTCCTCTCTTCCTCCAGACTCTGGGACCCTGATTTACAAAGGAAATGCAAAATTTACTTTCATCAGAGAACATAACTTTGGACCACTCTGCAGCAGTCCAGTCCTTTTTGTCTTTCGTGCCTTCTGACGCTGTCTGTTGTTCAAGAGTGGCTTGACAAGGAATGCGACAGCTGAAACCCATGTCTTGCATACTTTGGTGCGTTGTGGTTCTTGAAGCACTGACTCCAGCTGCAGTCCACTCTTTGTGAATCTCCCCCACATTTTTGAATGGGTTTTGTTTCACAATCCTCTCCAGGGTGTGGTTATCCCTATTGCTTGTACACTTTTTTCTACCACATATTTTCCTTCCCTTCGCCTCTCTATTAATGTTCTTGGACACACAGCTCTGTGAACAGCCAGCCTCTTTTGCAATGACCTTTTGTGTGTTGCCCTCCTTGTGCAACGTGTCAATGGTCGTCTTTTGGACAACTGTCAAGTCAGCAGTCTTCCCCATGATTGTGTAGCCTACAGAACTAGACTGAGAGATCATTTAAAGGCCTTTGCAGGTGTTTTGAGTTAATTAGCTGATTAGAGTGTGGCACCAGGTGTCTTCAATATTGAACCTTTTCACAATATTCTAATTTTCTAAGATACTGAATTTGGGATTTTCCTTAGTTGTCAGTTATAATCATCAAAATTAAAAGAAATAAAGATTTGAAATATATCAGTCTGTGTATAATGAATGAATATAATATACAAGTTTCACTTTTTGAATGGAATTAGTGAAATAAATCAACTTTTTGATGATATTCTAATTATATGACCAGCACCTGTGTATATATATATATAGAGAGAGAGAGAGAGAGAGAGAGAGAGAGAGAGAGAGAGAGAGAGAGCCTTTGTGAGTTCCTGGCATTGTATAATGAGATTTTAAAGGGAAAGATCACCCAAAAATTAAAATACTGTCATCATTTACTCAGCCTCGAGTTATTCTGAACCTGTATGAATTTCTTTGTTCACCTCAACACAAAAGAAGATATTTTGAAGAATGTTCATAACAAGAAGGTTTCTGGGCCCCGTTGACTTTTTTTTCATACTATGAAAGTCATGCAGCAGCTGTTTGGTTACCAGCATTGTTCCCAATATATTCTTTTGCGTTCAACAGCAGAAGGAAACTCATACAGGTTAAGAAAAACAACTGAATTTTCATTTTTGGGTGAACTATTCCTCGAAAGCATCCTGATATAGCTGCCATTGCCATTTGTGTCAATAATGCGAATCAAACATCAGAAAGAAAATCACTCCATATCCTTCACTGAATCACTTTTGTAAAATAAGAATTAATCTATATTGAATTTATACAGTGTAGACTATTCAGTCTATTTGTACATTTACTTTACACAATATAATGTTTTTTTAATCAGTGCTTTAAGTTTTTCAAGTAGGTCGATTTATGTATCTTTGTTCTTTTGTCATTCATGACTGTTTACTTGTCTTAAGTAAGCTTGGTTTTACTTAGGCTAGTATTATTTTTTTTGTGATATTGTAATTAGTAACAAGAATTATGAAATTTCAGGGCATCAAAAATGTTGATAGGATAAAAATCTTATTTAAAGCTATATATCATTTTTGTGATGGGGGGCCCTGCAGTAAGTCATAGCCCCGGGGCCCAGTGAGGTCTTAATGCGGCCCTGTCTGTAGCTGATTACTCTTTTCTTTATGGACTCTACTGACATACTGCAGACAGCAGGTCTCTTCTAAGAGATACACAACAAAGATATTTAATGTATCAACATCAGTGTTGGGCACGTTACTTTAAAAAAGTAATTAGTTATAATTACTAGTTACTTCTCACAAATAGTAACTGAGTTAGTAATTGAGTTACATCATTATAAAAGTAATTAATTACCAGGGAAAGTAATTATTGCGTTACTTTTTAAAAAATGTTCAAATGTCAGATAACTTTGGATGCCCCAATATTAAATATGTTAAATTAATGAAATGGACACTAAAAAGAATAAATTATTATTAAACATTGTACATTAATCTACACTATTTATCTACTGACACTTAGTATCAGTCAGTCAAGCATTACAATATAATATTATGATAATTTTATATTATATGATGATAGAACTTTAGTTATTAGAATAACCAAGTATGAATACATATTTGTCATCAATATAAAACGCACTAAGGATTAATGAGCTGCTGGGTTTATGAATATTAATCACGTTGTCTGAGTTCGCTCGAATTGATTTGCTGAAATCAAAACAGGGAGGATAATAGGTGAGCGCCAGCCAATGAGATTGTCGTTTGCGCATTAGTTCCGCCCACTACCAGAGAACCCGGCAGTTCTTAAAATCTGATGAATTCAAAAGGATCTCCGTTATTTTGACAGGAAAATACAACAAAGAGTATCGTTTACATGTAGCGCGTCAATTCTGCATGTTATGAAAGACTCTCTCGCTCTGTATCTTTCTTTGCGTGCGTGTATGTGAGAGAAAGCGACGGCGAGTCGTGTGCTTCACACTAGAGTTTACGGTACGTCAAATACAGCTACACTGCGCATCCATTCAGATGAACTGAAAAATTAAATTGTAATAATATAATATAGTAACGCCACATTTTATTGTCAGTAACGGTAACGGCGTTGTAACGGGGGAAACAGTAATTCGTTTGATTACTCGTTACTGAAAAAAATAACGCCTTTAGTAACACCGTTTATTTATAACGCCGTTATTCCCATCACTGATCAACATGCATTGATCCGAATCCATATGCAATACATTTATTTTTATTGTGACTCTAAATTAGTTAATAAGATTTATTATGCAAAGAAAACACAAAATGTCCAGTAACCAGCAAGCATCATTAGAGAAATATGGAGAGGTGAACTCTTTTTTATGAAAAGTATTTCTTTATAACAACAAAAGCTTCTTTTTTTTTTAAAGCCAATTCTTTATTCATCCCAGTAGGAAACAACCTCTTCAAACAGAAGATCCAAAATGCCTCTTTTCTTTTAAAATTAGAACAATATCACATCTGCTTAATTATGTGCTCAATACTAAAAAAAAAAAAAAAAAAAAAAAAAAAGACAGGACGATGGCCTTCTTTAAAGGGTTTAGCTGCTGGTTTTGTTATATCACCTTTTTATTTAAACTCCTGTGTTCAGTGATATGATCTCTTAAGTGACAAGATGTTTCTCTGACATAAATGCTTAAATATCTGACATTTTTAGTATTGCATGTGATAATGTCACGGTCTCACCTGTCTCACCAGCTCTCTCACCTCTCACCAGTTGAACCGCACTACATTTCCCAGCATCCCTCTGGTCACTCACCTGCACTCCATCTGTAATCACTCACACCTGACTGCCATCAAGGAATCCTCTGCACCTGTTACCACCGATCAAGCTCTCTATATTACTTCACTCAATCCATTACCTCACTGTCTGGTCTCAAGGTCGCAAGCTACTCACTTCTCGACTCACCTCTTGGATTTCCAGGATCCTCCGTGCCGTAAGCTTTTATGACCGACCTGTCACAAAGAAAACGAAAGCCTGGGTGTTGGACGAACCTTCTAAGTTTAACGAACTCCTTGATTGATGTTTATGTTTTGTTTGAAATCCTTCGGGATCAATTTGAGTTTGTGAAAAGGAAATAAAAGAAAAGTATTTCCTCTAACCTTGTGTCTGCCTCTCTGTCCACACCTGGCAGATAAAGCATGTACTGTTTATATCATCTTTATAAATCTAATGTTTAAAGCATTTGGCATTTTTTATATTTTTGCTGAGATATATTATTCCTGAAAGGGTCTTGGTTCCAGACTCCTTTGGGGTACCTGCTTTACCTAGTTTGTCCCTGATATTTCTGGCTCTATTGTAAGCAATAAGAGCAAGATCTTTGAATGTATCCTTTAGGGATGGATCATATTGCCGAATATCCCAGAATTTTTCCACCACATTTTTTTATATTAAAAGGTTTTGGTGAATAAGTGGTACAACATGTAAGACCTGACCCTTACCATCATTTTGTGAAGTCTCCAGGACATTCTCTCCAGAAAACATTTGACTAGAATGAAAAAATAATGAATCAAAAAATAAATAAATGAAAAATACAGGATCTTAATGATTTTAATGCACATTTAAAACTATTTAACTAAATCATTCAATAAAACAGGTTTGTGATTAATAAATCATGCAATTTATTATTATTATTTATTTATCATTATCATTCAATTCTTTTGGTTTGTTTCCCCCCTTTGAAATTAAGTTGATTTCCGATTGCCACCAGAGGTCGCCCTTCCATTATATTGACTTTCACACCACGCAGACTGTTACGCATCACCCTGGATTGCATTTCCCATCATACATTGCACTGATTACACACAGCTGTACCAATCACACGCTCACCTAAAAACTATTGCACACACTATACAACACCCACTCAGATCCTGCTCAGGTGGCTGAGTATTGTTGAGTGTATATCACTCTTCTAGTGATAGCTACATTACGGAGCCATTCCAAGTTTCCGGTCCTAGTTTCTAGTTCTAGTTTAAGTCTAGTCATTTTGTGTTGCCTTGTTGTCTGGTTCCTGATCTTCTGCCTGTGTATCTTGGATTAACCCTTTGCCTGCTGTTTCGGGCTGTGTTTGCACCTTGCCTGGACTATTGTTTGTGTTATTTGGATTACACCTCGTCAAGCCCTCTGGATATTGTTCGCTAATCGTAGACCCACGCTAGCCCTAGGAATATTCTTTGGCTTGCCTGTGTTATACCTGTTTGCCATTGTTTGACTTGACTTTTTTGTGACCACGTCTTGGAATAAAGGCTTGCGTATGGATCCGCACGTTGCACATCTCACGTCTCACGTCTCACGTCTTGTTCGCCCCGTAACATTGTCAATTGTTTGAAAGGGTAAATTACACATCCTTGCGGCAAATCTGAGACATTTATTTAATAGTTGTTGTGCAATTAATCTCATATGTGCAAACATATGTTTTCTTAAACTTTAGCATTACAAATATGAAAGCATTGTAAAGGAACATGATTGTTTGAAACACAAGCAAAACAGCAACAGCATCACATTTTTTTTATTACCTTGTGTGAGGCTGAAAAAGCCTAGCAAGATGATGAAGAAGATGCTGAACCGCATGATTTCCCAGTGTCTCTACTTTAAAATTAGAGAAAATCATGAACTGCTACTCTTACAAGCACATACAGAGCTTTCATATGCCATATCATATTAGACTGCTCACCTTTTTTCATGAATAAAAGAGTAAAGTACAGTGGCTTGTTCCCAGTATCAGGATTCTGTGCATGTTTACAAATTTATTTATTAGGGGTCTGACCCTGATACCTGAGCAGGTGAAGTCATATCCCGTGAGGAAATAATTGGACACTATGAGACAAACCTTCATGTGCCGTTAGTGTTGTTGCTGATTTGTTTGATTTGTGGATTTAGCAAATGAAACCATGAACTGCATATATTCTTTCAGTTTTGTTGATTAAGTTACACTGTCAATGTAACTGTCAAGAATATCTCCAAAACACACACACAAAAATAAAAAGTATGATAAAACTAGTCCAATATTTCAAATGTATTATGTCGCACTGTAAGTTTATTCACACCACAACCACAGACCCGTGACATGAGGTCTATAGAAGTTCATCTCGTCAATAAAAATAAAATAATATTTCCTTCAGTTTAATAATAAACATTGTCAATAATAAATGTTGAGTTTCAATCAAAGGAAAAGGTTCTTTTAATTACTGAAGGTACTTGCCTATAATGATACAGTCTTGTAATTGTTATATAGCACAATAAGGATAAATGATCTATCTAAATACAGAGAGAAGTAGACAGAAAGGGATGAAACTGATGCAGATGTTACAAAGTTCAAGGAGCAACATTTGCGTGCACCAGGAAATAGCGGCACAAAGCACAGCTCAGTTTTAACTTGTTTAAGTAGGTCAGAATAGATTTAAAACATGCATTAATTCATAAACAATGAAAGCTGTGTTTCCCAGAAACATCCAGTTAAGTTGATCGTAGCAGCCACAGGTGATAATAGTTTTCATGATCAACTTACTTTAGGTTCATTTTTAGGAAATGCAGCCCTGATTGCATGACCAAAAATGAATAATTTTCTGTAAAGTTTATCTAATTACTGCATTTGCTGCACGACTAAAAGTAAACTGCTTTGTATGAAGATCTTAATTTCCATTTAATGGAGAAGGCATCCAGTCATACTTTCTGACAATGAAACACGTGTCTCTGATCAATAGATCACACAATTTAGCTGTGACTATGCCCAGAGTTGATTGATCATAATTTTTTTTATTGTCTGTCTCTATTGGATTGGAAGTGTATTGCAATTTCAAAATAACAGGAATTTATGCCATAAATATGAAACATTAAGTTTCATTTTTAGTATGTACAATAATGAAAGCAAAAGATATAACTGCAATCACCAGTATTTTTTTTTTTTTTTTAAGTTCATTGCAAAGACCTGTAAATACTTAACAGCACAGGCAACATACAACATAAAAATATAAGTAACAGGGAAAACAATTTACTTTTGCTACTCTGATAAAGTGTTCAGAAGTACAGCTTGGACTGAGGAGTCCATGTTTGTCCTTGTTCCATACACTCTAAAAATGCTGGGTCAAATATGGACAAACCCAGCGATTGGGTTGTTTTGTCCCAGCAGTCAAATCAAAATGAAACAGATATTTATTTATATATTTGTTTTTGGTGTGTTACATACTTCCCATCTAGGGTTGAGCAGCCAGTAACAAAGCAAATAAATTAAAAAAAAAAAAAAAAAGAAAAAGAAAAAAAAAAAAAAACCTAGGAGAGAAAACCAGGGCATCCAACCTCCTGTCCCAGAATCAACACAAACACCAGTTCAAATTAATTTCTTTTTAATTTGAATAAAGATAAGTCAACAAAAACAAGCTCAAGACAAAAATAAAAGGTAATCAAACATATAGGGAACAAAACCTTCAGGGGAGAGCTAAGCCAAAATAACAAACAAAACCAAACTAACTAACCCAAAGATTTTTATACATTTCCTAGATGAAGATAAACCCAAAAATAAAAGTACACAAAACTTCCCTCTCTTCCCATCTACCCAAAACCAGGAGAAAAGAGAAGTACAAACAAAAATGGCACCCTCCCCCTACGTTCCCTTAAATAAAAATAAACATAAGAAGTTACTATTAAACCCAGTTAACATAAAACAATAATAATCAAACAATTCTTAACAACCTCAGTTCTCTTTCTCCTTAAGAGTAACACAAGATCCTGAGTTCACTTACTCAGAAATAAAAATCAACCAAAATCAAACAACAAATGAGTCTGGGCAACCAGGAGGAAGCATAGCCCTGGTAAAAGAAAGTCTCTCTCTCCTCCTCCATAGATCCACCACTTCTTATCCACTTCCTATCCCATCGTCATCCAATCACTGCAGGCCTCACTGATTGAACACAGCTGATTGGAATTCCTATCTCATGATGAGAGAGAAAAAGAGATAAAAAGAAAGCAAACAAAAACACATCCAATACCTCCATGCACAATTACAAAACACATTAAATAAGTCCTTGGACGTAACAGGTGAAACCTTTCCACCCTCATTTATGGCTAATTTTTGAGTACCATTTAGTAGTTAATCAGCAGCATAAGGACTCACAAAATTCAAAATGTTTACTTTTAGAACTACACAGATAAAATTGAAAACAGAAATTGTATTATGTTACGTGAAGCAGACCAGACAAAGAGAATGATGGACAATACTGAGGAGTTTATTGAGATCGGCAAACTGGTAAGTATGGCAGGATGAGTGAGAGGGTAACTGAGACATAGATGAACGATTAAGGATATCTTGATGTTGGTTGCATTGCCAGGAACTTGTAGAGGACTGGATGAGCACACACCTAAGGCTGATTCCAAAGGCGAGCTGGGGCGACGGTAGAAGACAGACAGGCGTAGGAGATACGGAAGACCACTGATGACCTGGGACAGAAGATAAGTACTCAATAGGTAAGTTTCTGAGCATAGAAGGTGAGAGTCCACTGGATGTGAGGTGTGTGCTTAAGTAGTGCTGATCTAATGAGTGTTGATGAGGTGCAGGTGGCTTGGGTTAAAACTCAGGTGACTGTGATCTCTGTGTGAGATTGGTGGTGGAGCCTGGTTGATCCGTGACATATTAAATACAAACAAAATATAGTAAATATGTAACTACAATTTGTCTATATATTTGTTTATTAGGAGCAAACTTAGGGTTTTGCTGACTCTTGTAAGGTTGCTGCGGATTGAATGAATGTTGATTGCTCTTATTGATCTTATTCTTGAGAGATTGCTGTGGTCGCTGGGCCCGTGGAGGCTGAACAAATTTTTGTGCTGCACAACGCCGATGTGAAGTTTGCCTATGCCTGGGTCTGTCGCCACACACTTTCCTTGTCAAAGACAGTCTGTACACTCTCCGCATAAGGACATGGACCCATTTTTCTCTGGGGTCAGTGCAAAAATCACAGCCATCTTCCAGTGTGAAGCTGCAGAGACAGAACTGCATGAAAGACTTCCTACCTGAAATGCGATGAATGCATATTCAAAATTCATACGCAATAAAGATTTTTAAAGCTGTAAATTAAAGATTATTGGAGTACGGTTTACTACTGCAGTATATCAAAATTTCACATTATTTCAGTGTGTTACTTTCTAATTTTTTGTAATTGTTTGTGAAATTTAATAGCAATTTAGTGTAGCAGATAACTATACAGTGGGGTATTTTTTTTTTTTTACATTTCCAATATATAATAAAGCCCCCAGGTTTTTTTATGTCATCTTAGACTTTTTGACCCCACTGTAATAAGCAGCTAGAATCCACATGTTTCAGTCTATAACTATATAAGCAATAAATAAGGACACAGTTCATTTTGGGAAGCATAATTTCCTTTAAATTTTTACATTTTACACACATTTTTCTGATAGATAGCAGACTCATACAGGCCACCTTTATGCATAAAAACAGTTATAAATCAGTCAGTCAGACAGATGTTGCTTACACAATAGCTGGGAAGTCACAGCGTCCGCCCAGCTCTTGTTTTCTGTAACTGATCGCTTTGTTCCTCATGGACATTTAACTTTCGTGATGTATTGCGGACAGCAGTCCTCGTCTAAGAGACACACTACATTAACATGCAACAGAACTGCTTTCATAGTTCAAATGGATTAATGATGTACATTTATGCATAATGGCAGCATCATCGTGTGTGTTTTTTACCTTGTGCCAGTGTGAGGTAGAGGAAGCCCAGGAGGACGATGAAAAAGATGCTGAACCGCATGATTTCCCAGTGTCTCTGCTGTACAAATGAGAGAAAATCATGAACTGTTTCACTAGATACATTCACAAACACACAAAGAGCATCTGCTCACCTTGTTTCTTAAAGCGCACTTTCTTGAACTTATTTATAATGAGCCCACATCCTTCAGGGAAATGACGGGTCATTATGACATAAACACGTGTCATTTTTTTTATGTGGTTTCTGATTTGTCAGTCTGTGCATTTATTGCTTTGGCTTACCATCATAAGACTAATGGTCTGATTTGATTGTACCCCTCATGACAGTTTTGTTTTTTTTACCACATTTTCATTCAGCTCTATGTGACTGCTTCTGTTGAATAATGAAAAAAGCTTAAATATTATTGAATTTTATTGATTTCATTGTTTGTTGTGGTTACAATGTAACTGTGACTGTCAGTGATGTTTGTTCCCAAAAAGGTGGAATATATAGAATATACTTCAGTTAATCAATTCTGTAATGTTAAAAGTTAAAGGAACACTCCACTTTTTTTGGAAATAGGCTCATTCTCCAACTCCCCCAGAGTTAATAAATTGAGTTTTACCGTTTTTGAATCCATTCAGCCGATCTCCGGGTCTGGCGATAGCACTTTTAGCATAGCTTAGCATAGATCATTGAATCCGATTAGACCAGTAGCATCGCGTTCAAAAATGACCAAAGAGAGTAGTTCCTAATCATATCAGCCTAGAAAATCGCAACTTTTCATTTTCCGCCGGTCTTAGTACACGATATAACTACAGAAGAGTCGAGTTTTAAATTGGAAAACTATCGAAACTCTTTGGTCATTTTTGAACGCGATGCTACTGGTCTAATCGGATTCAATGATCTATGCTAAGCTGTGCTAAAATTGCTATCGCCAGACCCGGAGATCGGCTGAATGGATTCAAAAACGGTAAAACTCAATTTATTAACTCTGGGGGAGTTGGAGAATGAGCCTATTTCCAAAAAAAGTGGAGTGTTCCTTTAAAGGATGTAACAAGGAGGATTTTATCTTATATGGAAATCCAGTGAACTACTGACCCAGTTTTAAACAATAAAATTAATCATTTCTGAGAACGAAACAATCTCTGAATGAATCAACTGAAACAGCATATCACACAGTTTATCAGAGACCAAGTTGATGCATCATAAATGTTTATTATTATTGAAATTATGTCATAAATATGAAAAAAGAAAAAAAAAAAGTTTCACTTGGAGTATACAATGATGAACGCAAAAGAGATTACTGGTAATCTCCAGGAAGATTTTAAAGTGTATCGCAGTCAGAGACCTGTAAATAATTACAGCACAATCAACATACAAGGTCAAAAATTTCATATGTTAACATATATCTTGCCTATAGAAATATGTATGTGTCACGGTTTGGTGCGGGAGAGATGACGACAAAGGAGGATAGTGCTCAACAGTCTTTAATAATCCAAACACAAGGGAAGCCATCACAAACATACATCGACGAGATCGGACAGTGAAAGACAGAACTAAATGAACTTATAAAGGGAACATAATTAAGGCTAATGAGGGGGACACACCTGAACATAATAACACAATCAGACAAGGGTGGAAATTAGGTCACACAGAGCACATGGGGAATGAAAACACGACCGAACAGTCCAGGGGTGTGACATTACCCCCCCCCTCCCGGAAGGTGCGTCCTCGCACCGTGGAACAACAGAGGGGAGGGAAACGGGTGGGAACAAAAAGGCGGAGGCTCAGGAGGAGGACGGACCACCGGAAGGGGGCCGGCTGACAGAGACCAGGGAGGTGACGAAGGAGGGAGGAGCCAGGGAGGAGACAGGAGGGACCCGGAGCAGGAGGAGCCTGGCAGGACCCAGGCCACAGTCATGATGATGGCCCACGGTGGAGCCGACGGAGGGAGGAGCCATGGAGGAGGGATGGCCGCCGACTCCAGGGGGCCGACCGACGGCAGCGGAGCAGGTGGTGGAGGAGCCCGAGGTGGAGACGGAGAGCCGACGAGCCAGGGGGATGCCGAGGATCCGGGGGGCCAAGGTGGAGCCGAGTGCTCTGGTGACTGAGGCAGAGGCGTAGCTCCGGAGATCCGCGGCGAAGCCGGAGCGACTGAGGACCAAGGTGGAGCTGGCAGGAGGAAGGAGCCCAACTGAGCTGGTGGGACGGAGTGACGAGGTGCAGCCGGAGGAGCGGAGTCCTGAGGCGATGGCGGGTCGACGCCCGACCAAAGCGGAGCCGGAGGGACGAGGGAGCCCGGTGGAGCTGGAGGATAGACGGGTGACGGTGGAGGCGAGGGAGCTAGGAGCCGAGGTGGAGCCACTGGGTCAACAGACCGAGGCTGAGTCCAGGCCGAGGAGGTTGGAGGCGGAGGTGAGGGATACTCCAGCCCCGGCAACGCTGGAGGATGGCAGTCCCGTGGGGCTCGCACCGCATTGATGGCGGGCTGAGGGCGAGCAAAGGGGCTGCCAGACGACAGCGGTGGAGGAGGCAGGAGCGGGTGGGAGGGCGGGCATTTGTGAGGGGCCGGCACTGGTCGGTGCTCTTGTAGCGCGGGCTCTGGTTTGCGCTCTTGCAGCGCGGATTCTGAGGGGCGCTCTTGCAGCGCGGAGACAGGGAGGTGCCTTCTTGGCGCAGGCACTGGGCGGCGCTCTTGCAGCGCGGGTTCTGGTTTGCGCTCTTGCAGCGCGGAGACAGGGAGGTGCCTTCTTGGCGCAGGCACTGGGCGGCACTCTTGCAGCGCGGGTTCTGGTTTGCGCTCTTGCAGCGCGGATTCTGAGGGGCGCTCTTGCAGCGCGGAGACAGGGAGGTGCCTTCTTGGCGCAGGCACTGGGCGGCGCTCTTGCAGCGCGGGTTCTGATGGGCGCTTTTGCAGCGCGGGCTCTAGGGGGCACTCGTTAGGCTCTGAGCTGGACGGAACCAGCGGAGGCGAAGGTGGGCTGGACGGGACCAGCGGAGGCAAAGGTGGGCTGGACGGGACCAGCGGAGGCAAAGGTGGGCTGGACGGGACCAGCGGAGGCAAAGGTGGGCTGGACGGGACCAGCGGAGGCAAAGGTGGGCTGGACGGGACCAGCGGAGGCAAAGGTGGGCTGGACGGGACCAGCGGAGGCAAAGGTGGGCTGGACGGGACCAGCGGCGGCAAAGGATCCGTTTCCCAGTTAATGAGATCCCCTTCAAAGTCCAGCAGCCCCAGATGAATAATCAACTCATCCTCAGCCGTGATACAGGGGGCGGAGCTCCACTCCGCGCTCACACCGTCCACGGCTGGCTCCCTCGCGATGGGCACTGTCGCCGGCTCTCGCACCTGATCTGACGTATTGGGCTCAACTTCCGGGGCGATCTTCTGCTCAGTCGCTCGGCTTCGCGCTGGCTCGCAGATCGCGGCAGGGAATGGCTCTCCGTCATCGGTGGGCTCGGGCTGATGCTCCGTACCGCTGGGAGTTGGTGGGCTGGGCTCTGGGTCTGGAGTGGATCTGGCGAGATCATCCTCGGGTGAGACGGTGAGGGGTGATCCGTTTCTCACCAGAATCCACTCTACGAAGGCGGCAAAATCCTCTCGAGGACCATCCGCGGACGACAGCGCTCTGCACGCGGTGTTCAAACTTGCGTCGTAGAATGAGCAGAGCGTGCCGTCCGGGTAGCTGGTGGCATTTGCTAACATCAGGAACAGTCTGGTGTGGTCCTCGAGAGATCTTTCTCCCTGCTCCAGCAGGAGGAGGAGGAATTTGGGTCGCACAAGGGGGTCCATAGAACAAAAACAGAAAATAAAAACTGGTGAAAAATAGAAATTAAAACGAGGGGAAACACGCCGCTTACTTTCTTAGGGTCCGATCTTCTGTCACGGTTTGGTGCGGGAGAGATGACGACAAAGGAGGATAGTGCTCAACAGTCTTTAATAATCCAAACACAAGGGAAGGCATCACAAACATAGATCGACGAGATCGGACAGTGAAAGACAGAACTAAATGAACTTATAAAGGGAACATAATTAAGGCTAATGAGGGGGACACACCTGAACATAATAACACAATCAGACAAGGGTGGAAATTAGGTCACACAGAGCACATGGGGAATGATAACACGACCGAACAGTCCAGGGGCCTGTACCATGAAGCCGGATTAGCTGGCTAGCCAGGTAAGTTTCAGTTTAGTTTGCCCCAACTCTGGGTTTTAGGTACCATGAAGGTAGCTCGGCTTTAAGCGTTGTTTGTCGCCATGGTATCTTATGCTGCACGGCTAACCTGCTCCGGGGCAGGTTATGTTCTGGATTTGAGATCTCAGACTGAAATTCGACCAATCAGCTGTGATCAAAGAAACATATAGGTGATGTCACATATCCCAGTGTCGGTTGCAATGGCTTCACCTTTTCTACCAAATCCTGTGGACATCTCCGCACAAATTGTTAGACGAGCACTTCGTAGAGAAAGAGTTTTTAGGGACAGACAAAATCCCCTAGCTTTTCCTGATACTTACTTGTATGAAAGATACAGATTCTCCGCGGAAGGAATCTCTTATATTTGCGAACTTCTTGAGCCGCACATATCAAATGTGACACGTCGAAGTCATGCTCTTACTGTACCGCAAATGGTATGCATTGTGTTGCGTTTTTTTGCAAGCGGTACGTACTTGTATGCGGTCGGTGATGCAGAGAACCTTGGGAAAAACACGGTTTGTCGAACCATTCGCAAGGTGGTCCTCGCACTGCAGGGGTACATGAATAGCTTCATAGTGTTCCCTGGACATTTATCGAGTTTTCCGAATGTCACACTTTTTTCTGTTTGCTGCAAAAAAGTTTTTGTGAAAATGTTCACGAAAATAATAAAAGGTTATGGTAAATACTCACCACTTTGAATGATATTTTTATATTTTGTCTTTATCTGCTGCCAAGAACGTTTGTAGTTGGGGTTGCATCTAAAAATCAATGAATAACCTATTAATCTATATGAAGTAGGCCTAATATACAGTCACATTTTTATACACAAATACGTTTATACATACAGTATACGTATATACACACACACATTTTAATTTAAGCAGTAATACATTTTTAAAATAAAACTAACTGTTAACATACGTCTAATGCACAATGAAGTAACATGAGTAACTTGAACTAACGGAATTAACATTAGATTAATAAATGCTGAAAAACTATCATTCATTGTCAATTCATGTTAGCTAATGCATTACGTTCTCTAAACAAATACAACCTTATTGTAAAGGCATCATATACACGCACGCACACACATACATCATTTTTTAATTAATATTGAATGTATATTTGTTTAACTTACGCATTAACGCAATCAGCGATCTTTTTCCAACATTCTTCTCTTGCTTTGGCAGCAGATACAGTATTACTGCGTGCTTGAAGCACATGTTTATATTCTTCATACTTATGAATAATTATTTCTTGCTCCTCCGCAGAAAAATATACAGCTCTCGCTCTATCCATATTGAACGCGATTGGTTGTTCGGTGCCGACGTCACTCTTTTATGTGCACGCGCCCGTGGAGTAATCATAGCTTAAGGATCAAAGCCCGAGTTGACAGAGAAAGTTGATGAGCTGCTTCATGGTACCAATTAAGCCTGATTGCATCGGTTTGGTTTTGTCAACTCAAAACTAATCCTGTAACCCCGAGTTTGTTTAGCCACCATCATGGTACAGGCCCCAGGGGTGTGACAGTATGTTTATGTATGTGGTGCATAGTACAAACCCGATTCCAAAAAAATTGGGACACTGTACAAATTGTGAATAAAAAAGTAATGCAATAATTTACAAATCTCATAAACTTATATTTTATTCACAATAGAATATAGATAACATATCAAATGTTGAAAGTGAGACATTTTGAAATGTCATGCCAAATATTGGCTCGTTTTGGATTTCATGAGAGCTACACATTCCAAAAAAGTTGGGACAGGTGGCAATAAGAGGCCGGAAAAGTTAAATGTACATGTAAGGAACAGTTGGAGGACTAATTTGCAACTTATTAGGTCAATTGGCAACATGACTGGATATAAAAAGAGCCTCTCAGAGTAGCAGTGTCTCTCAGAAGTCAAGATGGGAAGAGAATCACCAATTCCCCCAATGCTGCGACGAAAAATAGTGGAGCAATATCAGAAAGGAGTTTCTCAGAGAAAAATTGCACAGAGTTTGAAGTTATCATCATCTACAGTGCATAATATCATCCAAAGATTCAGATAATCTGGAACAATCTCTGTGTGTAAGGGACAAGGCCTAAGACCTTTGTTGAATGCCCATGGTCTTCGGGCCCTCAGACGACACTGCATCACTCATCAGCATGATTCTGTCATTGACATTACTAAATGGGCCCAGGAATACTTCCAGAAACCACTGTCGGTAAACACAATCTGCCATGCCATCTGCAGATGCCAACTAAAGCTCTATCATGCAAAAAGGAAGTCATATCTAAACATGATCCAGAAGCACAGGCGTTTTCTCTGGGCCAAGGCTCATTTAAAATGGACTGTTTCAAAGTGGAAAAGTGTTCTATGGTCAGACGAATCAAAATTTGAAGTTCTTTTTAGAAAACTGGGACGCCATGTCATCCGGACTAAAGAGGACAAGGACAACCCAAGTTGTTATCAGCGCTCAGTTCAGAAGCCTGCATCTCTGATGGTATGGGGTTGCATGAGTGCGTGTGGCATGGGCAGCTTACACATCTGGAAAGGCACCATCAATGCTGAAAGGTATATCCAAGTTCTAGAACAACATATGCTCCCATCCAGACATCGTCTCTTTAAGGGAAGACCTTGCATTTTCCAACGTGATAATGCCAGACCACATACTGCATCAATTACAACATCATGGCTGCGTAGAAGAAGGATCCGGGTACTGTAATGGCCAGCCTGCAGTCCAGATCTTTCACACATAGAAAAAATTTGGCGCATCATAAAGAGGAAGATGCGACAAAGAATACCTAAGACAGTTGAGCAACTAGATGCCTGTATTAGACAAGAATGGGACAACATTCCTATTCCTAAACTTGAGCAACTTGTCTCCTCAGTCCCCAGACATTTGCAGACTGTTATAAAAAGAAGAGGGGATGCCACACAGTGGTAAACATGGCCTTGTCCCAACTTTTTTGAGACGTGTTGATGCCATGAAATTTAAAATCAACTTATTTTTCCCTTAAAATGATACATTTTCTCAGTTTAAACATTTGATATGTCAGCTATGTTGTATTCTGAATAAAATATTGAAATTTGAAACTTCCACATCATTGCATTCTGTTTTTATTCACAATTTGTACAGTGTCCCAACTTTTTTTGGAATCGGGTTTGTACTTTTTGAACATACAGGTGCTGGTCATATAATTAGAATATCATCAAAATGTGATTTATTTCACTAATTCCATTCAAAAAGTGAAACTTGTATATTATAATCATTCATTACACACAGACTGATATATTTCAAATGTTCATTTCTTTTAATTTTGAAGATTAGAGCTTACAGCTCATGAAAGTAAAAAAATCAGTATCTCAAAATATTATAATATTTACATTTGAGTTTGAATAAATGACCATCCCTACAGTATAAATTCTGGGTATCTCTTGTTCTTTGAAACCACAATAATGGGGAAGGCTGCTGACTTGGAAATGATCCAGAAGATGAACATTGACACCCACCACAAAGAGGGTAAGTCACAGAGGGTCATTACTGAAAGGTGTGGCTGTTTACAGAGTGCTGTATCAAAGCATATTAAATGCAAAGTTGGCTGGAAGGAAGAATTTGGGTAGGAAAGGGTGCACAAGCAACAGGGATGACCGCAAGCTTGAGAATACAGTCAAGCAAAGCTGATTCAAACACTTGGGAGAGCTTCACAAGGAGTGAACTGAAGCTGGAGTCAGTGCATCAAGAGTCACCACGCTCAGACGTCTTAAGGAAAAGGGCTACCAAGCCACTTCTGAACCAGAGACAACATCAGAAGCATCTTACCTGGGCTGTGGAGAAAAAGAATTGGACTGTTGCTCAGTGGTCCAAAGTCCTCTTTTCAGATGAAAGTAAATTTTACATTTCATTCGGAAATCAAGGTCCCAGAGTCTGGAGGAAGACTGGAGAGGCACAGAATCCAAGCTGCTTGAAATCCAGTGTGAAGTTTCCACAGTCAGTGATGATTTGGGCTGCCATGTCATCTGCTGGTGTTGGTCCACTGTGTTTTCTGACGTCCACAGTCAACGCAGCCATCTACCAGGAAATTTTACAGCACTCTGTTGACAAGCTTTATGGAGATGCTGATTTCATTTTCTAGCAGGACTTGGCACCTGCCCACACTGCCAAAGGTACCAAAAGCTGGTTCAATGACCATAGTGTTACTGTGCTTGATTGACCAGCAAACTCGCCTGACCTGAACCCCATAGAGAATCTATGGGGTATTGTCAAGAGGAAGATGAGAGACACCAGACCCAACAATGCAGAGCAACCTGGGCTCTCATAACACCTGAGCCGTGCCACAGACTGATCGACTCCATGCCACGCCGCATAGCTGCAGTAATTCAGGCAAAAGGAGCCCCAACTAAGTATTGAGTGCTGTACATGCTCATACTTTTCATTTTCATACTTTTCAGTTGGCCAAGATTTCTAAAAATCCTTTCTTTGTATTGGTCTTAAGTAATATTCTAATATTTTGAGATACTGATTTTTGACTTTCATGAGCTGTAAGCTCTAATCATCAAAATTAAAAGAAATAAACATTTGAAATATATCAGTCTGTGTGTAATGAATGAATATAATATACAAGTTTCACTTTTTGAATGGAATTAGTTAAATAAATCAACTTTTTGATGATATTCTAATTATATGACCAGCACCTGTATGTCATGTACAGGTACATCCACCCTAAATCCTGTCAATACATGTAAAGTTGCATATATAAATAAAATACATATTATTGACGGTTATGGTTGCTACATATGTAACATACAAACAATTATCATATAGATATTATTAACATATGTTACAAACTTACATCTTTATCTACCCAGTGAATGTATGGATGAGAAAATAATATATTGCCTTACAGGTAAAATATATGGCAATATCACTACTGATAGGGCAATAGGCTATGTCATATATGGCACTTCTTTATGGGTTTTGAGATGGGATTGAGTATTGTTTCTAGCTTGCCAAACACACAAAACAAGAAAAGGACTCCATATTAATAAAAACATTTACAGAGAATTTTACAGAACCTTCATATTTGATGGTATATGCTTATTTGTAGATTATCCTGCATTACACTTTTGTGAAAATTTGTTTGTAAATAGTGTCATTATTATACTGCATGATTTGAAGTGAGTTTTTGTTGCATTTGCAGGGTTTTAACCAGCAGGTGCCGCCAGCCTGTGTTGTATCGAACACATCTAAACAGTGAATCATTTTACGAAGCAGCTGGTCCAGTTGAGTCGGAGCTTCCAAAAGCTTCGTTTCTCTCATCACTACACCAACCCAAGAGGTAACACCCGAGCAATATCGTGTAATCAGCATCGCTATTCTTCATTTATGACTGTGTTTCCCCACTGATGAGCTGCAGAGGGCGACAGAGACTGATGTTAATGCAGTGAAGTAGAGCTGACAGAACGTGCGTTGCATCTGCAATCATTTCTTTCTATTTTGATCAATTTGAATGATAAATATTAATATCATTGTCAAAATATTAAATTCTATAATGGTCTGATTTGATCCATTAAAGTTTTTTTTTTAGACATTTCATGAGATTTTTTTTTTTGTGTGTGTGCCTTCAAAAAAGTAACAGAACTCATATTACAGAATGGTGTATTAACGATTAATATGACATTAAAGGCCTTGTATTTAATACCAAGACGCTTGATGTGTTTATTAGAATTGAATCCATTTAATCCCACCTGTCACAATAGTGACTGTAAAAAAAAAAAAAAAAAAACTTACTGACTGAGGTTTTAGTGCAAGGGTCTCAATTAAATATGTGCAGTTTCACATGATTAGTGCAAATTGTCTTATGACCAGAGCAGTTTATTTCCTGTTTGCACCTTGAGATGATGATGGATGCATCAAAGCTCCAAAACGAAAGGCTAGTAAAGTATGTTAACATAAGGATATGACAAAGATTTTTGGTACACATTATCTTTAGGGTGTCTAGTATTAATATATGAATTCACATACTATATTCAGTTTTGTTGAGTGTGTTCATAGAGTGAGTAAACATGTTGATGGTCACAATAGTGACCGGTGGGATAACAGTGAATATAAATCCAGTTGCAGTTGCAAGTGAAAATTGCACTAAAATGTTGCAATGACAATATATTGCACTAAATTAAAAATGTAAATATATATGTCAAATGTATACATTTGAATGCTTATAAGTTACAATATTGATGTTGTAATACTGGTAGCACTAATATAAAAATTTTATGATATATGTTACAAAATATGTTGATGGTTGTATTTTTTGTCTTTTATCTCAGTGTTCCTATCAATGTTGTAGAAGGGCTTTTTTATACATAATAGTAACCCTAGAATGTGATCAAACAAATAAAAATAAATAGCTGGGCTAACATATATAATAATTTTTATGACTGTAGAAATATGTTAATTAAGTACACACATTATCCCACCGGTCACAATTGTGACGACAATAAAACACAATTTTTCACACACTTTTCCAAAAAAGAAAAAAATAATAAAAATTATTTAGGTTACTAATGACACATCATTTGGATATTTTCATGTCTGGGGAAAAAAAATTGGGATTGAATGGGTTAATGCTGATATATTGTTTTCAAAGATCAGTTTTTTTACTGTACAAAACTATAACTGGTGGATGTTTCAAGATGCTCCCTATTTACAAACATCAAAGATAAGATCAAAAGCAGAGACAAAATGTTTATTTAATGTTTATTCGTTTAGTTTTCATCAAAATGTGCATTTTATACAGAAAGATCAAAAAGCATCCTTTAGTTGAAAGAGTGTGAACCAAGAAAGAGAAAGTGATTTTTTACAGTAGCATAGTAGTTATTCATTCTTGAACTCATTTTGCACCCATGTATTTGAGGGACACATGAGTGGCACCCGAATGACCCATCAGGCACAATTTATGGTTTTTAATAGTTTGCGTGTTGACAAAACAGATTCAGTGTGATTGCTGTCATTAACATGAAACACCATGATGAAGCAGTTAATGTCATCCTATCAAGACTTTCACACCCGCTTTTGATTAATCATAATACAGCTGAACTCTGTGCCAAATTCTTTTCATTTTGATTCACTGTAATTTTATGAAATATACAAAGCACAGAGAAGTAGGAAAACATGTGAGTCACGCTCACCTTCTCTACTGTTTGATCAGCGGAGCCCTGCAGTGATACTGTACTCAAACACATCCAGATCTGATCTTCAGCTTGACATTGATACAATTTATTGAGCAACTAAAGATCCAGACACGCAGATCTTCCACAGAAACAGCATGTTCCTTGCCCTGTGTTTAAACACGCCAAAAGCTCTGCGTAAGAATTCTTTATCAGCAAGTTTGAGAAGGAAATGTGGGGAAATAAAATACACTTATTCAGCAGTGATGCATTAAATTGAATGAAAGTGACAGTGAAAGCATTTCTAATGTTACAGAAGATTCTATTTCAAATAAATGCTGTTCTTCTAAACTTTCTATTCATCAAGGAATCCTGACAATCCAAACAAATTATTGGTTTATAGTAACTGTTTTCAACATTGATAATAATCAGAAATGTTTCTTGAGCAGCAAATCAGCATATTATTATGATTTCTGAAGGATTATGTGACACTTAAAGGGGTCCTATTATGCTTTTTCACTTTTTGAAAATTAGTCAGTGTGTAGTGTGTATGTTTGGGCATAAAAAGATCTGAGTTACAAATCTCAAAGTCCACTCCAAAGGGAGATATTTTCGCTTTTCAAGAACTACAACGAACTTTGTACTACAAAGTTGTTTTCCTGTATTTGAGATGTCACAAATTTGCCCGTTAGAATTTCATTAACATAAATCCCGCCTACTGAAATTATAATGGTTGGGGGTGTGGGGACGCTTGGTTGAGCACTGCACGTTTCAAAATAAAAACCCGGTGCGGGTGTTTTTATATCACTGTACTTCTGAAGGAAACCGACTGTCGAACATTTTGGATGTCATTTTCATTTCATCTTGCATGTAATGTCTGATAAAGCAGCGTTTGTAAGCAGAGCTCTGCTTTGTGTACAGCATTACCGGTGAAACCTCGCTCTCTGCTCCAACAGCGCCTCCTGCTGGCAGAGAATTAATTTGCATATACTGGTGCATCTCAATAAATTAGAATGTCTTGGAAACTCGTGTATTAAATAAATTCAATGCACACAGACTGAAGTAGTTTAAGTCTTTGGTTCTTTTAATTGTGATGATTTTGGCTCACATTTAACAAAAACCCACCAATTCACTCAACAAATTAGAATACTTCATGAGACCAATAAAAAAATAAAAAAAATAAAAAACATTTTTAGTGAATTGTTGGCCTTCTGAAAAGTATGTTCATCTGCTGTATATGTACTCAATACTTGGTAAGGGCTCCTTTTGCTTTAATTACTGCCTCAATTCGGCGTGGCATGGAGGTGATCAGTTTGTGACACTGCTGAGGTGGTATGGAAGCCCAGGTTTCTTTGACAGTGGCCTTCAGCTCATCTGCATTTTTTGGTCTCTTGTTTCTCATTTTCCTCTTGAGATTCTCTATGGGGTTCAGGTCTGGTGAGTTTGCTGACCAGTAAAGCACACCAACACTATGGTCATTTAACCAACTTCTGGTGTTTTTGACAGTGTGGGCAGGTGCCAAATCCTGCTGCAAAATGAAATCAGCATCTTTAAAAAGCTGGTCAGCTGAAGGAAGCATGAAGTGCTCCAAAATTTCTTGGTAAACGGGTGCAGTGACTTTGGTTTTCAAAAAACACAATGGACCAACACCAGCAGATGACATTGCACCCCAAATCATCACAGACTGTGGAAACTTAACACTGGACTTCAAGTAACTTGGGCTATGAGCTTCTCCACCCTTCCTCCAGACTCTAGGACCTTGGTTTCCAAATGAAATACAAAACTTGCTCTCATCTGAAAAGAAGACTTTGGACCACTGGGCAACAGTCCAGTTCTTCTTCTCCTTAGCCCAGGTAAGACGCCTCTGATGTTGTCTGTGGTTCAGGAGAGGCTTAACAAGAAGAATACGACAACTGTAGCCAAATTCCTCGACACGTCTGTGTGTGGTGGCTCTTGATGCCTTGACCCCAGCCTCGGTCCATTCCTTGTGAAGTTCACCCAAATTCTTGAATCGATTTTACTTAACAATCCTCATAAGGTTGCGGTTCTCTCGGTTGGTTGTGCATCTTTTTCTTCCACACTTTTTCCTTCCACTCAACTTTCTGTTAACATGCTTGGATACAGCACTCTGTGAAAAGCCAGCTTCTTTTGGCAATGAATGTTTGTGGCTTACCCTCCTTGTGAAGGGTGTCAATAATTGTCTTCTGGACAACTGTCAGATCAGCAGTCTTCCCCATGATTGTGCAGCCTAGTGAACCAAACTGAGAGACCATTTTGAAGGCTCAGGAAACCTTTGCAGGTGTTTTGAGTTGATTAGCTGATTGGCATGTCACCATATTCTAATTTGTTGAGATAGTGAATTGGTGGGTTTTTGTTAAATGTGAGCCAAAATCATCACAATTAAAAGAACCAAAGACTTAAACTACTTCAGTCTGCGTGCATTGAATTTATTTAATACACGAGTTTCACAATTTGAGTTGAATTACTGAAATAAATGAACTTTTCCACAACATTCTAATTTATTGAGATGTACCTGTATATGCCGCCACAAATAGTGTGAGTCTGTGGGACTATGGTATAAATAAATTCAACTGTATAACAGTTTCACTGCAATTCATGTTCTAATGTTAGAATTAAAGAACAATAAACATAATACATGTTACCGTTGCACTTATCTGTACATAGTAAATGCAGTTATTTTTAAGCTGTTGTTGACATCCTATCTAAAACGTGATTTAGCCAAAAAAACAACAACAATAACGTTACCACTTTAATATGTCTTGCAATATCCGTGCATGCAAAGATTCTGTGCGATCCTCTTGTTCGATATTCTCGGGGTCTGAATTGATATGGCAATATTGACAAACTTGCTGCTTTTGGCAATCACAACACATTTCGTTTTTTGTAAGGTGGGCCTTCATCAAACCCAGAACTAATCGAGCCATTTATGCCAGGCTCGTGAGAAAGGTATTGTAATAATGTGAATTATGTGAAAAATAATGCGATTTTCGAACCACCAAGCATGAGAGCATGTTCTAGTACACCCCCAAAATAAAATCAAGACTTTGTAAAAGAGCATAAGACCCCTTTAAGACTAGAGTAATGATGCTGAAAATTCAGCTTTGATCACAGGATTATATTTTACAATATATTGACATAGAAATTAGAACAAAATAAGATCATTGCATACCATATGGCACATGCTGCAACCTGCTTCATGAACCCTGGAGATGCTGTCAAATAATTCCAATTATTGTTCATGGAGTCAGTGATTATATTTCAGCTGCAAAATCGGTTCATTATAACCAGCAAACTAGGTATGAAATTAAAAGATTTTCATAATTATCAGAGAATTATATATCTTGTTTTAAGCTTAACAATCTATTCCCCAAAGCAACTGCTTTTATCATGTTTTAGCCACAGCACATTTTTGGCATAGAGATTGTAACCGCAGATCTTGGAGTTCCCCAGATACTTTGGCTTTTATATGTATATAAATATGTAAAACAGCAAATATGTATATTTTAGCTATTAAAAAATATACAACACAGTTTTTATTGTGTTAAAATTTGTCATATATTAAGTCTATATTTAATGTTCAAATAGTCAGGGGTTGCATCATACTGTCGTTTTGGATTCATTATTCTTTCTGTTTGCATATGATGCTCTAGTTTCCTTTTCATGGAAAATGAAAATTCAGTCATATTTCCTGATAATGAAGTGCAGTCATATCACTAAATACATCAACAGAAACAATATATCTCAAAATTGTCATTGACTACTAGTTAATGCATAAATTTAATAATTGATGCATTAATGTATTGTGTATTGTGCATACAGTAAAGTATGTTACGATTAAAAGTATTAAGTTAAAAATAATGAGCTTTGTATATAAAGATTTGAGCTGAAATGAAAGGGCATGAGTTTGATTCCCAGTGGGAATGCATGAACTGATAAAATGCATACCTTGAATGCAATTACATTTATGCATTTGGCAGATGCTTTTATTCAAAGCAACTTATATTGCATTCAAGGTATACCAGTTCATGCATTCCCTGGGAATCAAACCCATGACCTTGCAGCTGTTTAAAGCACGGAAATGCCATGTATGCATGCGTGCAATATGAACTTTTTTAAATAAAGCATCTTCCAAATGCATTCATGTAAATGAAAGTTTCTTGTAAGAACTGTAAATAACTGCATGGCTCATTGCAATAGTGGCAACACCATACAGTAGTATGTCAAAGCCTCACTAGATGTTCAGAAAGTATTGCTTAGGCTAAGGAAGTTTTCAGGGGAAATTATTTCTGTTTGTCTCTTTATGGGACCCTTTCATCCAAAATGTTTCACCAACCTCAGAGACTAATCATGTTCCTCATAGTTGGCATGAAGTAAAGTGTGCTTGTGTATTCCTGCATGTTAAAGCTGAGCTCCAACATGTTCAGGACTGAGTTGCCTTAAATAAAACCTCTTTGAAGAGGAAATCTAATCCCTCTAAGCTATGCATGCGTTCCTGAAACCACCAATAGCAATGATGGCAGTTATCTTGGATTAAAGTAACAATGGAAAAGTATGGAGATACATTAAACTGAAAGAGTTGTGATTCCTTAGGCAAAATGATGATGTTTTTACATTTGTGGCCTCAATATATATAACCTGACCCACATATTTGGACGCTGTTTGCTTTCCTAATATTTTGCATTACTGGCTCTGAAAGGATGAGCTTACTGCACACCTGAATTGGTTTTTATGCATTAATTTCTGATGATAATATTCACCTGAGGGCCCGATCACCTGCAGGGTGTTACGTGTTGGTGTCCTTTCAAGGAGTGTGAGGAGGCGACAATAACAAAATACGCTCTTTTAATGAAGATAAGTAAATACAGGAAGAACACCAATAGGACATAAACTAAACATCATAACTTTAATCACGGACAAACTCAAAGGGAGAACTCAGAAGAGCAAACAACATAATCAAACTCAGGTGGGGACAATAACAGATAATTAACTAACAAGAAACGGAACCTAACCAAATAAGGAAAACGGGGACATGGACAGGCAGACATGTAACAGTATCTCCCCCTCCCGGTAGGCGCGTCCCACGCCGTAACAGTACCAATGGGGAGGGGGGTGGGCGCCCTGGATACCGGTGCAGGATAGAAATACCGAATACTAAGGAGGCATCCAGGGCGGGTCAGGGCGGGTCAGGGGACTCCGGCGGCCATGGCGGGTCAGGGAGCTTGGGTTGCCATGGAGGATCCAAGGATACGGGAGGCCTAGGAAGAGTAGGGAGCTTGGGCTGCCATGGAGGAATAGCCATAGTGGCCCTGACCAAAGTCCACAGCATGGCCACTATGGCTATCCGGGTCACGAGTAACAGCCCCCCCCCACCCCCAAAATTTGGCGGGCTCTCGGGGGCGCTCTGGCAGCGCGGAGACAGGGAGGCGCCTTTGTGGCGGCGTGAAGCTGGACGGGACCAGCGGAGGCACAGGAGAGCTGGATGGGACCAGCGGCGGCGGGATCGCCGTTCTTCGCGGCGGGATCGCCATATTTCGTGTCGACGGCAGGCTCCCAGAATTGAGGAAGATGGAGGAGCTGAGGAGGACTCGAGGGTATTTGGGATCGGGCAGGCGGTCCGAGCGATTGGTGCGGTATATGTGGGGGTTCCGGGCATTAGGTGAGCTGGCGCGATGTGGTGTGCTTCTGCGTGGGCTGGACAACTAGACTGACGGGGTTCTACTACTTCGTGAATTTCGAAGTTGGAATCATTTAACAACAGTACCAGATTAAGGAGTTCTTTCAGGGAAAAATCCGAGGAAGGAAGATCGCATCGGAAAATGTCATCGTCCAGCCCCCGCAGAAAACATGCACCAAGAACGGCGTCGCACCAGTTAAGCTGATGGGCTAGCTCGCAGAATTCCTCCACATACCGCTCCAATCTCCGACCAGCCTGCCGCAAACCCCACAGCCTATCTTCTGCCGACATGGAGAACATTTCGGTTAGTTCCGTGATTCTGTTACGTGTTGGTGTCCTTTCAAGGAGTGTGAGGAGGCGACGATAACAAAATACGCTCTTTTAATGAAGATAAGTAAATACAGGAAGAACATCAAGAGAACATCAGTAGGACATAAACTAAACATCATAACTTTAATCACGGACAAACTCAAAGGGAGAACTCAGGACTTTTAAAGGAACCGGAGCAAACAACATAATCAAACTCAGGTGGGGACAATAACAGATAATTAACTAACAAGAAACGGAACCTAACCAAATAAGGAAAACGGGGACATGGACAGGCAGACATGTAACACATGGTTGGGCAGGATACTTAAATTACCCATGGTTTTGCTGCACTAATTATAGTTTAACCATTGTATTTGTAGTAAAACGGTGGTTATACAAATAGTAATCAATCGTCAAAAAAAAAAAAAGGTTTTACTATAATAAAAAACATTTTTGTGTAAGGGTACATGTATTCAATATTCAGAGACATTTCTGCATACATTTTAGGCATCATATTACATTATTATCGTATTGCTTTGTAACAATCCCTTTTCGCCCGGCAGACTTTTGAAAAAGTGATCAGTTTACACCTAAAATGGACAGAACTTTTGGTGTTCTGACAATGAAATTGTTTAGATTAAAAGTTCTTGCTTTCAGTACGGACATCGGTGAAAGTTAGGATGCATTGCAGTTCTTTAAGTGAGTCAGCTGATGATTTAGTAAGTATACCCAACTATTATGTACTCTCTCTAGTTCATTTAGAACGAGTGGTCAGTGAAGGAGCTCGTCAAACCCGAACCTTGAATTTTTGAATGATTCAGAGATCTAGTTTAAAGGAGTCATTTTGTTTGTGAATTGACCTACACTATTATGTGTGAATGTTTTTTACTCACTAAAAAAAAAAAACGGTGTATAAGAGTCTAATTTGTTCTTTAACTAGACTACACTAGTTGCATTATGTGTTGTTAATTCACCAAATATCATTTTTATAACTGATTATGCTGGTTGTGCTGAATGTTTTGATTAATTAAAAAGAGCCTGCACATTACAATTGTTTGTTCATGAATTGAGATACTAGTCGCATAGTAGCCTATATATGTTATTGACTCACTAAAAAGAACCGACTCAGTCGTGAATGGCACTGCACTGGTTGCACTGAATTTTTTTGACTCGCTAAAAAGAACCGACTCATGAGTCATTTGTTCCTGAACTTAACTAGAATTAGTGCTAAAAACAACTAAAAATTAAAGATTGACTTGTGTGTAATGCTTCAGTCCCCAGCCTTTGTTCTCCTCACACAGAGAAAGATAAAAAGAACTGACTCAGTCACATCATTACCAGGGTAAATTACGTTTTTACGGCCTCCACATCTCATTTTCTGTTTTGAAGCACAGAAATCCAACCTTGCTGCAGGATATTTTTGCCTCCAAGGGAGAATGAACTGTAGCAACTGGAAGCAATTTATCACGAAGGAAGCCAACCTCTGAAGGCACATCTCACTGAGATGCTATCTGAGCAGACATGCCTCGACCTCCTGCACCACCAGCGAGGAAGAGAGAGGAAAAATGCCATAAAGGTGCAGAAATGGAACTTCACACGTTACATGTGAAATGAGAACTCCAGGATGACAGCAGCATGCTGGAACCCGCAGAACAGGCAGATATTCAGACAGCGTGTCTAAAGCGTTCGCCATTAGCCGTGACAAGATAGTGATGCTTGCATTGTAGAGTTTGGCACATCCTTCACTAAGAAAACAATAGCATGGCACTATGTTTTTGGAGATTTGCCAATACTGTGCCACTTTGAATGTTTCCATCAAAAGAGCACCTTATAGGAAAGATTATTTGTGACTACCATCAAAGTACTATCTGATACCCTCATTGTACCATGGTACTGGCATAGTACTTTCATGTAAAAGTTAACCTTTAGAAAGTAAATTTAACAGTCTGTTTCACAAGCGCCATAGGCTATAATTCTCTGGCTTTTTATTGACCCTGTTTTATTGCGCAACAGCTCTTCTGTTTCACGGGAAAGTGAAAGTAGGTTGCAGCACAATAAAAACTATATTAAATATAGTCTGAAATGGATTAGGGCTGTCAGATTTGTTTACTACTGTCATGTGTCTTAAAACATGTAACTGCAAGATACTAAAGTCTGCAATCAAAATTCAGAGATTTTTGTATGAACTCAAAAAATTAACTAAAATCAGCTGATACATTCATTTTATAGCATTGTACTCTTTGTATGAGAGATATTGATTTATTGTGTCTATTGTCTTCAAAGGGATATTAGGAGAAACAGCTGATACTTAAACATAATAAATAAATCCATAAAATGCATCATGCGAAAAAGGATAAGTCCAGTTATTTTCAAAATATTTTATTTTTGATATATGAGAAAATATCTGTAGTGTAAAGTGTGAAAATATTTTATCAAAGAGCTTATGACCCAGTTTCAAAACTCATTGCATCACATCCTTTATAAAGATACATTCTCACTGGATCAAGTGTGAACATTAAAGTAAAACACAGTAGTTCCACTTAAATTAAAAAAGAACCAAACATATAAAACAAAATATGCAGAAATTGAGATTTACGAATATAAATGAGATCTATGAGGATTAATTCTATCAATAACTAGCCTATAAAATAATCACTCATTAAGCTCATTGCATTAGGAAAAACAACAAATCATAATTTACAAAGCATTATAATATCGTACAAACTCAAAAATCACTTGTAGGTGCATCGGCAGTATAATAAACTCATAAAGAAACAGACGGAGTATCTGCTTTGCTTGCAAAACCTTCCCACCCACATCTACGACTAATAATATTTTTTAATCACACTGACTGTTTATTGATACTGTGGGGCAAAAGCGGTAAATCAAAGTGCACAAGGTGAAAGTTGATAATACAGTAGCTTAATACGACCCTCAAGGTAACGCTATACACATGAGCTCTGCTCCAAAACCTAGTGAGCTGCCTATGTAGTCCGTAGGTTCAAGCAGCATTGCATGCATTGAAATGTGGCGGACGAAGCGGAAGAAATTTAAATATACATTTTATTAAATACTGAAAAGAACCAGTAAAATGTATTGTAATTTAAATGCGATTTACATGAGGAACACTAGCTAACTGATTGAGTTGATTACTATGCAGAGTCACTTTTTACTTCATAGGCGATTTTTGGGGGGTAATTTCATCATCCGCACAGTACACTCGTACTGTATGCACAAGCGTTTTATTCATTTATTTATTTATTTGCAGTAATCAGTTTGTCTGAACCGCCCTTTGTTTCACAGTCGGAAAAGATACGGAGGAGACTGACTGCTAAAGACCGTGCTTGTGTGAGGAGGCGAGATTATAGTTTAAATGAGCACAAAGACATTTTTATCGCTCATAACTTTGGAGAGAACAGTGCAGACACTGCACAAGAAATACATTTTTTGTAGTGCGTATGCGTCAAGCAGGGAGCTCACAAGGTTTTACGACAGAGCTTGGAAGTGATGACAGCAGCAGCAGGTGGAAAGGGAAAATAATGGCCATCTCCCATTCTGAGTATTTAACCAGCAGTCCGTCAGTGAAGCGACAAATGTCTGGAAACAGCAAATGCCACCTAATACCAGATAGAGCACAGAACACCGGAACTACTGAGAACATCAGTCAATCCATGCTGAAGAGCCAGAACTCAAAGAAAGAACGCGATTGGCCGAGACACTCGAGCTGTTTTCCCTCTGGTCCTCTCTCGGCCGCCACTGGCTTGTTTAACCCCGTGAATTCTGTACATCGAAACAAAAAAATGAGTGATTTAATAACAGTATCACGTTTCAAATAGTGTGTCTTTTGACAAAATTATTATTTTACAATTATCACACATGCCATGTTTATGGTTTAGCCTATTATTAATTGATATTAAGGAATATTAGTAGACTACATTTAAAAGCATTAAAGTAAAATTGATCACACTGCAGGCATCTGATATATACTAGTATTTTCAATTACATTTTATTTATATATATTGTTTTCATTTTAATTTTAGTTAAGTTTTAGTAATTCCGTTTTTTTTTTTTTTTTTTTTTTACTTTTTAATAAAATTATTCATCAATATATTAGTTTTAGTTTATTAGTAGTTATTAGTAGGCAGATTAAACTAAACATATGAAATGTTGCCCTGACAACTAGCTGAAATAAAATAAGTTAAATGTTTTATATATATATATATATATATATATATATATATATATTTTTTTTTTTTTTTTTTTTTTTTTTTTAAATAAAGTCAATGTTTATTTTATTTTGAGTAAAGATTTTTTATGGTTTTAACTAATTATAATAACCCTGACTGTAGAAGTATTTAAGTCAATAGGTGATCAATAAAAGCTTTTAAAAATTAAATTGAAATAGTTAATAGTGAAATAGCTCAATTTCAAAATATACACACCTTCCTCTTCATAAATAATCTTTCTGTCATGTCCACCTTCCGCATGAGGTCATGGACCCATTTCTCTCTGGGGTCAGTGCACATCATACGGCCACGTTTCAATGTGAAGCTGCGGGGAGACGATTGCATTAAATATTATTAATTATGAGGCTTAAAATAGGAAATCACATATAAAAGACAGATATCTCTCTCTCCTGCAGTTCACTGCAGTGCAATGCATTTTATTGTATCGCTTCGCTGTGTGTCATGTGCCTAAACATTTTATGCACTCACTTCATCTACGGAAAAGATTAAGACCCAACCATACACATATGAGCAAACAGGGCTAGAAGAAATAAATACTCTAGTGTTAATCCTTTTGATCTTTCATTCAATGCAGATTTATTTATTGTGCCCACATTTACTAAGTAACATATATATGTTGCTTACACAACAGCTGGGATGTTGCAGCCTCCGTCCAGCTCTTGTTTTCTGTAGCTGACCACTCGGTTCCTAATGGACAATTTAATTTTTCTGACATACTGCAGACAGCAGTCCTCATACGAGCCTACAGACAGACAGACACGCGTCAATGAATCATAACATATCAATTTTTACAGGCAATTACAGATGGATTAGTGAATGCGTCTCATAAAACCATAAATAGTGGCAAACAAGGAAGGGGTGGAAAGACAACCCGGGTGCTTCTGAGAACTGTTAGCAGAGCCATTAGAAGTGAAACTGAATTCAATAACTATTCAAAGTACGCACATATACTGCAGAGAAAACACAAAATGTTTAGTGACTTATTTTTAAAACTTAATTAGAGGAACATGATGAGGTGGACACACTGTCTTCAGTTACTTTTACCTTTTTTTTTTTTTTTATTACCATTTTTTATTATTTAATTTAGATTTTTCTTCAATTAATTATTTGCATTGTTGTTTTTGTTTTTGTTTTTAAACTGAAGAGAATAAATGGGAGTAATATAATCATTCCCTTTTTTAATTTCTGTTTCCAAAAAGACACTATCTTATATGCGATATGAAAAACTGACAGATACTGTAAAAACATTTACTTTAATAATAATATATAAATAGCATAAATAAATAGCGTTTAAATATAATACATTTCATATGCTAAACATATGGTATGGATATGACAAAAACAGGAAATTTTTACCAAACTTTACATTGCATGAATGATTTTAATTAACATTTAAAATAATTAAATGTAACGTGAATTGCTCCATTAAATAAATTCAATGGAATTCATTTTAAATTAATTTGTCCATTTAGAAATGGCAAATTACACCCTTGACATTTGATTTTGAAATTTAAAAATGCATTAATTTGTTTTTCTAAACTAAACGATGCTATAAAAAAAAAAAAAAAAAATCAACTATTGTGCAATGTGTTCCAGTACATCATCATTTGTGGTTTTTACCTTGTGCTAGTGTGAGGTAGAAGAATCCCAGGAGGATGACGAAGAAGAAGATGCTGAACCGCATGATTTCCCAGTGTCTCTACTGTAAAAATGAGACAGAAAATCATGAACCGCTTCACCAGGTACACTCACAAGCACATGCCCACACAATTGAGAGCCTCCATAAACCTTATCAGCACCAAAGGCGCATTTTCCAGCACACTTATCCTTACTTCTCCAGCCTTGACCCTTGGACATCAGTAACATATTAAGAAAGCTCTTTGTGTTGTCAAAAAGCAGTTAAAATTGCGACAGCTGCTGTAAAAATATAATTTCATTATCTCTGAACAAAACTTGCAACATAAAGACAAACCTACACATTTTATGAGAAGAAAACTAAGACTAACTGAATGCAAGCTTTGTTCATGAACACATTAATCTTAATTTATCTTTAGTAAATCATTAATGAATATTGAGCAGTGTTAGGATTTTTTTCCGGTCACTCCAACGCATGCAGTCACAACACTACAGTCGCAACAATCACTACATCAAATTTACTCGCAAACCCAACAGGTTAAGGTCGGCATTTCAAAGAGAAAACAAAATTGTACAGTTCTGCATCATTAAAGAGTTTAGATTTTGAAAGGATTGCCGTTAAACATTAGATGCTGTAAAATGATGTTGTTTTCATATTAGACTGCTCACCTTGTTTGTATAGAAAAGCTTAGTTTCTTCTCAGTACCAGGATTCTGCGCAGGTTTCCCAGCTGCATTGACTTATAATGGGCCCAACCCTGATACCTGAGCCAGGTGAAGCCACACCCCTCACGAGGAAATGATGGAACATTGAGATCAGCTTTCATGGTTGGTTAAATGAAAACCACAGTAACCGATTTGTCTATCAGGATTTGTATTTATTCCCTTTGATTCTGATGTGGCTAACCAACATATTAGTTTAAAGGAGTAGTTCATTTTCAAATAAAAATTTGCTTAAAATTGACTCACTCTCAGGCAATCCAAGATGTGGATAAGTTTGTTTCTTCATGGGAACAGATTTAGAAAAATGTAGCCTCTGCAGTGAATGGGTGCCGTCAGAATGAGAGTCTAAACAGCTGATAAAAACATCACAATAATCCACACCACTCAGTTAACATCTTGTGAAGCCAAAAGCTGCATTGCATTATTCAGTACTGTTGTCACGTCCTCTGTTGTGTGTGTCATGTGTTCCCGCCTCTTGTGTCCATATTTGGTCTTGTTCCTGTCCTTGTTTAGTGTGATTATTGGTTTATTCTGTTCAGGTGTGTGTATTTATCTGTAATTGTCATGTGTATTTAGTTCCTGCCTGTTTAGTTAGTTTTTGTCTGGTCTACTTGTTATTCCCCGGTGTTCCTGTCTGTGTGAGCCTTGCCTTGTCTTGCCCTGTCCTGATGTCCTCATTAAAGACTATTATTTTGAAGTTTATCCTCGTCTCCGTGTTCCTCGTTCCTCCCTGCTGTGTGCACCGTGACAACTGTTGAATAATGGTTAAAACTGTTGTTTTTAATAGGAATGAAACCATGTATTGCACATATTCAGTTTTCATTGTTTTGATAATGGAGAAGTGTAAGTTGTCATGCAGAGAAGAAAAATGCTGCAGAAACAAATTTCATTCAAATATTTCTAGTAAATATCACAAATAATTATTGAGAAATGGCAAGGTACACTTTGAATTATACATTACTTTTTTTTTTTTTTTTTTTTTTTGGAGTAAAACCTATTCCGTGAATCTTTGTTTTATTTACAATCTCAAAAAAAATATTTTTTTACAGTGTAGGGATTGTCAAGGCTATTTTGTTTTTCCAAAAAGAATGAAAAGTACAGTTGAAATGGACAACTGTAGTTTATGCATGCCATATGATAGCTTTGTGTGAGGAACAGATAGAAATTTGAGTCATTTTCCATGAAAATGTTTCATTACACCAATTAAATCTGTCACAGTAATAATGCATGAAAATATAAATTGCACACAGTATTAATCATTAGGAAGTGAATGCAAAAATATTGAGTAGCTGGTTTGGGTTTTATCACATAAGCACAGGCCAAAAACTACCATTTTATTTTCCTGTAAGCCTCATATTAAAGCACATTTTTGTTTGGCTTGCATAGTGCAACAAAGTGCCTAATTCATGCATGTTTGATGCTGATCATTCGGTACTTGCCAGGTATTATATAAAGAAAAAAATCCGATACACAATTATGGCGCAAATTCGGGCCTTGCAGCGTTTTAAGAAATGTAAGCCAAACGCAGGGCTGTTTAAACTTGACTCGTGTTGAATGAGACTTCTAGCATTTTGAAATTACACAAAAAACGAGTGACAGGAGAAAGTGCATCGGATTTCAACAAACATGCTTCAGCTTAAAAGCACAGATGTTGTAGCATATCATGTTTCCTACCTTAAGAACCTTTTAGCGTGGCATCTTAATGAGCGACATTTTACTTTCTGATTGTCAGGTTGCTCTTATGCAAGTTTCTTCTGTTTTTCTAAGCCTCAAATTCAGTTTGAAAAGGGCCTGTAAAACAGTGTCATGGAAATTCAAAGCATGTGTAAATTCTACAGCTGAGGGTCTGTTCACCTTTATATGTTAAGTGATTTGATTTTACAATGCAATCAAAATGAATCTGGAGCAATGTTATGCATAAAAATTATCAGAAATATTACATATTATATTATTATAAATACCTTTAGTGAAATTAAAAAAAAAAAAAACATTTATTCCCTTTCAGTTAGGCCTAAGGTGTTTTTTTCTTTCTTTCAGATTTCATTGCATAACCATAAGCCTTATGATAAACCATAAAACTGATCATAAAGAGGAGAAAAAATAAGACTGTGAGAAAAGGCCTATATTATTGCTTTGTGTGACTACGAGTCTTTTATATGTATTTAAGTCTTTTTGTACGGAGCCCCTTAAAGGACATTGTGGTGGGAAAAATTCGGGGTGAGTGGAATAAAATCAGGGTGGGAGGAAAAAATAATTTTCAAATGTTTTGCGTTCTCTCGCAAAGATATTTGCATTCTCTCGCAAAACCATTTGAGTTCGGACAAACTCTTCCTGTTTACTTTGCAGCTTGCAAAGTATGTTCACAATGTAGCAGTTCATAGAGTTTTATTTTGAACTTAGACTCAGTGTAATACAGTCAGTGCTTATTTCGAGGCACGCACTGTAAAAAAAAAAAAATGCCATAAAATTTATGGTAAAAAACCGGCAGCTGTGGTTACCAGAATTATACTGTAAAATATACGATAGCAACGTTTTAGGTTTTACGGTTTTACCTTAAATTTACAGTTAAATACCATAACTTCAGTTTAATACCGTAAACTGATATAATGTTAATATAACAGCCTATTGAAATATTGAAATCTGTTTTGTACCTTTGAAATACACTGATAACCACCAAATGCAGGTGGTGATGAGAGTCACATGACGAATGAAAGCCCATCACAAGCAGCTTTTAAATAATAACATATATAGAAGGTGCACAGTGTCATTCACACAAGCACTAAACAGCATCATGGTGAGACTCATTAAACTGAAATATGCTATAAACATTAATTTAACAACATTAGATGTAACATACAACCCTAATAAACATAACTAATAAGAAAAAACTAAGAAGAAACCTAATTATTTCAAAGAAAAAACATCAAATTCAAACAAAATTTGAAATGCAACGCAGGGAATTCTGGGAACGTCAATTTACGGGTTTTCCCTGTAAATTTTACATTCTTTTTCACTTCCAAAAGCGGTATTTCACCGTAAAATTGTCTGAAATGTCTATTACAGTTTTTCACCGTACATATTAGGGGAACTTACTGTTAACCATTTAACAGGTTTTTACCGTAGCTTTTTCACAGTTTTTTACAGTTAAAATCACGGTCATTTTTAACACTGCGGTTTTGGGACATTGTAAAACGCTTAATGTGGCTTAATGTTTTAAAACAGTGACATTGGAGGACTAAATTCGATAATAATAAATCCTTATAAAAATGATTAGGCTAACATTAATAACCGTATTAATAACATTACTACTATTAATAAAGCAGAATATGAACGCGACGCCCTGCACGTTAAGCCTTTTCTTAACCATAGAAAACGCTTAAGGTAGGCTATAATGAAAGGTTCATGCAGCTCGTATGTTCACAATGGAGCATTCATAAAGTTTTTATTTTGAACTTTGACTCAAGTATAAAGAAATACAGTCAGGGCTACATTTCCCAAAAGCATCATAAGCCTTGATCGTAGCTCCATTGGTTTCAATGGGTGTACGATGTACTTGAGCTTACGATGCTTTTGGGAAACTCAACCCAGGTTAGTTCAAGGCACGGTTTTGGGACATTCTAAAACGCTTTAATGTGGCTTAATGTATTAAAACAGTGACATTAGGACCAAATTATATAATAATAGATACTAATAAAATTGTTAGGTTTATATTAATAACCTTTTTAATAATATTACTATTAATAAAGGAGAATAGCCCAGAATATGAATGCAACGGATTTGGTATTTTTAAATCACCGTTTTCATTATAGCCTACCTTATGGGGGAGAAAAAGCGTTTTATGGGGGAGAAAAAGGCTATGTGCAGGGCATTGCGTTCATATTCTGGGCTATTCTGCTTAGTAATATTATTAATAAGCTTATTAATATTAGCCTAATAATTTTATCAGCTTTTATTATTATCGAATTTGGTCCTCCAAGTCACCGTTTTAAAACATTAAGCCACATTAAGCGTTTTAATATGTCCTAAAACCGTGCCTTGAACTAAGCACTGACTTATTAATTTATTTGAATCCAAGTTCAAAATAAAACTCTATGAACCGCTCCATTGTGAACATACGAGCTGTAACTGCAAGCTGTAAAGTAAACAGGAAGAGTTTGTCCGAACTCAAATGGTTTTGCGAGGGAACGCAAATATCTTTGCGAGAGAACGCAAAACATTTGAAAATTATTTTTTCCTCCCACCCTGAATTTTTTCCACTCTCCCCGAATTTTTCCCACCACAATGTCCTTTAAGGGGCTCCGTATTTTTGCCACTCTGACGGATTCGACGGATCTGATCATTTTTTTTCAGATAGATTTCTTAGACTGATTTATCTCTCGAGTTTGTGGGTCTTTTTGAACGATTCATTGAGAGAATCAATTCATAAGATTCATTTGTTCGTGAATCGAACAACACAGGACACGTCATCTAGCTGATTTGAACACAGGGAGGTATTTCCGTTAGAACGTTTTTTTCTAGTTTAATATATCCAGTATTTTTACGTTACTCGTATAATATTATGTCATCAAAATACCTTTCTGCATGATGTCATCACCTCCGTAACGCTATAATCTTTACAGAATGACGCCATCGCGAACGCCCGTGTCACCAAGGTAACGAAGAATTCTAATTCTGATTTCGTAGAATCGCATTTAAAAAAACGAACCGAAACTGTGTAAAAAGTTTCACAACGACCGGATGGTGTAAATGTAAAAGTCTAATTTTTACTTTACTTTTTAATTTTTTACTACTTAAAAATGTATTTTTTTTTTTTTTTAACTTAAATTGTTTCTTGAAATTATTTTAAAGTGATCTTTTTTTTTTTTAGATTTGTTTCTTACAAACACGCAGCTTTTCACTTTTGCAATAAGTTAATGAGTGGTGTGGATTACTTGTGGATTACTGTGATATTTTATCTGTTTGGACTCTTATTCTGACGGCACCCATTCACTGCAGAGGATCCATTGCTAAACAAGTAATTTAATGCTACATTTCTCCAAAACTATACCTAAAAGGCACACATGAAAGCATGTTTTCACAGTTTAAATGTTTCTAACTCATGTTTTATGATGATTATTCAGTTTTTGCCAGGTGTTATGTAAAATAAATAAATAAATAAAATAAAAAATTATATACAAACCATAAACACAATGAACAATAAATACACTGAATGTTGTTACTCTAAGATTCTTAGATTATGCAGATTCATACGAAGTCATTTGGCCCACATATAAGTACCAAAAATAACTTAAGTGCAAAAAAACATCAGGGAGTCCATATAGGATTAAAAAGTCAAAAGATGAACTGGAGCGTTTGTTTCCCAAGCTGTTCTCTATCTCAGGTTGTATCATGTTCTAACAGCGTTTTGAATCGTATTTCAAACTCTTCTGTCACCAGATCATTAAATCATGTGTTCTAAATGTGTTGCCCCTTTGGCCCCTTGTTTCCATTTCAGAGTAGTCTTAGACGCCAGAGCTTGATGTGGGAATGTGGGATCTGTAAGTGGCCATGTGATAGCGTGGGTCACTGTTTATGATGTCTTATTTTTCTTCTGATCCATAGCAAGAGCTGAATCTTTTTGCTTTAGACAGAGTTTCCTTTTGTTTGTTTCTCACAGAAGTGTCGTGATTTCTTTTTCTTTCGTTTTTAAGTGATATTCATGGGCTTTTTTGGTTTTTATGACCAACAACTATGTATGTCTGTGTGTGTGTGTGTGTGTGTGTGTGTGTGTGTGTGTGTGTGTGTGTGTGTGTGTGTGTGTGTGTGTGTGTGTGTGTGTGTGTGTGTGTGTGACCCTGGACGACAAAACCAGTCTTAAAGGAACACTCCACTTTTTTTGTAAATAGGCTCATTCTCCAACTCCCCCAGAGTTAATAAGTTGAGTTTTACCATTTTTGAATCCATTCAGCCGATCTCCGGGTCTGGCGATAGCACTTTTAGCATAGCTTAGCATAGATCATTGAATCCGATTAGACCAGTAGCATCGCATTCAAAAATGACCAAAGAGTTTCGATATTTGTCCTATTTAAAACTCGAATCTTCTGTAGTTATATCGTGTACTAAGACCGGCGGAAAATGAAAAGTTGCGATTTTTTAGTCCGATTTGGCTAGGAACTATACTCTCATTCCAGTGTAATAATCAAGAAACTTTGCTGCCGTACCATGGCCGCAGCAGGCACAGTGATATTACGCAGCACCTGAAAGAAGTCCCCAGCTATATTATAACTAGTTACCTAGCTGGGAACTACTTTCAGGCGCTGCGTAATATCACTGCGCCTGCCGCGGCCATTACGGCAGCAAAGTTTCTTGATTATTACGCCGGAATGAGAGTATAGTTCTTAATCATATCAGCCTAGAAAATCGCAACTTTTCATTTTCCGCCGGTCTTAGTACACGATATAACTACAGAAGAGTTGAGTTTTAAATAGGACAAATATCGAAACTCTTTGGTCATTTTTGAACGCGATGCTACTGGTCTAATCAGATTCAATGATCTATGCTAAGCTATGCTAAAAGTGCTATCGCCAGACCCGGAGATCGGCTGAATGGATTCAAAAATGGTAAAACTCAACTTATTAACTCTGGGGGAGTTGGAGAATGAGCCTTTTTCCAAAAAAGTGGAGTGTTCCTTTAAGTGTCAATTTTTCGAAATTGAGATTTATACATCATCTGAAAGCAGAATGAATAATCTTTCCATTGATGTATGGTTTGTTAGAATCGGACAATATTTGGCCGAGATGCAACTATTTGAACATCTAGAATCTGAGGGTGCAAAAAAATCTAAATATTGAGAAAAACACCTTTAAAGTTGTTCAAATGAAGTTCTTAGCAATGCATATTACTAATCAAAAAGTTTTGATACATTTACGGTAAGAAATTTACAAAATATCTTTTTGGAACATGATCTTTACTTAATATCCTAATGATTTTTGGCATAAAAGAAAACTCAACAATTTTGACCTATTATATACTTGTATATATGTATACTTATAATGATGCTTAAAATGCAGCTTTGCATCACAGGAATAAATTACATTTGAAAATATATTCATATAGAAAATGGTTATTTTAAATTGCAATAATATTTCATAGTTTTTACAGTATTTTTTATCAAACAAATGCAGCCTTAATAGGTGTACATACGTAAATCATTGTTTTATTTTAGCTAATGTTAATGACTCATCTTCTTATTTTCCGTCTGTTTCTTGAAGTTCAAAGGAAAACCAGCTCTAATTATAATGAAGAAAATTCTCATTTGTTTAAACAATGACGTTTCTCTGGCATAACAACAGTGAACAAGAAAAAAACAGTGTTGGCATCTGGATCTTTCATTTCCCGTAAGAGATCATCAGAGCACCATCTTGATGGATTAATGGCACTGATGTCTGACGATTGCAAAAATATATTTTAACAAAAAAGACCTCCAGAAAATGATGGTCTGCTGCCAACCGTACTTGTTATGATGTTTCTTTTGTGCTGAAAAAACAAATATGCGCATTGTCTTTCTCATACCATAAGAAACTTTCCCATGTTATGCCGCGCTGAGGTCATTTTCGGTGAGTTTTTGGAGAAAATATATATGTCATTAATCATGAGCGGATCAGATTCGCCTTGGGCATCTCGTGAATTCAGAGGGCTTCCATCATCACTGCTCAAAATCAGCCATAATCTTCAATCTGTCATAAACACTGAATTTATACAGCGTCTCCTGGAGACAGAGATGTAACAAAGATATTCATATTGCTTATTGGAGAAACATCACAAACGAGATCTCTACTCTCTGAACTGTTTCTGTGCTCTCAGAAAAAATACAAACATTTTAGCTTTAAGGGAACGAACAGTTTGTCTTTGGAGCAGAAACCTCAAAGTAACAACTTTGTACCTTAATTCAAGTCAAGTCACATTAATGCTTTATACAGTACAAGTTGTTTCAAAGAAGCTTCACAGTAATGAACAGGATAAATGATAAATAAATTATGCTTAATTTCAGCTGTAAAGTCAATTTACAGAGGAAAATAGTGTCATTATTTAGCTTGATTTAGTAAAGTCAGTGTTGTAAAGTTGAATTCCCTGAAAATGAATTCAGTTCGGCAGCTCTATTTATTCTTAAAAGTTTCATAGTAATACTCTGATGGTACATACCGCTATAGATATTAATAGCTGTACTTCTAAAAGTACAGGTTTTTTTAAGTGTAGTTGATATTCTGGTTTTTGCAGTGATGCCACGGAAGAGTCATTTTTTGGTTCCCAAAGAACCTTTCATTGAACAGTTCTTAAAATAATTTTGTTTTAGTTTAAAAAACATTCTTTCTGTCTTTAACAAATTTTCCCACGAAAGAACCTTTTTGCAGTAAAACAGTTAAAACCAAATAAAGCATAATTTGAATGTTTTTATTTACATTTCAAATCAGTTCAAATCCCAACTAACCATCTGAGGTTAGTTTAAGACTTAGGAACTCAATGGAGAGCCAAAGGAGACTTGTGCTTCTTAGTTGTTGTTTTTTTTCTTGAGAAAAAGACTCCAGTTTGCTGCTCCACGTTCATTTCAGATCTCTATATACTCTTACTGTATGACAACTATTGGCTTGTTTGTTTTAAGAACAACATCTGAGAAAAGTTGATGATCCTCATAAAAACAATGGTTCCAGTTTTAGCAGCGATGCCATGAAATAACCATTTTAGTTCCCCAAAGAACCTGTCAGTGAACATTAAAAGAACTTTTCTTTTTTCTTTTGATTTGAAGAACATTTAAACATCTAAAGATTCCATTGGAACCTTTGGAATGGAAAGATTCCATTGATGTTGGAATGATCATGGAACCGTTGATGCCAAAAGAGAATACTGATGTTTAAAAGTGTTGAGAGTCTCAAGAGCAACAACTGCAATAAAGCAATTAAAATAAAATAAAGCATCAGTTTTATAAATTTCAATTCATTTCTAATTGTGAAATGAATTGAAACCTATTCGTCCGAAGTTCATTGTTGAAAAATAAATTCTATGCTTATGTAGTCTACTTTTATCAGCGTCTTGTACAAAATGAGTCTTATATGAATCAATTCTCAACTGTTACATAGCATTGGCACGGGGGAAATTCAGTCGAAATGTATCTATTAATGGATGCTGATATATGTGTCAAACATCTGGCAGAAAACCAGACGTGTGCCTTGACATGACATAAATGCATTTCTGATATCTCACTTAAATTGTACTTTCTTGTTACATAAGCGACTGAGAACCGTAGCCTGAAAGACAGGAACAGGTAACTCACAGGAAAAATTATATAATCAAACATCTGTGATAAAACAATGAGGCATTCTGTTAAATATCTGGCCTGAAATGGGGTTGCAAAAGAGAGTAAGGAATGTACCATGGTACAAACATGGTGTTCTTGGAAGAAGCTTGGAATATCATGTAATAAAAAATAAAATAAAAAATGCAGTGTTTTTTGTTCTTTTTTATAGGGTCTGGATTTCCCCTGTCTCATTTCACACATGCTATCCATGATGATAAAAGTGTTACTCTATATCTTTTGTGATACACAATTGACAATGTGTTTATTAGCCATTAAACATCCTTTTATGTGAGCCCGTTCCGCCGAATCTAATCTTGAATTATCTGATTGTATTGTTTATGATCTTAATAACAGGGCTAGATGTGGAACGAAACGGGGATTCTGCACATCCTGAATATCTCAAGTCTGATATGGTTCTTAAACTCCTTCGTGCTCAAAATAAAAGTTGAGATGTGTCAACAAGACTGAGAAATGCTTGAATCAGCCAATTCTTGTTTAAGTTGACACCTGAATGAGCCTGTGAGAAATGGATATTTTCCATTGACAGTTCATCTATACATCATAACTGTGCCACTGACTCATGTAATTACACAGAATGGGATTTAATGCTCAAATGAACATAGAAACGAATCCCTCCTTTTACTTTCTGTCTGCTAAATAGTTTGGATACAATGAGAATAACACCTGTTTATACATATGATTTTCATTGATTTTTTTTTCTTTCTGCTAAATAATCACTGACATTTGTCTTCATCTTCATGTCTGTCAGGAGGTCTCTGTGTGCTGCCTTGTTGCATGTGGTTACATGGGTTTTGCCCAAGGGCTCCGTAAACCATTGTGAAGGAAGATCCACATTCTCTTCTCGCTTATTATCTATTAAGCACGGTTTCTTGCCATTTAATAGACTTCATCCAAAGTTGATGGGTTCAGGGTTCATGTGCAACATGGGGAAAAACGTCTTAACATGAACAGAAGTTGATTGAGCACAATTGTTGTTAAACAGCACTCTCCATTTTCTCTTATTCTCTGAACCTGCAACATAGTCTGCAGTTTATTACATATGTGACCCTGGAGCACAAAAGCAGTCTTAAGTCGCTGGGGTATATTTGTAGCAATAGCCAAAAATACATTGTATGGGTCAAAATTATAGATTTTTCTTTTATGCCAAAAATCATTAGGATATTAAGTAAAGATCGTGTTCCATGAAGATACTTTGTAAATTTCCTACTGTAAATATATCAAAACTTCATTTTTGTTTAGTAATATGCATTGCTAAGAATTCATTTGGACAGCTTTAAAGGCAATTTTCTCCATGTTTAGATTTTTTTTGCAACCTCAGATTCCAGATTTTCATATAGTTGTGTCTCAGCCAAATATTGTCTGATCCTAACAAACCATGCATCAATGGAAATATTATTTATTCAGCTTTCAGATGATGTATAAATCTCAGTTTTGAAAAATTGACACTTAAGACTGGTTTTGTGGTCTAGGGTCACATATAAACAAAAACACATCAAAGACTTTAAAGTAATCAATTACTAATAATCAAATAAAATATCAAAATACATTAAACTTAATTCTAAAATTAAAATGAAAAACTTAGACCTATTAAAAGAAAAATGTAAAAGATCAAAGTGAAGTTAAGGCCAAACATCAAGTCCGTCTGTAGAGTTCTTAAGACACAGGCTTGACAAACTTGGCCATCTAGTGGTTATATTTCATTACTACAAATAGAATAAACAGAAATAATAGTTATTTATTAATTATAGCCTATATGCATACATAAAATAAAATATTCAATTAGTAGAATGAGAAAAAAAAAACATATAAATAAAAAAAGGAATCAAAATGATTTACACAACAAAATAGTTCTGTAATAGAATAAAACAGAAATAATAGTGCCTAGTAATATACAAGTAATCATTAAGCTTAATTAAACTTACAATAAGACACCAGTATTATTATCGTTATTTAATTAATATTGTAAATAGAAGCAACAAGACAGGAAAATTATTTACAAATAATAAAATAATTGTGGTACCTATTACATTAATAATTAGGCATTGTTAAGATCTTTTTATATATAATAGGATTTGATATTGATAGTGGATGCAACAAGACATAAATGAAAATAATGATTAAATAGTAAAACGATTAATGACTTGATATTATAATAGCCTAATTTTTACGCAGTGTAATATGCTAATCGTTTTTATAATAGTAATTAATATTATTAATACAAGCAACAAGACTGGGTAATTTACAAATAGCATAATATTTTAGTGATTATTAACTAGATGTTATAATAATATTAACATTATAATATTAGTTTTTGACATTACTGATACGTAAAATGGTAAAGATTCGTGTAAAAAAATGACGTTCAAAATTTAAATGTATTTCAAGTACCGCTGCTCTGTGAAATAAAGCGCACTAGTGCCGCGGTGCATTGTGGGTGTGCACGGAGAAGTAAAATGGCGGACTTGGCGAACGAAGGTAGGCAACCGTGTGAATCCGCAAAATGAGTAAAATAAAGCAAATAAACCGCCACCATGAGCCGTACGCGCCATAATAGCGTCGGTGAGAGCGCCACGCGTGTTTGTGACCCGGTCTGCGCGCTTTCGCGGCTCTGAGCGGGAGTGTGTGTGGATGTTTAGCTCAAGTTAGCCGATGAGTGTGTTAGCTTCGCGGGCTAAGCAGCGCACTGACAGACCGTGTGTGTATGTGAGTGTGTTGTGCAGCTAACGGACTAACCTCTCGGTGTGTTTCTCTTTTTGATTTTTAGGCGGGTGGAAACGCACGCGCTTCCCCCCTATGCGCTCGCGTGCAACACATCCGCGCGCACGCTGTAAAATAATAATTCATTTCACGCGTAAATACAAGGGATTCAAGAATGACGCTTTTCTATGAGCGTGCTATTGCATTAAGCATTAACAAATGTGTCTTTAGCATGCAGTTCAGTATTTCAAATAGGTGGCAGAAATGTGTTCGTTTTTCTGTATTATGCATCTAAATGAACACTGTTGGGATATCTTTTTCCTGTAGTTTTATTCTAATCGTGGCTTATGGGCTTAGACGTCTATCTTTAGCCTGTCAGGATCAGTGAAGTGATATTTAATTATTTATTCTTCTTTGAGACAGTCCAATGCTTAAAAAAATGAAACACATACACAAACGAAACGAAAGCAAATGGTGGGTGGGGTAACTTAACGTTAGTGAGTTGCTCAACTCGTGGTTGGTTTCGACCTGCTCTGGATGCACGGTCGTCTTTTTTCTTTTTTTGACGTTATTCCAATAAATGCATCGATTTGTAGTCGGAAACCGGAGTCCGGAGCAGGTGGCGGTGCTTCGTTGCCGGGCAAGCCGGCTGTCGGTGCCGCTCTCGCGGCTTGTGGCTTTACCCGGCTCCGCTGCCTGTGCTAATGCAGGCCCGCCCACCCTCCTCCTGGCCCGGGGTGAAATGCAACCCCATGCACACATGATTTTCCCCCCTTTAGGGCTCTAACGTCCTCTAATACAGCAGCCTTGAGTGGTGAGATCACCCATCGGTGGATGCCTCACCCCTTGACCTAATTACAGTGATGTGCACGGGTTTACAGTGCTGAATGAGCCACCCAGATGACTGAGCCACCCAGATGACTGTGATTTGTTTTGGGGAAAGCAGCTGTTAACAGATGCACGTGTGCTATTGCACTCTTTAGTGGTTTGCAAATCATCTTAAACAGGCTTTGTACTCTTCCTTATGAATGATTGTTTTATTAGCCTCCAGTTTTGTTGCTGACAAAGTCCTGCAGCTAAAAATATCAGACGTGTCAGCCAGATCATGTGTCTTTTGTTTATTTACGAAGCATGACGATCATTTTAAAGCCTTTTAATTGACCCAGAAGTGTCTGGGGTTTTATTGGTTGGCTTGAAGTGAGATAAGAAATAAGATAACTTCTTTGACAACACTGTTTAGAGAGTGTTTGGCTTGCAGGGACTGGTTACTAACCCCATTTGATCAGATTACCAGAGGCTTGTGATGGCAAGGACATACTACAGGTTGCGGTTTTAAAAACTAGCGGTTGGTTGATATGGCTTTTCAATGCAATTGAACAACATTAATAATGTATTTTTTTATGCATTTGGGAGATGCTTCCATCCAAAGCGATATGCATTGAATGTTTACATTTGTATTAGTTCATGCATTCTTTGGGAATCAAACTAGTGCCATGCTAGTTGCTCGTATGAAATTATTAGAATATTTAATCATTTGGTGACTTTTGCATTCAGCACATCAAGTGCAATGGCACTTCAAAATTGCTTGGCATAATGCACACCTTATTTACATCTAATTGTGGTTTTTCCGCTCTATAACAGAGGTTGTTTTCCTTTCATTTGGCTCTTTATGATTGTTTAATCTAGCATTTCTGTAAATTGCCACAGTTATTAACTTGCTGCAAGTTTTATTTATATTTTTGGATTAATAAATGTGGGAATTTATTGAACATTGGGGTCTTTTGTCAAATTGTTTTTTTTTTAATCAATAAGCTACTGGAGGCTATGTGTTAGTTATTTTATAATTATTAACGGATATTTTTTTTATGCATGACACATGCCTCAGACCCCCTTATCAACACTGACTTTTCAAAGTCAATGTTATTACACTGTATTGTTCAAGGAAATACTATTTCATTCTCTCTACACAATTGCATCTTTAATTCAATGTTTTGCCTGCCATTTCTTTGATTTATTATCTGCAGGCAAAGCTGTCAGTTGATTTTTGCCTTTAATACAGTGGGAAGTAACTTAAAACTGACCAAGTGGGCATGGATAGTTCTGATCTGTGGTTGTTAAACTAAGATATGACGTTAAGCATTTGCTTTGGATGCTTTTGGTCAGTTTGCGTCATGCTCTATCCTCAAATAAACCATTTTAGGAAATGACCTATTTTGTGAATGATTATCTTGTGACTTTGGATATTTGTGTGTAATGTAGGGGGGGAAACTTGGATCGATGAGAACTGTAACATTAGTACATCACAGCCGAGTTGTTTTCTTGCTTAGTTAAATTAAAAATTGAGTTAAAACACCAGCTTAATGTAGGACTTTGGAGAGGCATATGGGTATCGTATCTATTTGAGCCCTGTTTCCAGCTAATTTTCTTTGTTTTTCTTTTTAACAGAGAAGCCTGCCATAGCTCCTCCAGTGTTTGTGTTTCAGAAGGACAAAGCACAGAAGGTTTGTTCACTCAAGGAATAATTCATTAAAAAATTCTCAAACCCATATGTTTTCTTTGTTTCTTGCAACATTTGCCTCGACTGTAATTGGAAAACAATATTTATTTATGCATGTATGCAAGTATACAAACAACCAGTGCTGATTATTTGTTTGTTTATATATCCAGTAACCAATATGCAGAACTGATATTTATTGTTTTAGCAGCAGCAAGAACAATAAAATTAACAACAGGCAAAATAAATTGACAAAGGGTTATGTTTTCAAATGAAGAATATAATTAAACGACGAGCAAGTCTTTGCATAATCTATCTATAAATGTAACTCATTTTAAACTACGAATTAAAGTATTGGGTATACAGGAATGAATATTAGTTGGTCACTCTAGAGTTAGTGTTTTGGTTGACCATCCTCATCTCTAAACTGTGTTTTTAGGTTAAACTCAGTAAAAAGAAAGAAATAGACACCTGTTAGAAAAACAACTACTAAATAAACAAAACATGAAATGCATTACGTTAGCGTCACCGTTCTTGAAACAGCATTTATAGACGGTGCAATTTATTGATGTGCCTAATATTTTAAAGCTAAAATCCAGTTAATAATGAATGCCTAAATCAGTAGTTCACTCAGAAATGAAAATTGTCAGTTGTTCCAAACCTGTATAAGTTTCTTTCTTCTAAACACAGAAGAAGATATTTTGAAGAATGTTGGCAACCAAACAGTATGATGTCCATAGTATTTTTTCTTCTCCATACTATGGAAGTAAATGGCTACCATCAGCTGTCTGGTTACCATCATTCTACAAAATATCTTCTTTTGTGCTCAACAGAAGAAAAACTCATGCAGGTATGGAACAACTTGAGAGTGAGTAAATTACCATATTTATTTTTGAGTGAATTGTCCCTTAAAATATTAAAAGATAAAACCGACTATCAGTCCGTCTCCAGCTTTAATGGCATTGTGTAATTTCTGCTCTGCTAGAGGCATGAAACAGCATTGCAAAAATGAGTTTTAAACACTCTTGTCCACCATTCTCTTGTCCAGAAGGAAGTCCTACTGCAAACTCAAGCCGTTGGTTGGAATTGCATTTCCATTTGGTGGCTTAGAAATGATATGTTGCAGATTTAACTGCTGTTTTTAGAAGCCATGACATTGTGAATTTTGTAGTTGCCATCAAAACAAACCCCTTTCCCATAATAACCTGAGGATGTTATGATGGAAGACACTTACTGGGAAATATTAAATTTAGCCTTGAGTTTTATTGCAATTACAAAACAGACATTTTTCAATAAACACAGCATGAAAGTTTCACCTGGTTCTTGCCCAATTTTAGCATTGGCAAGTACTTTCACCAACTCAGCTGGCCAGTTTGGCTTGTAGTGAGATGAATTTCAGCTGCCGGCTGACTAGCACAGATACAAATCACCCTCAAAATGTGATTTCCCCAAAGCAGTTTAAACAAATTAAACAAACTCAGCATTTCAGCGGGATCATTTTGGCTCTGGTGAGAAATTATTTGAAAACGGGGCTGTTAAAGATGTTGTTTTCCTTTTGTACAGTGTGTTTCTCTGTGAGGTAGTCCAGTTCTGTGTGACCAAATTAATTTATTTATGTTTTTCCCTGTTCCAGAGATCCGCAGATGGGTCAAGTGCGGAGGACGGGGACGGTAAGTTTAAAAAAAATTTGTTTCTAGTGATGCACCAAAGTAAAAATTATTGGCTGCTAAAAATTGTGGACTTTACACAAACTATTTTTCCCAGGGCACTTGCTTTTTTCTGATAACCTGTTTTATGATGTGCCAAAAACAGAACTGAACGTGATTCAGAAAACAAACTGATTTGTGTATTACAAAAGCACATCTGTTCCTCACAATGTATTGCATGAGATGTTACTCGCACTGTCTATAAATGCGTGGGTCAGACAAATGGATGTGTGCGGTCTTTATCAATCAGTATTCCAGAGGAGTGTCTTGGAAAATGCAAAAATGTTTTGAATTTTAAATTTAAATTATGATCATGTTTGCATATTGACTGCAGTATTCTGGACAGTAAACCTGGACAGCTTCACATGCAATCTGCTTTTGCTCTATGTCGGTTTCTTTTAATGAATCTGTTAAAGTTTCTGTTCATTTTTTGGCCAATATCTGTCTTATTTTTGGTGGCTAAAATTGTGATGCATGCTTAAGAGTGTGTAAAAAAAAAAAAAAAAAAAAAAAAAGTTGTGAGATTATTTTGGGGTTTAATGCAATACAATTTTTAATGCATCATAAATAGTCTCTGAAGATATCATAAAATGCCCTATTTGTTACTCTAAAAATAAAACCTTCAACAGCCGATAACAGAAACCTTGATGTGACGCAAACACATTGTGCACATGCAACGATTCAAGTTTTTAATATTTTATGTAAACACCCAATGATGATGATGTTTTGCTGGAAAGGAACTTGTATATGATATGTGATGAGATGCAGACAGTGAGACACTAACACAACGTCTCATGAAATATATTGTAGAATGCAGATGTGCTTGTATCATCCAGACGCCGGTTTGAGAGTTGTTTGGAGGTCATTGTCTGATTTAAAGGAATGGTTCACCCAAAAATGAACATTATTCACCCCCATGTCCTCCCTGATGTAGATGTAGAGTTTTTTTTCATCAGATTTGGAGAATCTTAGCATCATGTCACTTGCTCACCAATGGATGCTCTGCAGTGAATGGGTACCGTCAGAATGAGAGTTCAAACAGCTGATAAAAACAATAATCCACACCACTCCAGTCCATCAGTTAACATCTGGAGAAGACAAAAGCTGCATGTTTTCAAGAAACAAATCCATCAAGATGTTTTTAACTTAAAACGAATCCTCTATCCCAGGGCTCCAGACTAACTATTTTTACTAGGAGCACTGTAGCCCCTGCTTGAAACTTTTTTTTTTGAGCACAAGCCCAAAAATATGGGGGTACACCTTAAATCAGCCTGCTATGCAATCATTCACATACATGCCCCAACTATTACTGACAAATGCTTTGATAATAAATAGACTTAACTCATAGAAATTACAATGTGCGGTATTCTTTTAATTTAATTCTAAGTATTTTTTTTTTTAATTTCAGAGTGATTACAAATCAGTGACATAAAATATAAATAAATGTGTGTGTGTGTATATATAATATAATATATATATATATATATATATATATAATATATACACATATGATGAAATTATTATTGTTTTGCATTAATAAGTGCAGTTACTAATAATATTACATGTTCATTTCTTATTTCATGTTTACATTTGACAGTAAAGCACTGGGAAGCTTACCAAATTAATTTTATTAACAACAGTAACATGTACAAAATCAAATTTTTATGTAGAAAAAGTATATATTGTACTCTTATTAAATGTACCATTATTCTTCTATAGTCTTATATGGAACTCACCAACAACTTCAGTGATTAATTAGTCGCAAATTGAAGAAAAGTTTTTCAAAGTACTTTGTGACTTTCCTTACTTCATACATAGAAAAGAGCAAAACTGACAAAATGTGATTGCTTGAAGATTTGATATTTTATAATAGTGATTTTATAATTATTTTATCATTTCAAAATATAAAGGAAAAAGGGTAACACTTTAGAATAGAGAACACTTATTCACTATTAACTACGACTTCTAATAAATTCCTTATTTGCTGCTTATTAATAGTTAGTGCGGTAGTTGTTAGGTTTAGTTATTGGGTAGGATTAGGGATTAGGCATTAATATGTGCTTAATTACTGTTAATAAATGGCTAATATTCTAGTAATATGCATGCTAAAAAGCAACTAATTAAGAGACCCTAAAATAAAGTGTTACCGGAAAAAGTATGAATGACTAATAAGCCGATAAGTGCTCCTCTGCTGCTATCTACAGGTTATAGCCTAATGGTGATTTGATGTATTTTTTAAATTTTACATAAGTGTTTGTTCACCACAGTTTATTTTGGTCATCCCATTGAAAATAACACTCAAATTGGATTATTTTGGAGCTTTAAAGTGCTGGAAACAGTTGTGTGAAATGCTTGAAAGCCATTGAAGATTGCTTGAATTTCTGTACAAACCCTGAAATGAATAATGTAATAACATTTGACTATTTCTGCCACAACACCATGGTTATAGTTAGCGTTACTGCTTCTGGTTTTCTACGTCAGTGCTGTTTGATCTGTTTATAGCAGTGAATTCTGTGCAGAATTGGAATGCATCTCGCAGTAACCTTATTAATTGTGTTGTGAATTCAAATGCTTCTCACTGGATCTCGCAGCGCTGTGCTGTAACAGTGTGCTGCCAAATCAACTTTGGTTCCCGAGTAAAGCTGTTCTGACTAAGACAAGTTTGTTTGTGTCGCGGTCCGAGCTGATACGGTCCGTGCTGCGCAGCTCAAATGAGTAGTGGGATTTTGTTGCGCCTTTGTTTCGTTTGCCGTGTGATGTTTCTCATATGCAACAGAAATGGCAACGCGAATTGAACAATACGGTGGTCGCGCCTGTGTGACTGCTCACAAAATTTATTCGCACCGGCAGAAAAAAATTGTCACAGTGTGGAGCCCTGCTCTATCCATAATATTGCTTTTTCTTGTGAGAAAGTCATCTTGTCTGAATCAGGAGAGAAATATGCACATATCAAGCACTATTTACAAGCCAAAACGGCTCTAAACAAATATATCGGTGGATTTTGGTGTGAGAGACAACAGGAGATGGACTTTTTCATTGGAGGAAGCGTTATGAATTATGGACTCATATTTTGCCCAGAAGCGACAGTTTAAACACTTTAATGATGGATTTGTTTCTTACAAACATACAGCTTTTGGCTTCACAAAATGAAGTTAAATGATGGACTGGAGTGGTGTGGATTATTGTGATGCGTTTATCAGCTTTTTGGACTCTAAATCTTACGGCACCCATTCACTGCAGAACATCCATTAGTAAGCAAGTGATGCAATGCTACATTTCTCCAAATCTGTTCTCATGAAGAAACTAACTCATCCACATCTTGGATGGCCTGAGGGTGAGTACATTTTCAGCAAATTTGTATTTTTTTTTTTTTTTTTTGGTAAACCTTTAAGTCAATAAAGCATTTATTGACTTAATAAATATGTTTTCCTATACAGATGTCTTTATTTTTAAATCTTCTGCATTTTTATTTTGTAATTTCTAAAGTCACATCAGTTGAAGGTAGAAGTCAGTATAACTGCACAAAAATAGTTTGAACATTATTAGAATTAGTTATTGCAAAAGGCTAATTTTAATCTGTCATGTTCAGTTCTCTGCACTGTGTCCTGAATTTTAGTGCTCCACTAGTTTCTGATTGATCTGTTGATTGAATTATTTTCTCCAGATTCAGATCGAGATGATGGCGAGTACTGTCCTCCGGTAAAGAGAGAGAGGACTTCATCTCTGACCCAGTTCCCCCCGTCACATTCAGGTGAGTCTACAGCGAACCTTGTCACTGCGGGGTTCAATTTGGAGTATTTTTTGACTGATTTTTACTGAAGGTTAGACGCTCCCATCTGATCCTCTCTTTCTTTTGTGCTTTCTTTGTTTCCTGCAACAGTTCCCAAGAATAATATCTTTATGCCCTCAAGTTTATGCCAGTCTCCAACTGGTAATTCAGACTCGGAACCAGGTAAGAATCAGCCGCTTTTTCAATCCTTTTCTGGCGACTATAAAGATTTAAACTTAAAGGGTCATGAAACCCCCTGTTTCAGCACTGGTTAGTTCTCACCTCAGTTTCAAAAAACGCTAAAAAAAAATGGGCATGGAGCGTAATGGGAAGAGGGGAGACAGAAACACGCACAGTTTCAGTTTCAGACAGTTTCATTTTACTCCCATCGAGTTAAAAACACAAATAAATGCACAGCCATTTGCGCACTGCATCGAAAACATATATATATATATATATATATATATATATATATATATATATATAAAAAAAAATGAACATGCTGTTGCACCTCTGGTAACTTTTAAGGCTTATTCTGTGGCGTTTATATAAGCCTTCTGACGGATTATGTCACGGAGCTGTAAAAACGGTTACACTCACTAAGATGTCACAGTCTGAAGCGTCTGTCATAGCAAATCAACACATGCTGTTGTGAATAATTAAGCGAAGCATCTTCTCATTGGATAAGAACACAGTCTCATGAATAATTTAAAAGACACATCATCGATGTACTGTAGTACATTGCCACATCACACATTGTGACACGATTTTAAATCCAGAAGATAAAAATAGCGCAAAAAAAGCTTAATTACCCAGTTTTCTCCAACAGTTAAAATGATGCTTACATTGTCTTCCATGATGTGCAACACAAACACCTCTGCTAAAATCTCAGAAAAAGTAGTCTGGGGTTTAATGGGACCCTTTAACACCGTGTCCTAACCAGTCAAGTCAAGTCAAGTCAAGTCACCTTTATTTATATAGCGCTTTTACCAATACAGATTGTGTCAAAGCACTTAACAGTATCAAATTGGAGGACAGAGTGTCAGTAATATATAATAAGATTAAACATTTAATTTTCAGTTAAAGGCATTTCATTATTGAATTCAGAGATGTCATTGTCTAGCTCAGTTTAGTTTAAATAGTATATGAGCAATCAAATCGGCGATAACCAGTCATGATGTGTCCCACATCAAGTAATTTTTCCATCCATACCAAAGTTTATCAACCAGTCAGAACATAGGATCTTTAATATGCAGCTGTGGAGGAGGGTTTTGGACCAGTGAAATTTCACAGTGGGTGGAGCTACTAGTCACTGTGCAATAGAAATAGAAACCAGAGCTGGCCTTTCTTTTTTGTTTGGATCGGAAAAAATGTTTTTACTCAAGTTTCAGTGTAATCGACTGCTCAAATAAGAAATACAAATGTATAAATCTTTAAATCTGTCACAGGCCACCTATATTTAAACGTTATCTGAAGTCATAGGGCTCTTAGAGTACTGTTTGCAGTTATGTTAATCGAAATATAAAAATACATTTTTGCTTATTTTGCCTGTCACTAGATGCTTCATCACGTCAGTCTCGGTTAGGACATCTGTTACTCGGTGTAATTTACAGGGTTCTGCGGCCGTCCACAGTTTTTGTCATGTTTGACAGTCTTGGGCTTTGTTTACGCTGCACACATCCAATTTGGTTTTCAAATATGATCTTCAGGAGTGACTGTCCACAGTTTTCATTTTTCACATGTGGATGTGGTTTGGACAGGGTTAGTAAACATCAGATCTTTCTTTCCCTTTTTATACAGACAAAAAAACACCTAAACAAATTTGAAATGGATACGTTTTCCTGTCTGTCTAAATAAAGCCATATTGTTTGTTTGGTCATCAAATCAGATTTCTTTATCTGTTAATGGGGTGCATTAATGAAATATTGTAGTTTTATCTTGAGGCACTTTTTTATGTATGCGCATGTGTGTAGTTTATGTATTAAATTGTATATTGTATTAATTAAATTGATTGAAAAACATTTAAAATATATTTATAAATCTAATTGAAAAAAAAAAAATGTATTCAAGTTACTAAAAAGTAATTTATTTCAGCATTTAAATCACATTTTATTACATTCAGAAATAATGTCAAATACCAGTACAGATTATCAAAAGTTTATACACACACACATACATATATGTGTGTCTGTAGTTAGCATAGTTAGTTGTTTTCCTAAATCAAACTGTATAAAGCTCATTTAAAGCATATTTGTATAGTGTCATCAGATACAGAGTAATGTAAATGGCAGATGCTGTACATGCATCTGAAGGCAGCTTTCTATTTTGGTCTGTCTTCGAAAGAGCACAAACCCAGCCAAGCGCACTAAACCCAAATGTGTATCGGCTACTGTCAGGAATGTGCTAAAACAAGTCCAGAGGCCTGTGGGGGGACTAAGGTCTAACAGGAAGTGGTCAGAGCTGTTATGAGGCTGTAGAGATGAAGCACAGTGTGAGGCCCTTTGAATTACTAGTGTATACTGTATGGTGTATATAATGCATACCGTCTACTGTTTTGTGAAAATATGAAGCCGTATACATCTAAAAAAAAATGTTTGAACAGTACTAGACTGTTTGTTTTTGTTTTTTTTTGTTTTTTTTCTCATTTCTGACAAAAACATCCTTTTAACTTGCATAGAAAATGCCTTAATTGCAGTGTTTTGTTCGAGGCAGCAATGCATTGTGTCATGCATTACAGAGGAACTTTAAGTGTTTGTTTATCTGAGATCTCTTATCTGGTCATGTGTTAGGGATGTTTGGTTTATCTTAATGTGTATGTTTCTGTTTGTCCGTCTCAGAAGAGAAGCCTGTCGGGTTCAGGTTGAAACCTCCCACACTCATTCATGGCCAGGCCCCAAGCGCAGGTAAGATCAACTCATTCCTGCTTTGATCATTTTACTGCATCTACACATCTACACACACAAATGCAACACATGAATCTGCTCTTTAGAGCAGGAAAGATTAGGGAAATTAGTCACAGTGGGTCTGACTGTAAAGCTTCCTCTTTCAGTACTTTTTTTTTAACAATGTCATCTTGTGAGTTTGAAAGCTCCTTAAATAGATTAAGATAATTTGCTTCAATGTTTTGTTCTTCGTATGAGGTATTGTATAAAATAGTGTCACTTATATACAATTTTATATTTTTATTATTATATACTACATATTCTAGCACTTATTAATGTTGATATTTATCAGTATTTATTTGATTCATTTTTATATTTTTAATTAGCTTTGTATTCATTTTTGTTATTTTAATAATTGGAGCTTTTGTCTTTTTATTGGTTTTTAAAATTTCAGTTTAGCTTTAATTTTTTAAAATTGTTTGTCATTTTAGTTTCTATTTTTCGTTTACATTTTTAAATCTAATATTTATTAGACTTTATTTTAGCTTTATTTCAATTATGGAAGGCAATTATTTCTTTTCTTTTTTTTAAACAATTATTTTTAGATTCATTATTAATTTAATTATAGTTAAAGATTATTAGTTTTAGTTAACTATAACAGCACAAACTTAGAAAGCTTTTCCGTATTTTAGAACATCCCATTGCATGAGAATTACAATTAAGGCTTTTTATTTGATCATCAGACATTGGTGTGTGCTGTTATGCTGCGGTGTTTGGTTTCTGATTCAATCCGTTAGTAGGTTGTTTTCCAGGCGTTCCCAGTCAGAAGCCCAAAGAACAGCAGCGCAGTGTTCTGAGACCAGCTGTTCTACAGGCGCCTCCGGCCAAAACCCTCACAGAACCCGTCAAGACCAGTACGTACATCTCCCATAATGCTCACTGCTGCCTTCACAGCAACAGAATCCACGGAGGTCTCAGACTGTTCTGTAGAGAACCACATTTCAGGCTCATTTTTGTTGAGAACAGATATGTAAATCTAAATCAAAACCCTTTTTTTTTTCTTCTTTTCCAAGTTCAAGCTAAAAACAGCAATAAGCAAAAAGCCTGTTTAATCCAAAAGAATTCATTAAACAATTTCATCAATCTTTCAAAGTGTAATCTCATATTTTATCTCTTTTTTTTTTTTTTAAGTTTTAACCATAAATTATTTATAGGATAAGTGCTGTCAAACGATTAATTACATCCAAAATAAAAGGCTTTGTTCATATATGCGTGTGTACTGTGTATATTTATGTGTATATAAATACAAACGTGTGCATGTATATATTTAAGAAAAATGTTATGTTTGTATAATAAATATTTAATATAAATATATACATGTAAATGCTTAAAAAATATATACTGTATCTGTATGCTTTTATGTATACAGAATAAATATACACAGTACACACACACACACATTATGTAAACACACTTTTATTTTGGATGCGATTCATCACGATTAATCGTTTGACAGCACTAATACAGTCATGGCCAAAAATATCAGCACCCTTGGTAAATATGATCAAAGGCGGCTGTGAAAATTAATCTGTATTGTTAATCCTTTTGATCTTTTATTTTAAAAATTCACAAAAATCTAACCTTTCATTGGAGAATAAGAATGTAAAATGGGGGAAATATCATAATTTTTTTCTCAAATAATGTTGGACACAATTATTGTCACCCCTAGAAATTCTTATGAGTAAAATATCACTGAATTATATTCACAATTTTGAGCACTCCAGGGTAATTATGAACGTGAAATTATCTAGCCATGGCTTCCTGTTTCACAGAAATATAAATAGGAGGGAAAATAAAGCCCAAATTCCCTTATTCATCATCACAAAGAGAAAAATAACCAAAGAATATATTTCTGATGTGCAGCAAAAGATAATTGAGCTTCACAAATTAGTGAAGTGGCTTTAAGAAAAGAGCTAGAGCAGTGAAAATTCCCATTTACACCATCAGGGCAATAATTAAGAATTTCCAATCAACATAAATTGTCACGAAGCTGCCTGGAAGAGGACGTGTCTATATCGTCCTAATGCACGGTGAGAAGGAGAGTTTGAGTAGCTAAAGACTCTCCAAGGACCACAGCTGGAGAATTGCAGAAAATAGTTGAGTCTCGGGGTCAGAAAACCTTAAAAAAAAAACAAAAAAAAAACAAAATTGTCAAACAGCACCTGCATCACCACATGTTGTTTGGGAGGGTTTCAAGAAAAATTCTCCTCGCTCATCCAAAAACAAACTCCAGCATATTCAGTTATCAGACACGACTGGAGCTTCAAATGGCACTGGCTTCTATGGTCAGATGAAACTAAAAAATGAGCTTTTTAGCAGAAAACACTCAAGATGGGTTTGGTGAACACAGGGATAAAAAGCACCCCATGTGTACAATGAAATATACTGCTGTATTTTTGATGTTGTGGGCCTATATTTCTGCTGGAGGTCCTGGACATCTTGTTTAGACGCATGGCATCATGGATTCTATCAAATACCAACAGATAAAAAATCAATAAGTGACTGACTCTGTTAGAAATCTTATGATGGGCCATGTTTGGATCTTCCAACCGTACAATAATCCAAACACAAACCTCAAAAAACAATTCCAGTCCTCTGACCTGAACCCTGTAGAAAATGAGTGAACTGAAGAGAAGAAGCACCAACATGGAGCTGGGAATCTAAAGGGTCTGGAGTGATTCTGGATGAAGGAATGGTCTCTGATCTCTCGTCAGGTGTCTCTAACCTCATCAGGCATCATAGGAGAACATTTAGAGCTGTTAAACTGGTAAATAGAGGTTTCAAAAAGTATTGAATAAAAGGGTGCCGTTAATTGTGGCCAATGTGTATTTGAGAAAAACATTTATTTCATAATGATATTTCCCCCCATTTTAAAATCTTATCTAATGAAAGGTTAGATTTTTGTGAATTTAAAAAAAAAAAGAGCAAAAGGGATTAACAATGCAGATTAATTGTCACAGCTTTCTTTGATCATATGTACCAAGGGTGCCGATATTTTTGGCCATGACTGTTTTCTTAGACCTTCTAATTTTACTTATTGTATAGACATTGTTATTATTAATAATAATATTATTATTACTGTATTAGATTTTTTTGTGTAATATTTCAATGGTAAAAAGTTACGTTAGTAAAGTTAGTAAAGGTTTTCTTAATCTACAGATGGTCTTGTCAACAGAAAATATTGTGAATGATATGAGTGAATGTTGTGGGGAATAAGTGTTTATTTCAGCAGTTTGTCTCATTTGTACAACTTTTAGCAGTACATTGAAGCTTTGAAAATAACTATAAATAAACTATCAAAATGGTCTAAAACGAGTTGTAAAAATTTTTACAAATCTTTTAGAGCTCATGATTTGTAAGTATATTACACGTTAATGAATAAATCAGTATATATAAAATTTAATTTACTAGTGTCATGTTTGTGATTATTCACAAAATTAATATCGTGCATCCCTATTTGTCATTATTATTCCTGTGTATCAGCATTATATCAGTCACCTTGCTCTTTAGATATATTAGTGTCGACTAGATGAGGTTTGGGGTGACCACTAGTATTCATGACCCGAGCTGGAAACGTGTGTTGATAGTGTGATGCTGTTAGTTTATGCCAATGTTTTCGCTCGCAGACTCCAGCTGTGGAACAAATGGAGTGGGGAAGTTTGGAGATTCATCATCAGAGGGCCGATCTGTTTTCCTGAACAACACAGAGAGCTCGGACAAATCACCGGTGAGGACATACAGCACAAACATCTGAGATGGATACGCTTGATATAAAAAAAACACAACTAATTACATCCTGTTTAAAGCATCTCGTAAATATCAGCATCACCTGTAATCATTGCTCATGTATGAGATGGCCTGGGTGCTTAGTAATTCATAACTGATGACTAATACATATGACTGTAGGAAATTGCAGACAATCTGATCTAGTTCCAGCATTAATGCAGGTTCATTCGAGAGTTAATCATTTTAGTTGTAAGCAGTAATGTGGTATAATTGTGCTGAATAGTTACATTTTCATTGATTTATGAGATTTTACTGAATGTGACTCATATTTGTAAATCTATAAATCAATTTGTAATCTGAAATCTTAGCAAATATCATCTTACTAAGACATTATTAGGAAATATAGAGTGATAACTGATATTTATATCATTTTATTAAACAGTTTCCTATACTGTCTCATGGATTTACATTACAAGCATCGGAATTTCATCACTTTTTGGCCATATAAATCTCAGCATCTGCACCACATGTAATATGTTTGCTTAGTTTGGACCTCTGAATCAAATTGAGCTGTTTTTAGTCCTTAAATATGAGCTCCATCTTCTCACTGTATCATAGAGAGTTTCTGTTGGTCTTCAAGTCTTAATTCCACAATTGAAGGCCTAAAAAGTCAAAAATTGAGAGCGCAGAAAGTCTTACAATGAAATTTGTGCTTAAACAAAAATCTGTAAATTAGATATGAAAACTTTTTTTTTTCTTTGAATAAAGTTGATTTTTCTGAATCGTCAGAAATTTTTATCTTGTTTTAATCGTAAACTCACTTTATTTTCATCAATTTATCATAAAATGGGACTGGTATCTTGATTTCAGATAGTTATTTCCATATTTTAGCAGAGCTATTCAGGCCATAATTTATTTTATTATTCATTAACTTTTTCTGTAAAATAAAAATAATGGAAATCTGTTTTTTTTTTTTTTTTTTAACTATGAAGAGTTGCTAATTCAAGACATTTACATTTAAAGACCATAATCAAAGTCATTCAGATTTTTCCTTCAATTTTCTTATATTGTTCTTAAGGTCTTAAATGAACCTTCATAAAACCTGCATAAACTCTCATACTATATGAGCCACAAAAGCCTGATGTATCTGACACGATACTCAAAAAACACTTTTTACTAAAATCCCATAGACTTGTCGTTGGATTTGCTTTAATTTGAGTTCCTTTGCAGAAGCGGGAGAAGGAAGGAGAAGAAAATGGAGGTGGACAGAAAGACGATAGCAGTCAGAAGAAGGATAGTGCGGTGGACTCATCATTTGTGTTCGGGCAGAATATCAAAGAGCGAGCGAAGGTCAGCGCCGACTCACTGCTGCATTTGTCTCATTGTTTATTCGAAGCAGCAAATTGGCACGATAGAAGTTCCCATAGAGTGTTTGTGTTTATTCTCAGATTCTGTTACTGTGTTTTTCTTGAGCAGTTGGATGAAAACAGCTCATCCAGTGACTCAAAAGACTCCACACAAGATTCTCAGTCTGGCAGCACCAATTATTTCTTACAGTACATGGGCAGCGCTAGGTAACGGTTCAATAGAGCCATGCGAATCTGTTCGCTCTCTCTGGCCCGGCTTCTACATCCTGTAAATCTGCTTCTGTTTGCTTTTGCAGCTCCAACAATGCCACCAACAGCTCAGATAAAGGCTCCAAGTTTGTTTTTGGCCAGAACATGTCTGAGAGAGTTCTGGTGAGTGTATAGATGACTGGTTTTGGACAACCGATGCATTTTTTTTTTTTGTCCCATTTATTATTATTTTTTTTGTACAGACTGTTCACCTTTTAAGTGTTGCATATGAAGGAACAATTTACCCAAAAATAAAAAAAATTATTTACTAGTCCTGTTGTTTTACCTCAAAAAGACGTTTAGTACAAAATCCAAGCTGCTCTTTTCCATACAGTCAAAGTAGGAAGTGACTCCAAAACGTCTGTTGGAAGTCTAAGGACAGACAATAACCTATTAGGTTTTTTATTATTTTGGGTGAACTATTTCTTAAAATATTTCCGTAGACAACAGTAAATGGATTTTCAGAGGTGTATAAAGAGAGTTTTGTTTTGCAAACTCTTTCAGAGCCCCCCAAAAGGAGGCGAGGCGTCAGTTGAGACCACTAAAGACAGTTCAGCTCCAGCATCTGAGCCATCATCACAAGAGGCCACACCTGAGAAAAGTAGGTGCACAACATTTCACAGAGTGTGTGTGTGTGTGTGTGTGTGTATACATGTATAAAAATGTATTATATTTGTTTGTTTATACTTTGTTTTTATATATAAAAATGTAAAGAATGTAAAAAATAATTTTTATATATTAAAATAAATTCAAATTAATTTAAAAAGTAAACAATTAAACATTTTAAAAATTAATTAATTAATTTAAAAGCGTGAATATAAAACATACTTTCAATTCAATTTTATAAATATGAACACTTAAGGTGATGAGTGGATGGATAGATGGATGGGTTTATTTCTTTGTTTATTTATCTCCATGGTCATGTTTTCAAATTGGTTATTGTTTTGATGCTTTGTTCTGATTGGCTGTGATTTGTGTTCCTTAGTATGAGAATTTGTTTTCAGTGAGAATTGATAAGAACATGATGTTGACACTCCTAATTGCATGTTTAATCTTGACATTGGTTATATCAGAATCACACTTTGATTGTTTGGTTTATTAAATATTTAATTATGTGACTGGATGCTCTAGGATTATCAATCAGTGTTGTCATGCCATAATTAATATTTTGAGCTAAGCATTCACCATAATAGGCATGTTTGCTACAATCAGTTCATCGTGAGCTCTCTGTATGTATGTCAGATCACAGTGTAACAGAGTCTCTGGAAGAGTCGGCAGCCGCGTACACCAAAGCCACTGCCAAGAAGTGCATTCTGGAGAAAGTAGAGGTCCGTACAGGAGAGGAGGCGGAGAGCAATGTTTTACAGGTGAGACGACGTTCAGCATAGCAGTCAGAGTCAGAAAATGCATTGGCTTATAGTCCACAATTTAAATAGTGTTCTGGGTTCAGAACTAAATAATCTGTCAAATAATCTGCTGCAGCTTTTTATATATATATATATATAATATTTTTGAAGGATCATGTGACACTAAAGACTGGAGTAATGATGCTGAAAATTCAGCTTTAATCACAGAAATAAATTAAGTTTTACAGTATGTTCACATAGAAAACCATTTTAAATCGTAATAATGTTTCAGTTTTTACTGTATTTTTGATTAAGTAAATGCAGCCCTGCTGAGCAGAAGAAACTTTTCCAAAAAAAAAAAAAGGAATTATTCCAAATTCTTTTTTCCATCACACTAGTCTCATGTTAACCTGTAATGTTTCGGGTTCAGTGCAAATTAAGCTCAATCAACAGCTTTTGTGGAATAATTTTGATTATTGCAAAAATTAAAAATGAACCCTACTTGTTTCTCATTTTCCCCAACGAGAGATCTGAGTTACGGCGAGACACAGTGGAAGTGAATGGGGTCATTTTTGAAACTTTAAAATACTGTTCAATAGTGCATAAATGTAAATGCATTAATCATTTTAGAGTGAAAAACTGCTTATTAATCATTTGTGTAAACTCCATACAATTTTACTGTTTTTGCCATATACCATAAATAATGCACAAGTTTTAACAATATGTATTATAAAGTGCATTTATACAATTTTTTTTAAAATCCTTCCCTTTTTACTTTCTCACTGTAAATTTTTTTTTTTTTTTTTTGATGATAAAAGGGGACTAGTACATTTATTTTTGGTGCCATTTTATTAATTTTATTTGTTTTTCAACAAAACCACTTTTGTTTTTTCGTCAAATTATTCTTGGTTCAATTATTATTTTTTCTCTTGCCATAAACTTGCTTTTTTTTATATGTAAAGCATGGGAGGGATTTAGGAGTCCATTTATTTTTCATGCTTATCAGTATTTAGTTTATTTGTACATAATATTCTTTTATTACTTCAGGTTATGCTTTCAAAACTGTGTTTAAATTTTTTTTGTGTTCCAGTGTCTGGCCTCATAGACGTCTATTGTAAGTGCATCAGTGCAAACAGAGAGCAGTCTGAGTTATTTTCTGTGGTAATTGGCAGCAGGCTGCAGATGTGTTTTATAGAGCTTAAGTTGCACTGACCCGAAACATTCCTTTAATCTTTTCAGCCCTGTTTTTTCGTCTCAGTAAAACTTTGATGTGCTGATAATGAGCTGATTTGTGTCCGTCTCTCCACAGATGCAGTGCAAGTTGTTTGTGTTCGATAAGCCAGCTCAGTCGTGGGTGGAACGAGGCCGCGGTCTGCTCAGACTTAACGACATGGCGTCCACCGATGACGGCACGTTACAGTCGAGATTAGGTAAGAGCAGCGCCGAGTGTCAGGCTTCTTTAGAGCAGCTGAAATGTGTTGATGTTCCTCATGTGTCTGCGTCTGTCTGTTAGTGATGCGCACGCAGGGCAGTCTGCGGTTGATCCTCAACACGAAGCTCTGGCCTCAGATGCAGGTGGATAAAGCCAGTGAGAAGAGCGTTCGTATCACAGCCATGGACACTGAGGACCAGGGCGTCAAGGTCTTCCTAATATCGGTAGGATGGACACACCTCTATAACACTTTACACAGGAAGTGCATCGGTTTTTAGTTGTACTTATCTGTTAAATAATGCAAAGGTTTGAAAAGCATCGTATCAGGTTTTATTTTTAAATATATATTTCCCCTCTGTTTTTTAAACAAATATTTATATTTATTGTAGTTTAATCATTTTAATTGTTTTTTTTTTATTTAATTTTTATTATAAAATTGTATATTTAATTATAATTACATATATTTAAAGTAAATTATATATAAAACTCATTTTTTAATTTGATGTATATTTTGATTTAAAATAAATAGTTTTAAATAGGATTTGTTAATTGTTATATATTTTTAATTTTATACATGTGTACAATTTAATTGAATTGATATTTATTGTAATAAATTTAAATTGTATATATATTTTATTCATATGTATAATTTAAATAAATTGTTGTTAATATTTCAATTAAATTAGTTTATTTTAATGTATAATATATTACTTACAGGTTTTAAAATGTAAAAAAATCAGTGAAATCTCAGACATTTGTAGGAGAATATATAAGAGAATAGAAATGGCCTAGTTATTTGTTTTAAAATATAGAATCTACTAGAAGTTATGTATGCACAATCTCTATAAAGTTGTTTTTCTATCACCATTCATCAGTGTTTGTAATTGTAGGTTAGTTTTGGGAGCCCTGTATCATGGTGTAAGATAAAAGCACTGCTTCTCGTTTCGCTGCGTCCTCAGGCGAGCTCTAAAGATGCGGGTCAGCTGGCCGCGGCGCTGCATCACCGGATCCTGGCCCTGCGGAGTCGTGTGGAGCAGGAGGTCGAAAGCGCACCCATCCCGGCCGAACCAGAGATCCCGCAGTCAAACGAGGATGACAGCGATGATGACCAACCTGCTAACAACAGCAGCGGCACGGGGAACTCCTCCGCCAGCGGTACGGTATTTTACATGGGTGAACCAGAAGTGAAATTCTGATGGTTATTGATAAGCCAGAAATATTTCTGTCAAGGACAAAAACCAATGGCTGAAAGTGTAAATCTAAATGTTTTTGTATAGATTTTTATATAAATTCACTATATAGCACACTCATAAATAAATATATACTACATGGCAAAACTGGGCTGCATGATTGTTTATATTGTTAAATTGTAAAATATATTATTGCAAAGCTCTCTATATAAAATTTAATGCATAGTATATCTGACTTAATCTGCATATATACAGTAAAGTCTCGTAAAGCAATATGTTATATAGCAAATCTTGATAGATTTTTTTATATTGTCGCAAAATGTAAACTATATCACCCAGCTCTGATCTGCTAAATGTGACTATAAGGCATGAAGTTAAGATATTATAAACATTAACACAATGTTTCAGCTAGTTGCCAAGGCAACAATTTTTTATTTTCTTGATGTAATGAAATGCATTTTTAAAAAGTGTGTGTGTGTATATGTGTGTGTGTATGTATATATATATATATATATATATATATATATATATATATATATATATATATATATATATATATATATATATATATATATATATATATATATATATATATATATATATATATATATATATATATATATATATATATATATATATATATATATATATTATATACACACACACACGAATAACACAAAAATGTACTAAAACTGCAGCAAAAACTAAACTGAAAATATAAAAATTAAAAATGAACAACTTAGTATAATTGTATCCCAATGTTAATAAAATGACTGAAAAACTAAAATCAGTATATTATGCTGTTTTATACATGAATTTAGTAATTCAGTATTAAAATAATACATTATGAAATCCTAACAGCTATTCATTTTAAAACCTGAAGTCTGCTTTTACATTACAATATGGTTTTATTTGTTAACTTAAACAATAAATATATATATGCACCATTATTTTTAGTGTTCATTTCAACATTTGCTAATGCAATTTTTAAAATCAAAAGTTGTAACATGCACTGTGAGTGTGAGAACAATGAACAATTAGACTTATTTTAAAGATTAATGAATGCTGTAAAAAAATATCACTCATTGGTTCATTTTAGCAAATGCAAAATGATTGCTGGTAACCAGCAGTTTTTACTTTAATGGGCTGTTTCTACCTGATTTAACTCAGAAAAGCTAGTTTTGTTTGTAGAAATGAATGTTAAATATCTTTGACTTGAATAAAACCAGTTAATGTAGATGTTACCATTATTATTATTATTATTATTATTGATATCTAATATTGACCTCTAACTGTCATTGCTCAGCCTGTTGTTTTCTAGTATATTTTCAGAGTTAACGTTGACTTGTTTTCTTCCAGGTAACTGTGAGAGCAGCGAGACCCCAGCCGCAGAGAGCACATAGCATCCTGACCCTCTGCCTGACCCACAGCCGCACACCGGGGTTTTTAGCGCAGGCATCTCTGCGGACAGCCCAGACTGGCACGGCCCCCTCGTACCGGAGCCGTGGACCCCTGGAGCGGAGTCTCTCTCACCCAAACCTCTGTAGTTCATTTTCCCCTCCAACATTTATTGTAAATCTGGAGTTGTTTTTTTTTGTTTTTTGTTTTTTATCATTTTGTTTGTTTTTAGTTGTTTTTTTTTTCTCTTGGACTGCAAATAAACAAACAAATTAAAAAGACAACAAAAAAGAAAAAAAAAAAAAAAAAAGAGACTTTTCCATGTATGGCTTCGGACTTGGTCGCTCATCATATTGATGAGCGTGAGGGTGTTTCTCTCTCCGTTTAAGACGTGGCTCATCAAGACTGCAGTTTCTACCGTGGGACCGTTTTTTTACTCATTCTCTCTATGTCTCTCTATCTCTTTCTCTTTTCATTGGCTCTCGGCTTCACTGCAACCTCGCCGCATCATCGCGCTTATCAGCCAATCAGCTGGCCGGAAGCTACACGGTCACCTGACCTCTGCTGTGTTCCGTATAGTTGTACCATTTTTCCCAGCTGATTTCTGCCAGCTTCACCGAGCGTCTCCTGGATATACTCACTTTCTAGGACAAGCTGACACTCTTACTAGTCTGCTAAGATGATAGTTAGATTTCTCATTGGTGTTAACGAATAAAGGACTTAACGGGCACACGGATTCGTTCTGTAGTGAATCTGTTTCTAGATCCGCCCCCTGTAAAAGAGAAAAATATCTTCACCCCAACGTCTCTTGAAACATTAAACTGAGTTGTGTAGCTTCGTTTAGGGGCAGATAATGTTTAATTTGTTTTTTTTTTAAGTTGATCTAATGAGAATTTAACATTTAAAGCAGCATCTCGGTATTTGTTTTTATTTTCCATATTCTGAGGGTTTGTATTGTGTTGGCCTTTTTTTAAAATATTGATTTACTATATTAACTTTTTATCCATTTTCATGTTGTTTGGAGACGATTTGTCAGAAATGAAGATTTTCTTCGTGTGTTGGAAGTTTGAGTGCATTTAGACACAGGAAAAAAAAAGGACAAAAAAAACTTGTACCCTTGAATGTTCTGTAAATTTCTATGCGTATATTATCACTTACTAGCACACCATGTCTCCGAACTCCTTTACAAAATAAATAGTAATATCAAAGTTAAAAAAAGATGAAACATTTGAAATAAAATTTTGTCTTATGTCAAAACGTGGGCCTCTACTTCAGTTTCTCGCCAGGAATTATCCATTGATTTTCTTGCATTTGTTAATTGTGAATGAATCGGAATGTTTTTGGAATTAGTCTCTTCTGTTCACCAATGCTGCATTTATTTTATCAAAAATACAGTAAAAACAGTGAAATATTATTAGAATTTAAAATAACCTTTCCACTCGAGTATATTTTACAATGTAATTTATTTCTGTGATCAAAGCTGAATTTTCAGCATCATTACTCCAGTCTTCAGTGTCACACGATCCTTCAAAAATCATTCTAATATGCTGATTTGCTGCTCAAGAAATATTTCTGATTATTATCAATGTTGAAAACAGTTGTGCTGCTTCATATTTTTGTGAAAACTGCTACATTTTATTTTTCAGGACTCTTTGATGATTCTTCTTTGAATAGAAAGTTCAAAAGAACAGCATTTATTTGAAATAGAAACATTTTGTAACATAACGTCTTTACTGTCACTTTTGATCAACTTATTGCGTCCTTAATGAATAAATGTTTTAAGAAAAATCTTACTGTCCCAAACTTGAGATTGTTAGTCATTTTTGGTTCATTTGGATAGGACATGTGTGATGTTGTGAATGTTCAGCAGATGGCGCAGCAAACACAGACTGCAGCACAAAAACTGCATCGAATTAATAGAAGCACGAGTTTACAGCCTAAACAGCTGCTGCGATTTATCAAGTGATTGAGGAGTGTTTGTCAGAGAACTCAATAAAGCTCTTCTGAAGCTGATGTCTTTTTGACAGCTGTCACGCCGTTCACATGCATTCATTTCGTCTTCTGGGAACAAGCCGTGTGTGAAATATTAAAGCAGGATGTGGAAATCAAAGATGTTTAATTAGACACGTTTTCAACGAGTAAATATTGTGCAATCTACACCATTTGAGTCATATTTCTAATGACAAATCAAATGATGACTACAGCTTCCATGCGTTCTTCATCATGGTGATGAAATACTCATCGCTGTCGACAGAAGCACTGACTCCGCTGTAATAGTTCACAAACTCCTCCAGCGTCACCTGTCACGGGAAGAAACAAGAGTTTAGCACGTTGCTTTCAAAGATATCATTTAATTGTCATACACGCAGCACATTTTGACTGGCATCAATTAATAAAAATGCTTTATAGGCGCGCGCTGGTTTGTTGACTTCTAAAACGTTCTTTTTCGTTGTAGATAGTCGAGTCTAGCGTCCACACAAATGCACGTTAATGTTCAGTGTTGGGGAAAGTTACTTTTAAAAGTAATGCATTACAATGTTGCATTACTCCCTAAAAAAAGTAACAAATTACCAGTGTTGGGGGTAACGCATTACAAGTAACGCGAGTTACGTAATCAGATTACTTCTTTTTTTTTTTCAAGTAACAAGTAACGCATTACTTTTTAATTTACAAGAACATATCTGAGTTACTTTTTCAAAAAAGTAACGCCAATTACTTTGTTTTCTCATTTATAGACTGACGGCTCTCATGAAATCAGAAGAACAGAGGCGTGAACATGAAGTTACTGTAGTTCTAGACTAATTACTGTAGTTCTAAGTAACCTAATTAGTTACTTTTTTAGGGAGTAACGCAATATTGTAATGCATTACTTTTAAAAAGTATGTGAACATGAAGTTACTGTAGTTCTAGACTAAATGTGAATGTGCATTAATTCATCTCACTCGCAAAAAAAAACTGATTTAGTATTCATCAAAATGAATTTTGCTGCTGACCTTTGATGATCCAGTTCAACCATACTAATAAGCAAAAATAACTTTAGATAAACTAATAATTGTGCTTCATTGTTTTTTTTTTTATTTGTGAAGAGTATTGAACTTTCTTCTACTGTACAGCCTGAGGTTTATTCATTACATTTTTTGGTGTGAAAGGGCTTTTACATTAGCTATAAATAGAACTTCTTATATTAAAAAACGAACAATCACGCCCTCCTCATATTTAAAAAGTAACGTGAAAGTAACACAAAAGTAACGTAACGCATTACTTTCCAGAAAAAGTAACTAAGTAACACAATTAGTTACTTTTTTAGGGAGTAAGGCAATATTGTAATGCATTACTTTTAAAAGTAACTTTCCCCAACACTGCTAATTACGCTCCTTAGTTACTTTTTATCAGTGGTGTTCCGTCCATATAACCTGCGAATGCTCCACATACCCAGGCCAGAATAAGGTCAAGGGATAATTCATATAAACATGAAATGTAACTTAAAGCTTACAAAGTTAGGAATAAGTACCTAACATGATTTATTTGCCAAACGGCAGTAATATTCAGTCAGTTGCGGAAGCTTCCGGGCGAGCGGAGCTTGGCCACTAATGCCAACTCTCACGAGACAAATAAGCAACCGCAGCTTTGAAAACAATATTTTTTGATGATTTATTATCATGAATTATTTATTACCAATAAATGAGCCTGCCCTGCAACATATTAAACTGAAACCACTTTTATCTGAAAAGCAAAAAGCTATTTTACAAAAATCAGCAAACTGCAACAAAAGTGGGAACAAAACTCATCTCCAATCACCTGTGAGCAGAATAGGATTGGAGAGATGGAAAAGGAGAAAAGCACAAGAGCTTCAAAGGGGAGCTTTATAGCCACATATTTATAGCCTAAAATATGGGCTATTCGAACCAAATGTATTTACTCTTAGTATTGGGATAGGACTATTATCGTGATAAATAACACATTACAAAAACACTGTAAAAAATGAGGCTAAAAGAAAGTCCTCCCACTCCTCTACGTCTACTATCATCGCTTGGATTACAGCGTCACCCATGAGCGTCACGCGCCTTCTTTTTGATCGGGCTTGTTTGAGATGCGCCTCGCCTCGCCTGAAATGTAGGAAAATGAAAATGTTTTTGTGCAGGTGAGATGAGTAAATACATGTTCATATTTAGTCTAGAACTACAGTAACTTCATGTTCACACGGCACACACAACGCCTGCACTTAATCCAGAATTCTCTCGACACGGGACAGGAGAGCTGTCAGTCAATACATGAGAAAACAAAGTATCTCTGATAGTTCCTTCTAAATTAAAAAGTAATGCATTATTAATCTGATTATGTAACTTGCGATACTTGTAATGTACATTTTGTTGAACTTATATTGCATAGAGTATACATAAAATTTATTAATCTTAAGGTTTTTGAAGCATGCTGTCCCCTTAAATATTTTCAGTAATGTAATTTTTTTTTTTTTTTTTTATAAGTGGAATTAAACCTGGCATTGCCCAAAGCAAACACTGAGACACTGCGGATTCTTTACTGCTTAATAAAATTAGTTTCAAGAATATTTGCTTGATTTATGTTATGATTGCATTTGCTGTGGCACATAATATTAAGTTTAAAATTATATTAATAGTTCAAATTTTATAAAATTTTATAGTATGAAATTTTACCCCACCACTTTTGGAGTAGTGGTGCCACCCCTGCTCGTAACGCAACACTGTTTAAGTTTTGAAGGTGTTAAATTCTTGCGCCCTTTAAAGCAGCATTGATTCTGATTGGCTGTCAGTGTTTTTATCGTTCATCAGCTCGAAACAATTGTTCTGAAACTTAGTCCAACGACATTATTATGGTTGAGTTGAGGTGTAAATTTCCATATTCCTATAGAATTAACGATTTTTAATACTTTATCTTTGTTGTTATAGTTATTGCCCTTACACAGCAATAACTGTTTTGTCATCATGCTCGCGCTCTTTAAAACAGGATGGATTCTGATTGGTTGTACCGTAATTGTTTCATCGTTCATCAGCTGGACAAAAATTGTTCTGACAGTGATTCTCCTCTGTGTCGTTATTTTTGTAGTTGTGATGTGAACTTCCATATTCTCATAGAATTAGAATGAGTTTTAAAACCTTGAACAGGCCTAAGCTGGACATTAATAGCAACCAAGCTTTAAGTGAAGTTAAGTGAGTTTAAGTGAGTTAAGTGAAGCATTACTCATTTCACATACGAAGAGCTCATTTACATTAAAGTCTTAAATGTTCAGCAGCAAAACAACCTGTTAGATTGAAAAGGTCAGAAAAAAAGAGGTCACCAAAAATGGATTTTTGCTGGAAGAAAACCTGACTGACCTTGTGAATGGACTTAAATGGAATAAGACAAGGAATTAAGAATGTGCAGTTCACTTTGTAAATAAAAATGATCAAAAATAAGGTGATAAACAAATAGGTGAAATTTCTAGTTATGTATAAAGTCCTAATGTGGTTTATTTATTTTGTATAGATTAAATTTAGTAGTGGAAGTGACGATTATTATGAAAGAAGGTGGTTAGTCTTCAGCCTACACATTTTTTGGTTAATATGTAAAATTATATTAAATATATTAAAATATGAACACCGAAATATAAGGATGATGATGATGGTAATATTATCTAGTCTGCAGACCCTTATCAGACTTAAAATGCATCCCATATGTGACCCTGGACCACAAAACCAGTCTTAAGTGTCAATTTTCCAAAATTTACATTTATACATCATCTGAAAGCGGAATAAATAATCTTTCCATTGATGTACGGTTTGTTGGACAATATTTGGCTGAGATACAACTATTTGAAAATCTGGAATCTGAGGGAGCAAAAAAATCAAAATTTTGAGAAAATCGCCTTTAAAGTTGTCCAAATGAAGTTCTTAGCAATGCATATTACTAATCAAAAATTAAGTTTTGATATATTTATGGTAAGAAATTTACAAAATATCTTCATGGAACATGATCTTTACTTAATATCCTAATGATTTTTGGCATAAAATAAAAATGGATAATTTTGACCCATACAATGTATTTTTGGCTATTGCTACAAATATACCCCAGCGACTTAAGACTGGTTTTGTGCTCCAGGGTCACATATCTGAAAGATTGGAGGTACCTTTCCATCTTTGTCATACGGAGAGTCGAAGTTTTCCAGGAAAGAGCGGAAGACTTGTTCTTCTGTCCACTCTCCGCTCTTGTATTTGGGGTGATGTTTGCTGTTGTAGACACCCTGTAGATCTTCTATGGTCACAACACCGTCTCCTGTCTTATCAAACTTCTGAAAAGCCTGATCGATCACCTGTCTCCGTGCGCTCGACATGGGAGGCTGAAGCAAAGAAACAGAAGCAGCAGGTTGCATTGAAATAAACACGAAAAACTTTTTTTGTGCCCTCAAAACCCATTCTTACCCTTAATTTCTCAAGAAACTCATCAAAGTTGATAGTTCCGCTTCCATCCTTGTCCATCACGGCAAACATCTGCTGTGCTTTGTCCTTCCCCACAGACACGCCGTAGTTTTCCAACCCCTTCTCAAACTCCTGGAAGTTTAGAGATTTACTGCCATCATCATCCATTATGCGAAACGTCCTGGAAAGAATTTATATTCTTAGTTAAACTTAAATATATTTGCATAATTTCCCCCCAAATCTTCTACCTTTGTAAAAGAACGAATATTTAAAATACTGATTTATTACCTCGCATTGTCAAGAACATGTCCATGTCCCAAAATCCCTAAATTAAAAGTATATTTCCTATAAAATATATAACTAATTTAACTTTTTTTAAATCTTGAATATAGCTGAATCTCAGTAACTTGGTTAAATTATTTCGATGAGTTAAAGCTATGAAATACAAGTTGCCGTGACTTATTGATCATATAATTTTTTTAGTGTTATAAATTAGAATTTTTCTTAAAAGTTTGTTTTAAGATTAATTAAGCTACATTCTGATTTCTGAATAAGGACATTTTCATACATCTCCATTTTTCAGATTCTCACTACTGCAATGCTAAACAAATAATATTTTATGTAAACTGCATTGTGAATAATTTTTGTGCATTTTTAATATATGTTGATTTAAACAAATTAGCATTTTTACTGTAACAGAAAAAACATTGCAATTTGAAAATCTAAAATCTATTGAGTATCACAGTAATGCGCTTCAATTTGATGAAAATTCTCTTGATGTACAATATAGTTTTTGGTGGAAATATGACTTGTTTTTCCTGAGATTCATCCCATCACTGGTTCAGTCCCTCTGAAGTAACCTAAGGTTAATTATCTCGCTCAAGGGCACAGTGGGGATAATTCATCATCAGCTTCAAGCAGAAATCAAAACAACAGATGTAATAATGCCACACCTCATCACTTCAGTCTTTCTTCGAAACCACAGATTCATATATTCACAGACAAAGACCTGTAGATTGTTTTTTAATAGACTGGGGTATTTATCTTGCCTTCCAAGACCCTTGATTCCCGCCGCGCCTCTCTTCAGGCACTGTTGCCTGAGCTCCTGCACTGCATCTGCGGCCATTAGCACCTCAGCACAGTCTCTGTGGATCCTCTTCAGTCGCCTGCAGCTTCAGGTTTGTCCGGCAAGAGGTTAAGAATGCAGAAATGCACTGAGGTGGTCCTCAAGACGTCTCGTGGGCAAACAAGGAAGTTCTTTTATGTAGCTACTTCTGTTGGCTTGGAAACATAAACTCACAGGATGTAACCACAGCAACTGTAGTGTACACATAAAACAGGATAGGCTACTGAGAAAAGTAGAAATGAAAAGTTCCAGATTACTGACATCTGCTAGGATATATTATTACCATATTAGACTTTTTATTTTATTTTATTTATTTATTTATTTATTTTTACAACGGATACTTAGCCACTTAATCACTTAGACTAAGTCCGTTGTGAAAAAAATAAACAAATAATTTAACAAATATCAAAGTTAAAAACATGACTATACGACTTTTATTTAGCCTCGTCCTTAATATAATTTCTGCTTTTTGATTCGTAGAAAAAAACTGTTCTAAATATAGATCAATCAAATAAATATGAAATATCATACCTGTCTTTTGCGGTGGTCTCTTGCGAAGTGCGCAGTCTCGCGTGTGTCTCAGGTGCACCTGCGTGTTTCCCCGCCCCCCAAACACAACTCTCTTTTTGATTGGCTGTAAGGCGTGTCAATCATTACCATTACTATATTAATCAATAATCGTCAACATTTAAAAAAAAAAAAACACATTCACATACATTTTTTAATTTATCTATTGCTGTGTTTTACCATAGCTTCTGCCAAATATCAGAGTTAGTCAACTGCAATTATTATTTCTGCTGTTTTTATATTGTGAAACGATATAGAATCATATTCAAAGTGTAATAGCTACATTTTCAGGATGTTTCTATAAATGTGTAAATGTCTAACTGAGTTTTACTCTAGTAACCGTTTTAGGCGAAAACTATATAATTTGAATAAGGCGGGAATGCGTGATCACGTGACGCTGAATCGGCCTGAAGGATAAACGCGTTTCTCATGAAATTCAAAATATATGGTCTACTGATTTAAATCAGACATTTTCTGATGTATTTATCTGTATTTAACACAGTAAACCACAACACTTCAGTACAGGTGAACTGTCTATAAACAAACCTTCTTCATGTCTGAACTAGTTTGTAGATTGAAGTAGTTTGTTGTTAGAGTAACGTTAGGCTATTCTACAAGCCTGTCAAAACCAGTAAAGGGAGATTCTCATGGAAATACATCCAGATCACCTTTCACCCACAAATCTTTACTGTAATTCCATTCATTATTTCCCTTTATTCTCAATAATAATGCTCATCTGTTTCACATTTTTGATTGTATAATTAAAGATGTTTTTAAAGGTTTCATGAGATTCACCCACGGCGTTCATGTAGTAAATAGCTGGAAATGTTGATATTGTTTTTCTATTAAGATGCTCTCATTTACAGGAGAAGCCGTTGAAATGCTTTTAATCGCTTTCATCTGGTGTGGAGTGGAAAGTAACAGAGACAAACACCTCAGTTTTGTCTATTTGTACCACTTAAGATTAGAATCTAGGACCAACAGAAAAATAGTTTGTACTTTCTTGTTTACTGTGCCTCAGTGGTTTTAAACATAAAGCGGACTTCTCACAGAGCATTAGAGGTTGTATGAAGTTATTGGTTTCATGGGTACAACAGTGATATGCACCAGTAACACTGCGGTCAGAATGACGCCCACAGAATGAAGTGACCCGGATCTGATGGTCCTCCTACAATGGGCTAAATGTTTGCAACCAATAGTAACAGTTGTATTTGTGGTCATGTTGAAATCATGCTTATCAAGCTGCTCTGTTGATGTTTTCTCTGCACAAGTTCACACTACCAGTTTGATTTCTGCATGCGTTTGTTCTTTTGAACATTTGTTCAAAACATTTCAGTCAATTATGCGATGGTAAAATCCAAATAATGTATTAATTAACGAGATTTTACAAACGTACTGTGCCAGTAAAAAGTATTCACCCCCCCTTGGAAGCTTTTATGTTTTACAACATTTAGCCTTAGAAGAATTAATTAGGCTTTATTTGACAACAGTAAAATGTTGTTTTTTCGATCAACGGTAAAATATTCTTTCATGTCAACACACATTGTACATCTGGCCGCTACAGGATTTTTTTCCTCAATTGTTCTGTTTAAAAACCTCTCAAGCTTGGTCAGGTTGCGTGGTGGTTGCGTGTGAACAGCTTTTTTTAAAGTTCGCCCATAAATTATCAATCAGATTGGGATCTGCGGCCATATTACAAAAACTTTTCTGTTTAGTAAAGCAATTTGTGTTAGAATAACTTTTAGCTCTTCACTTAAGACAGGTTCGTCTAGTCTTCATTGGTCTCTTGGTGGATTCCCTTAGATTTATAGCTTCTTGTGTTTCTTAATGATTGATTTAACTGTACTCCCAGGGATACTCTGTGACTTGGAAATCTTCTGGTATCCATTTCCTTCCTTGTGCTTTTCAATTAGCTGCTTAGATTGATCTTTTTTTTCCTTAATGGCGGTTCTGCCATAGTACTGACTCACCAAAGAGTTGGACCTACCAGATTGAGGTGTATTTATACTAAAATCAAGCCCGTTGACAACACAGGTGATCTCAATTTACCTATTTATGTGACCAATTGGCCACACCAGTGATGGTATAAATGTGTCATATTAAATGGGGTTAATGTTTATGAAATGACTTATTTTGGATTTTACATTATAAGAATCTGTCTTTGCGTTGACGTTAACAAGTTGTCCACTTATTTATGGTATTGCTTTAATTTTTGTTTTTTTTTGTCGTCCTTACATCACCCCTTGCAGCAATCGCTTAAACATCAAAGCATTGTAAACAAGATCTCTCCCACCAGAATTGAATTCTTCTGTTTGTGCCCTGAAGTTGCGGCATTGTAAATCTGCCGTCTACACATTTTGTAGTGGAGCATAAACAGGAAAGTGAATTTAGAAACTCAAGACAAATAAGCAACTTTTTATGTTTTGTTGTAAGCTGGGTATGTTTATTCAGCCGACTTTAGAAATTCCATTTGGCACAAGTGTAAAATAATAAATAAGTTTCTGTGTCCCTCCTGAAATATCTAAACATAAATGAAAAGCATTTTGCAATAAATACAGTTTATCCACAATACAGATGCACTGCATCGACATTTCTGCTGTTGGTGTGAAAAAATCCAACACTCCCAAACGCTGATCATGATTAGTTGACATGGGAAATGTAACAACAACACACACACACACACACACACACACACACACACACACACACACACACACACACACACATACATACATATGCATTCTTGTAATACTGCCGCAGTACTTTCAACTCATTTGTACACACAAATACAGACACTAAAGCACTCCACTCCAATATAAATGGGCAGAAGGAGAGTCACTGAACCCCTTGTCTTATTTGCATTCGCTTTTTCAGAGGGGGACAAAAACTTTTGCATGCTAGGTGACATCTAGTTTAAAGGAATAGTTCACTCAAAACTTTAAATCTGCTGAAGACTTACTAACCCTCAGTCCATCCAAGATTCAGGTGAGTTTGGAGAAAAGTAGCATTACATCACTTTCTCACCAACGGATCCTCTGCAGTGAATGCGTGCCGTCAGAATGAGAGTCCAATAAAAACATCACAATAATCCCCACCACTCCAGTCCATCTATTAAAGTCTTGTGAAGCCAAAAGCTGCGTGTTTGTAAGACACAAATCCATCATTAAGACACTTATAACTTCAAACTGTTGCTTCTGGCTAAATAATCCATGATATTGTTTTTATTTATATTGGATATAATATCCAGAATATTCAGACTCATTCCGATAGCACCCATTCACTACAGTGGCTCCATTGGTGAGCAAGTGATGTAAAAGTGTTTTATTTTTTCCAATAAAGAAACAATTGCTTCTGCATCTTGGATGGCCTGAGGGTTTATTTTTGTGAGAACTATTCCTTTAAGTTAATTTACAGATTTTATTCATTGTTTGCAATTTTCCAAAACAAAAAATAAGAATTTTATTTGCACAGAGAACACTGGTACTGCCTTATCGAAGCGAGCAATCACCTTCTGTATCCAATTAGCAAGCTTAGACACAGTTTAATCGCTGACTAGGGTTCCACCATTGGCAGGGTGCCCTAAATTTCTAAAAACAAATTGAAGACACGTCTACTGCTGATGTTTCGACAGGGCGGGATGTACTGATTGAGTAATTCCTTGCACTGGGTTTGACGGTGTGTGGCAAGATCGGGGTAGTTTCATTTTCAGGTACATTGCATTTTAATTTACATTTCAAATAAAATGACAAAACAAATTTTCCACCTGTATTGAAATGTAATTGATCCGAGTAAAAGGACCGCATGCTTCATTAGCTGTTGCCTTGTCTTTACAGTAATTCCATTAGCTTTGAAGGAAAGACGTGTTTAGGGCTTGACGGATCCTGGTGTGACTCCAATCTCATTTGTAGTTTTGTCCTTAATTACATCAGAGTTATTCAATTAGACCAGTCTTTTTCAGTGAGAAAGAACAGCAAAGAACGAAGAAGTTACGTGAATGAATATAAAATACGTAGTTGTAGATTATCGTAATAATCTATGAACCAATTTGGGGATTGTGGCTCATTTGCTTCAGACCAAATCCAACTATATCAGATTGTTCAGCACGCTTTGTGTATAAAACAGATTGGTCCTTTTGTGTTTCTGGCTTACATGAAATATGGTGTAATATATACAGGAATTAAACTGGAATGTAGCAGTAAAAAGACTGTCTACGCTTTTACAGCATGTTTCTGAAATGCCAAGGCTAAATTTAACACTTAATCCTGTATGTCTGAACAACTTAGAACTGCTTACAACTCCACCATTAGTCTCTTCAGCAGTTCATCTTCACACATACAATGATCGGTTAATTGCGTTTATGACAGATTCCATGCTCTGTAATTAGTCCAGTAACTAATTTAGTCCAGAAAAGTTAACATAAAAACTTTTTCTATGGAAGGGTGAAGCATGCACTCTTAAAAATAAAGGTTCAAAGGGTTTTATCGCCTGATATCATAGGAGAACCATTTAAACTGCACAAAATTTAAGTACCTGTTTGGCTTTAAAAAATTACATATGCCCAGGTCACATTTCTGCAATATATGTATATGCGTCATTACATTATATATATATATATATATATATATATATATATATATATATATATATATATATATATATATATATATATATATATATATTTTTTTTTTTTTTTTTAAATCAATATAAATTATTGCCTGTACAAAATTTACAATTTAAATATGTATTTTTTCATTAATTTTTAAATCATTTTAATCATTTAATTAAATATTTTTTTTTTGCATTACTGTAGTGAGAATGAGTGCAATGAATTGCCATGAACAATGTCAAAAAATCTTTCCTTTTTTAAAAAACAGACTTTTTTTTTGTGTGTGTGAAATATATATTTTCGTGCCTTTCATTTGATTCTAAAATGAAATTACCCATGTTCTTGACAGGTTTTGTGAGATTTAACCCAATTTACTGTTGCTTTAGAACCCCAAAACCAATACTTTGATCTAAAGAATCAAGAATTTTATGACTTTTTGACGAACTTGTACAGCAGAAAATGGTTCTTATGAGGACAGATCTTTGTTTAATGTGAAGTGCTACAAAGAACCTTTATTTCTAACAGTATAATGTTCCATCTGCATAAATAAAGGTTACAATTACTTGTCCATTAATGTGTTCAAGGATAATAAATGTATATATTTGCTGTTGAGAAGGACTAAACCTGGAATTACTTTCCAAAAGACAATGTGGTCACACTTTATATTAGGTGGCCTTAACTACTATGTACTTACATCAAAAAATAAGTACAATGTACTTATTGTGTTCATACTTTATTGCAAAACACTTCTGCTGCTATTGAGGGGGGATACGGGTAAGGTTAGGGACAGGTTTGGTGGTATGGGTAGGTTTAAGGGTGGGTTAAGGTGTAAGGGATGGGTCAACAGTGTAATTATAAATGTAATTACAGAAATTAATTACAGATGTAATTACATATAGGTATTTTTAAAAATATAAGTACAATGTAAAAACATGTATGTACACAATAAGTGCATTGTACCAAATGATTAATTTAAATGTAAGTACATAGTAGTTAAGGCCACCTAATATAAAGTGGGACCGACAATGTATCTCAAGTATCATTGTCTAAAAGAATGTAAACATGAATGTGACCATGAGAAAAAAAATGAAATTTTAGGGGCAACACCTTTGGGAAAACTTTTTAAGCTATACCTTTCCCTATTAGCCCTTGGAATTGGATTGCCTGTTCCTATTTTAAATGTAAATATATGGGTATAAATTGTCTCAAGGACAGGAGAAGTTTGGATTTGATCAGACATGCTTTGGCAAGGCTTTAAGGTCAAATTCAGGGGCTTGATATAGTGTGCATATGTTTCAAGTGACAGTGTTGTTTTAGGTAATATCCATCCTAGGAGACTTTTGGTCGAGAGGCATTTCTCTACATGTATACCTCTGATTCATATTTCTGACTAGCGTAATCCCAGGAAGTGGGTGCGGTAGAACAAGATTCATTGCATGTACATTCTTCTAAGAAAACAAACAAAAAAGAAACGAAGAAAGAAATGAGGTAGTTTTCACAGCTGCGTTGCACTTCATACTTCAGTATTCAGATTCGTAACAAAAGTGAGAAGCATACAGTTGTCACTGTAGCCCTCTACCATATATATATATATATATATATATATATATATTTATATCTTCGGTTAAATACTACTATATCTGTACTTGTTCTTCTGCAGAAGTTTCCAGTGGAAGGCGAAAGGAGTCTCCCGCCAGCTTTTGGTCCCATCGAATTAAACCAGCGATCCACCTTTGGTTAAAGTCCAGTGCCCTGTGCTAATCAAAAGTGCCAGAAACCACTGAAAAGGCAGAAACAAAACTTTATCCCATAGTTGCCAAGGTTTTAGACAATTCAGGCCTTGTCTTTTGTGTTTTGCGTATCGCTTTTCTGTAGCTTTCACTCTTTCCATGGTGGCATTGTGGGTCCCTCTCAGCATCTTTTTCAGAATTGCAATTTGCCCTACGTTCTCGAATAGTTCCATGGTTTCTGCGTGTCACATGGTTGCCCTTTCCAAAGTTCCTATGGTTACCACGGAATGTTGAAACGTTCTCTGTTACCATCGTAATGTATAGACATTCTCCCTGCAGTTTCCACTGTTAGCGGAATGTCATACGCAACCGCACGCTCTCGCAGAGACGTTCTGGATGGTGTAGAATCTGTCCTTATTGTCAAAGAAAGACATTTTCTTCTCAAACTTCGTAGGGCGACAACATGGGGCGTAGCGTGCCTTGTCTTTTTTCCCGTTGTCCCGTCCTCGCCGGCCCTTCTCACTGGAGCCGTTATTTAACTGCATGTGCTCCATTACAAAGTCATAGTTGCGTCGTTCGTGGATGCACTTTCCGCTGCAGTACCGAAAGCGCACCGTCTCGTCGCTCTCGTACCCGAGCCCGAGCTCGCTCACCGTGAGCTCAATCTCATGTAGAGAGCACGGCTTCGGGCCCTTCCGCGCTCGTTTGGTTCTCCGTCCTGTTTCAGTTCTGATCCTCCTCTCCTTTCGGTCCACCAGGGTCGCAATCACCTTCTTCAGCTCGCCCTCGGTGAAGCTTTGGAAGAGGTACGAGACTAGAGGAAGAAAAACACCAGAGGAGAAAGTTAATGCTTAGCTGTTGCTCTTTCATAATTCAAGAGACTTAACTGAGTTCTCAGGCCAGAAACATACTTTACACAAGTATCCAAATGTGTATGCTTTCCAAACGTTTTACTAATGTACCATTAAACATACTTAACGTGTGTTTGTGTTACTGTGCCGGTAACAAACCTCAGTTCTCAATGGGCGATTGAATGTCATTAAACCAAAGCCAGGCTAATTTAGCATGGGTTCCCTCCAGAGTTTCTGTGGTTTTGGTTTTGGATTTATGAGTAAAAATAAGGTCCGTTGTTAATGTTACGTTAGCATTTTGTTCTACAACATAAATTATGCACAATCAGGCTTCAGATGTGAATTTTGAAGCCATTCTGGGTCGCACAAGTTGCTTTGTAAGAATTACAGCAGTTGCTTGTCAAGAATATGAACTCATATCCTTGTAGTTGTTGTTTTTTTGTACTTACTTAAAGAAAATACGTTAAAGATTTTACTCAAAACAAAAACATGGGAAAAGCAAGTCAAATGCTAAAAATCTTCTGGATCTGAAGCACAACAGATTTTCTCATTAGGATTTTCTTCAAAGTATTTCTCTGCCGTGATGGTAGTTGATCTGAATGACTCGCTGTAGAAGACTGTGCTTATATAGTAATTCTTGTGGGAACACTTACTTGCATTACGTTAGTCTGACACATCTATGCATTCACATACTTGTATGCATTTCAGACCTTAATGTTTGCTTTAAGTATCAATTTTGTATGAGATGTTTTCCTTAGAAGTAAAAGTAGACACAAATAAAACAATTGTTGAAATACAGTAAGAAAACGGACCTTATTGAGAGTGGAAAGCATATTAATTTGACACAAATGAAAACAAGGCTAAAGTTGGGTTTAGACGTGCAGTATAGGTTCACTGGACCGGCATACGTGTTTTGAGTCAGCATTGCCACTGAAAATGTTATATTCACTGATTTTGTTGAACTCGTTGTATTCTGCATTGTTTTAATTCTGCTGATTGGCCACAAAGGTAATGTTGTTACTCTAGCTGGCTAACACACATGTGGTTAAATATAACTTGAAAGCATTCAGTAAGAATGTGTTAAAGCATCGTATATCATTGTTTTCCAGCAAAAGTATGGTTTTGAATTTATAGTGTTAACTGCTGTCCAGAAAAAAAAAATCTATATCGTTGAGCCCTGGATTTTATATTTTTGTACTTTTCTTTCATTTTCATCTGTGTCTAATTAGATTTTTATGGCGTCTACCTTCACTGTGGTCTCTAGAACTATAAAATTAATGTGGATAGGCAGTATGTTTGGGCGTTGTAGTTAAAAATTTGAAATGTTCAATATGACTTGGTCTTGAGATATGTGACTTTGATTGAGACTTTAGTGTCTTGGCAAGCACAGTTTGAAACTCTAAAGGCGACACGTGAAATTGCTTAAATCTTATTTTCTGGAGACATGTCTGAAAAGTGGGAAAATTCAGCTTCAGGTTTCCATGTGCTCTTCATTTAATTCTGTCTAGGTTAAGGCTGTGCAACTAAATGCATTTGCAAAAATTTGTGAATGTAAACATACCTAATACATTTTGATGGAAGCAAATGCATGTGTCAAACTCTAGGGCTTAACCTGCACATTCGGTTAAGGATTCAGTCGATCACGTTAAACCATTGTAATGATCAGAGTTGTAAAGCAGGATTATGTCCATCTTTAAGATGGCTTTAGAGCATTTTTGCACTGACCTTTTGCTACTCCCTGGCCCTGCAGTACCTAATAGTGCACATTTTGTGTGTGTGTGTGTGTTTTTTTTCTAATCAAAAACACACCTGATTCAATTTATTAGAGACACCAAGTTGGGTGTCAGCTAAGGGAGACATCCAAAATGTGTACCAGGTTGGGAAACACTGCTCTATATGTAAGATGAGAATAGTTCTGCTTTTCTCTGCAGTCTTTACGAGTCTGTCCGGGTGTATTTTAAGAAAATTGCTTTTGCATGCAAGTACATACTGTTCATGCAGCCGTTTCAGTATAGTGTATGAAGGGGTCGAAGAAAAGGTGTGAAAAATATTGTTGACGATGATAAACTAAATTTAGTTAAAACTAAAACTAAACTTTCAGCACATCAACAAAACGTCCAGTGTGCCTTATGGGTTTAAGGCAAGACACCAAAGGAAAAAGCATTTTTTTCATTCACTTTTCAGTTTTGAAATGTAATTGAAAGAAAACATCCGAAATACAGTTTTATTATCTGTGTCTATAATATTTAAACTATAAGTAGTATATTTAAAGTTTTTCTCTACTTCTGTAGCACTTACATAGACGAAACTTTACAGTTTTATTCCTATCTATATTCTGAGGTTTTCACTGAGAGATTTGTTCATAAATATATATATATATATTTATATACATTTTGCACCAATTTTATACAATGCTACTTCCCTAAAACCATCTGTTGACAGTATTTCTGAATTATGTGAAAGAGAATTCCAGAATCTCCTCCGTAAAAAACTTTAACTCTAATATGTCAACAAAACGAAACAATTGTGAACCTGTCTTTATCCAGTGTTCAGATTTGTTCGGGCTATCAGTGCAAATGAGTGCATATTTAATTAGATGCATCCTTTGCACATTTAAATGTATACCATTTCAGAAAACTTTAATGCCAAAGAACGTTTGCAATTCTTCACGTAATCAATCAACTGGGCAAGTATGACACTACGGGATGTTTCTTTTGTAAATACAAGTGCGTCCAAAGATTTTTTTTTCTTGTATAGTTAGATTACTCTGTAAATAGTTTAGGTTTATATAAGTATGTAAATTTTAGCACTGTCAAATGATTAATTGCGATTAATCGCATCCAAAGTAAAAGTTTTTGTTTACATAAAATGCGTGTGTACTGTGTATATTTATTATGTATATATATAAAGACACACACATACAGCATATATTTTGAAAATATTTACATGTATATATTTACATATAAATTATATCATATATAAATATATTTAATATATAAACATAACATATTTCTCTTAAATATATACATGCATGTGTGTGTATTTATATATACATAAAACACACACTTATTATGTAAACAAAAACTTCGTGATTAATCGTTTGACAGCACTAGTAAATTTATAAAGGTTATACATTTCTTTTCTTTTATATGATTATATGTCTATATGTAGCTCCGTGGTCCTGCAAGGCACAACTTTTCATTCCCTTGTATGTCTCCACATATTGCAGAATGACAATAAAGCTTGTTTGAACTTGAATTATATCTACTAGCTAAATGTTCTACACTGTTCACCTGGGCGGTCTTGTCTTAACTATCAAGTGAGCTGACAGACGCTGCTTGTGTGGTAACGGTGAACTGAATGTTAAATGAGGAGTTATGTGACTGGCTGCAGAGGCTTGTAGTATAAACATGACGGCAACTGTAGAATGACATATTAAATCCTTCCGTTATGTCTGCGTCAACGCCATCTAATCCACGCTGGCACTGTCGCTAAGGAAAACCAAAAAAAGGGTTCTCTTACATTCTGAGAGAAAAGAGCCCATGTCCTCTGTGGCTCTGACCGCTCGGCGTGGCGCTGGCTTCCTCGCTGAGGTTGATGAGAGTGAAGATGAGGATGATGATGGTGGTTCAAGTGCTGTGGCCAGTGGCTTTGAGGAAGGGTCTGATGAAATCCTGAAGGCCTTTGGGTAGGAAGACCCAACAGGTGATGTGGTTTTCATAAGCAGGAGGAAAAACGAGGCACCAAACAGGATGAAGACGAGGGTGACCTCTTTCCATACCCTCATCTTAGAGCAGCGTGGAGCATTGAAACTCTGAAAAACACATGTCAAAACATACCCATTAGACAACTCGTCGATGTTTGGTTAAGCTCAGACTGGTTTGCTGAGATTTTTATCAGTATTTTGAAACATGTGGCTTTCTTCCGATTTATTGAAAGCTTTCAGTAAACTGTAAAAACGTTGCTGAGGAATAGTGGAAAAATGCATGGTCTTAAATGAATAATTTGCACAAAGAATTGTCATGTCTTTTAAGGTAGAATATCCAAGTTTTTCCATGCAACAAACGTGGATGATTTATACTGCTAAAAAGGGCAAAAAGCAGTATAAAAATGTGGCCCGTCATACACACATATCACGTGTGTGCTGTAGTCATAAGATAACTTATGTGAGGAACACACTGAAATTTAACAGGATAAGTATATTTTTTTATGGGTCTGAATTGGACGTTTAATAGTGTATGCTCATTTTCCTTCACTTTGCAACAATCTTCAAATGTGCATTTAAACTTAGCAAATCTAATTTTAATATCAATTAAATCTTTTCATACTGTACATTATAATGTTGTGATGATGTCTAAAGTCACTTTATTTGATTTTAGTTTTTAGTGTTTTATTTTTGATTTAGAAAAAAATAAATACAATAATATTTAAAAATTTATTTTCATTCGGAAATAGCTTGCAAATGTAAAAATTACAGAGAAATAACAAACTGAATGAAACGTGGAATTTTGAAGTATGAATGTCTTATTAAACATACTCCAATAATATATGTATTTTTTAGAACTTTCAAAAATAATGTTTACAGTGTATCAGCCTGAATTTTAATATCACACATGCCTAAATTTAAGTTATGCATTTTTTCTGCAATAGTGCTCAAATCTCTTTTGCTTTGTTGTTTAAATAGGTTGCATCACTATCGGTCATGTGACACAAAAACAGACTGTGTTTGGCAGCTGACTTGATGCTTCTAAAGGACTATTTTTATTTATTTATTTATTTTCTTTCAAGAACTTGCCAGTATAAATCCTAATCCACTTAATAATGACAAAAAAAATGAAATGAGCTACTGAGGTGAGCTAGTATTTTAAGACTTAAGTATGCACTATAGAGACTAAACATTTAGTGTTCAGCAGCATACTTGGCATACAATGTGTTTTTTAAAAATAAACCTTAAGTATGCTATAATACAACCTACTGTCTCTGTTGATACGTTAGTTATTATAATTTGTGCAGGATGAATAGAATGAGGTTCGTTCTTTCAGGTCATGATCTTTTCTACGAATTGTCTCCTTTCCTCAATTGAGTCCTCATCTTCATGAAGGTGTGTCCTTCATAACATCCACCTGGGTGGAGACCCGACATTATTGTACGCAAGCAAGTCCAAACAATTAGTCCTACTTTTCCTGAGGGGGAATCTTTGTTTGCAGTGATGATCCATTCAATGTGAGCAGATTTATGACAGTAAACAGACCTCCATCAGTTGTTGAAATGTCCTACATGGGTTGAGATGAATCTAGATTTATTTTGTTGCATTTTTCTTTAAAATAAAGGATTTTATTGGCATTTGTTGTTCCTTTAACATCCATGGAATCTTTCCGTTCCATAAAAGTTTCTTTAGATTTTTAAAATCTTCTTCTTTATAAGAAAAACTGAAAGGTTCTTTGGGGAGCCAAAAGTGGTTCTTCTGTGGCATCACTGCAAAAACACCCATTATTAATAAGAGTGTACGGTGAAAAGGGAATTTTACTATAGTTACAACACTTTCTTTCGACCAAAATATTTAATAACCAAATACGCTATGGGTGGTGTGGCTGATGGGCGTTCCAGGTTTCGGGAAGGCTAAAGTGCTTTCTTCAAACCTTCTATGTGGGCCTGCTGGTATAACGTCCCCTGCCAGATCTAGCTGTTGTCTTTTGTTTGTTCGGCTAAACACAGGTCTATGAAGCATATATCTATGCCTGCATGTACACACGTATTTTTCTTTTATCCTCTCAAAAGACTGCATTCTTTCCCTGTTGAGGAATCTCTTTCCAATGCCGTGTTGTTTTTGCAGTTCAGCGTTCTTTTTTTTTGCTGAAAAGTCTTTGTTTTCATTGCTATCACTAGGTAGGTTTTCTCCAGAGTAGGAGAAGAAGGTGGAAAACTCTTCCACAGATGAGGAAATAGCAGATGGGTAACATTTAAGGACAAATCCAGACAGTATATGCTGGAAGTGTTTTGCCAGACTGACTGTACGTATGGTGGTCTTACTGGGTCAGTGTGGGTCGGGCTGCCAGTTCACATTGGTCTAATGTAGAGATGCTCAAACCAGTGCTTGCATGCAAATGTTGGCCCATGATGACCTGCAATTTGCTCTGCCAGTTTAACTTTGTGGTTTAACATTATTTTTTTTATTTCTTTTGCATTGAAATGTAGACATAATAGAATTTCTTTTCATCATTAAATGTAGATTTTCAAGTATTTAGTCTGGAATAATGCAAGTTACTTTTGGCCCACATCACTCAATGAAGTTTGATTTTTGGCCCTGGTCTAAAGAATTAATGGGTTATCTGAGGTTGGTTTGAATTCAGGTAAATTGCCATGGCTCAAAATGTCCCAATAATTAGATTTTGATTTATTTTAATTTTTTTTTTTTAAAGAAGAGGAGTGGTTCATGTCTGATTTATACGCACCCTGAAGAAAATATATATATATTTTTTTTTTTTTAACTGCATGAGAATCTATTGAGAACCATCATTAAAAATAACAAATTATAATAGTAAAACATCGGGATATGCAATAACAGTTTGGTGGGAGAATGTGAGTACTTGCCAAAAATCTTAATATCTCAAAATAAGTTTCAAGTTAAGTTAAAAAAGGTATATATATATATATATATTTTAATTCTGATGAAATAGGCCTGCCTTTGTGATATTTAGCCTGATACAGTGTATCACGTGGCATTACTCTCCATGTATAGAAAGAGGTCTGTCTAAATAAGAGTAAAACAAGCTAATATTGTTTTTAATAGGAAAATGAATGCCTTTTTTTTTTTAAATAAGTCTGGAATTCAGTGTCTCAAAGCAAAGAACTTCTCATGCTGTTGGAAAACATGTCATTTTTGTTGTGTTCTGGTCTCTTTATCTTGTTCGCTGTATATTTTGGAAACGACATTATCACTCTCGTCACTTTCTTCACTTGACCAAATATAGATCTGGCACGTCTAAACGCTCAAAACGTCCAACAGATGATAATGAATAGATAATCATTATTTAAATGAATGTCATGAAAACATGTTCCGGCCCTATTTCTGCCCAAACTCTAATGAAAACACTGTCAATGCTATAAAAAAAAAATCTTTACGGTCCTCTAAATAGGCTTCATTTAATTCAATCAAAATGTCAAATGGATGAATTATGACCTGCATACATTCTTGTTTGGTTCATGAGATTTGTGTATTTTGAAAACCAGGTATGTTACAATATACAACAGAACACTTCTGTACTAATAAACTTCAGATTCATACGGCATGTATTACCGCTAACGGTTATTCGCCTTTCTGCTTTAATCGGCCTTTAGTTGCTGTACAAATAATCAAACAGCAATTTGAGTTTTCAGAGATGGCCGTTTGATGAATTGACCTGTTGAGGTGAATCGTTACCATCGGTGGTGTTCTGCTAATTACACAGACCATTATGAACGCAATGGATAATTACATTTGAGACCTGCTTCATGCTGATTATTGAGTCTGACGTTAACTGCAGTATGTTTGATGAATTATGTTATGATGTCATTGGTGTATATTAATTGTTACCTCATCATCTATTTTAAACAGATGTGGTCTGACTGATTGTAAAACATTAGTGATGTAATATAATCCTTATTTCAGAGACTGCATGCAACATATTTTAGTGAATGTATATATGCTTTATGAATAAACCATCAAATAAGCAGCATTCACTGTGTAAATGATGGTGGGCTTTTTTAAAATTAATTTTGCTTGCACAAGCTGCAACTTTGCTCCTTTAGCAGGTATTTCCATCTGAAATAAAGGCAATTTATTATAAAGGAGCCAACAATGTCACAATTCTGAATTTTTAAACAAGAACAGTAAACTTATTCTGGTTTACTTTTGAATTGTAAATGGTTTCTTCATGCGTTTATAATGAATCCATTAAAAAACAAAAAAGATGCATTGCATTTATTCCATGTGTATTATGTTTTGAGGCCATTCACTCGTTTTCTTTTTTTCCCCCCAGAAAAACAGACCAAAAATGTTGATGATTCATCATAAAACTATGTTGGTGTAGGATGTACTTTAAAACAATTTTTCGCTCATGTCATAAATATTTACAAAGAAACTGCAAGTGACATGTTGAATTAAACATGACATTTGTAAGCAAAAAGACAGAAAGTAAGTAGAAATACTATTTTATTGTAAAATCTTTGTTCTATTTACCACATTGTAAAATAATTTAGCGTGCACAGTCCAATCGGATTCCTAGCAAATCATGTAAAGGCTCAACCCTGTTAGGATTCAATGGGAAATGCATTCAAAAGGCCGTCAGAAGGGGTTGAGGTTTTTTTTTTGTAAGAAAACAAATGAACTTTTTCCCTGGAAGAGAGTGAATGTCTGTTTCTTTTCATCTATCACAACATCAGGAACACATCTTATCTCTTATCTGTAGCTGGCAAAGACAGATGGTTTAACAAGAATTCACATGCTGACATGTCACACTTCACAGTTTCTGAGTAGCGTGTGTCTATGTAATCTGATAAACTATGTCGTCGCAGTGCTCTGAGATAATCAGATTGATTACAGTATGATAGGATTCCAGAAAAACAAACATTTGTCATTTGGAGATCCCAGCTGATATTGATGCCTGATGCCTGTCCTCAGCCTCATGCATAAGAGATATTAACGTGCATTGCATGGTGTCCTATAGGAATAGGTACATAATAGAAAAGAATCTGAAAAATACAATGAAATAATATTAGAATGTAAAATAACTGTTTTCTATGTGAATATATTGTAAAATGTAATTTATTACAGTGATATAAAGCTGTATTTTCAGCATCATTACTCCAGTCTTCAGTGTCACATGATCTTCAGAAATCATTCTAATATGCTGATTTGCTGCTCAAGAAACATTTCTGATTATTATCAATGTTGAAAACAGCTTCAAACCGTAATGCTTTTTTTTTTTCAGGATTCTTTGATGAATAGAACGTTCTAAAGAACAGCATTTATTTGAAAAAGAAATAATATTTTAGAATAAACATTATAAAAATCATTACTGTCATTTAAAAAAAAAAAAAACAATTTAATGCATTCTTGTTGAATAAATGTATTAATTTCTTTAAAAACATCTTTCTGACCCCACACCTTTGATTCATAATGTAATGTCAGACAACTTGATGCATTAGTATAGAATTCAACTTTGGCTCATCCGATCAGAATTTAGATTCAGAACTGTCCATTAAATAATTTGACTCTTGTTTTAAACTAACGTTTTTCATAACGTGAAGCTGATATTTTGAAACCGCATGGACACAAACCAAAATAAAACAGTAATATATTTAATTCACTGTATTATACAGAAATAGCCATTGCCAGATGGTTATTTAATACATAAACCATTATGTGTAGTGTTACCGCCAAAAACAATGTTGTGATTTATATTGTTAGCGTCATATGATATTACACATGCTGTGATATGAGGTTTTGCTCGTACCGCCCACCCAACTTTAACACACCCAGCTGTAATTTATCTGACTGCATGTGTGTCTAAAGTTTTCTACTGACAATTGCAAATGATTAGAAAACATATAGTGTGACAAACTACCTGTTTCCTGAGCAGGTTTCTATCAGCTCTGGAAAGGTTCTCATGTTTTCACGGTTCGAATTCAAGTGAGAAACTTTCCAGAACTCTGGTTGTTTGTCACTCATGCTTAATTTCCAGTAAATGTACTGAAACTTGAATTCTTGCTATTTAAAACATATTTGGCAACATCTTTTGAATTTCCATCACTTTTCCCCTGTTGTTTTTGAAGATTTTTAAAAAAAAGTTATGAACACACATTCTGCCAGTAACGTTAATAGCATGTTTGTTTAAAGTCACTGGTCTTTAATAACATTCCCAAAATGTTTGCACAAAAATGTTATTTAAACATAATTTAAAGAATGCTTTTTTTGTTTTGTTTTGTTTTAAACTTTTTAATTTGGATGAATGTCTAATGTTGTGTTGTTGTTTTTTTAATTACTACTAACTACACTAGTCAGCATTTGAAGTGGATCAAAACCTTTCATCAAAGTTGTCCTAAAATCTAAAAAAATGTGTTCTTGTCTTAGGACAACTTTGAACTTTTTTTATTCCCCTTCAAATGTTGACTACTGTAGTTACAGTAACGATTCCAAAATATTTACAAAATGGAACGTTCCCTTTGTTTTTGCCAATATTTGTATAAATAAGAAAACAGAAATTTTTAAAACTTAAATAAAAAAAATATATATATATGCATTTTGAATGTTCAGAGAACATTTAGGAATAACGCTTTTCTTACTTAATGGGAATGTTAGCAAAACTTTCTTAGAACTTATTTTTTAAGCTGGGGAGATTGAAAATGTTTTACTTTGTTTAAAATTGTAGTAATATCTGATTTACCGGAAAGAATTTGGTGTATAAACAATTTCACTCAGAAATTGCTAGTAAATTTCACCAACAGTTACAAATAAACGGCAAGGAACATATTGAATTCATTTAAATTTTGAAGTAGAAAAACTGAAACAGTATTTTATTTTAAAACATACTCCTATAAACTTTGATTTTTGTTTTTAACAGTGTAGAAACTAAACTAGACCAGACTGGTCCAGGCCTTTCCAATTCCCTTACATTTGACATGACTGTAAGAACCCTGTGATTAATTTTACAGTAATCAAATCTTTCTCATTTTCAGTCCTGTTACTCGCATATATCAAATAATCAGGCTCCGGGCTCCATAAAACACATCAGCTAAACATTGCAGTTCAAGAACTCTGTGTCAGAGCCATAAACTGCAGGGTGAAAGGTGAAGCCACTTAATACATGATAAATTCTGATGAAGAGTGACACCTGCTTTATGCTCTTCATTGAAAAGCACAGGCGGGTTAAGCTTTGGTCACTTCAGACGTTTGGGTGAAGGCCTCGCACCGCTCGGGTCCAACACAGGGCAGATAGGTGGCGGCTGGGTGGCAGAAGGGGGGCAGGAACGCACTCCAAAGATCAAGCTGGGATTAGCACTAATGCGGCCTGCTTTATCTAGCGTCACGTGGACTAACACCTGGGATTGGCTCGTGGGGTGTGGAAGCAGCCGGCCAGGCTAATCTCACTGTCACCTCATCCGTTGGATTCACACACACACACACACACACACACACACACACACACACACACACACACACAGAGAGAGAGAGAGACAGAGACACAGAGGCTCTGTAAACATTACACTTAATGAGTTTGGATTTACTCTGAAATACTTGTCTTTATAGCATTGTTTAATATTTATTTGCTTTGTTACTTTATTACTGTGATTTATTTTATTTTTTTTATTGCTATATTTTTAGGTCCATACTAAAAGCCTAACCAAGGACAAATAAACAATATAATGCATAAAAACACAAAAATATAAATTTTTATATAATAATATATTTACATTATAATTTTTAAAAAATGTTTATATTTATTATATATTTATTTTGATTTATTTTATACATTGTAAAAAAAAAAAAATTATTAGTCTACAAAAATTATTGGAGAACGTTTTACAAGAAAATACTGTTTCACCTTTTTTACTTCAAAATTTCACATTTTTAATTCAATGTTACTTAACTTTTTTGTAATTATTTGTGAAATAAATAATATTTAAATAATATTCAACGCATATTTAACTGTTTTTTTTTTGTTGTTGTTGTTTATCTGTTTTCTTTCATTTGTATCATTTTTCTACTTCAAAATTTAAAGTTTAATTCAAACTCCTACTTACCGTTTCTTTATAATTACATGTAAAATTTATTAGCAGTATTTATTGAATGAAAGTGGTTTCTAAGTAAATCCTACACCATTATTTTTCATTGCATGTGTGTTAGGCTGAAGTTTATTTAAAGGTTCTTTGTGGGCTAATTAAGGTTTTGGTATTAGTAGCTCATCTATATATATAACAATTCTGAGTACGACTTTATCTCTAGACTGCTCATTCCTGACCGTATAAAGATCTCAGTCAAATATAAATGAATCTAAAATCTTCAATCAAACTTGTCACATCTCAGCAGCCAACTCCATTAGATTCAGTGTGTTTGACTTGATGTCTGAATGCAACTGAATTAGATAAAATGTCAAAGTGTCTGTCATTTACTGTAAAGAAAGATGCATAAAACACATTTGACAAAATCATACACGTAGGAAGAGTATTTTGTTTGTTTATAGTTACTTGATGATGTTGTTACACCTAAAAATCACCAAAACACCAGCTGATTCAAACACACTGAAAATGAAGAAAGAAAGTTTTGGTTTCAAGAAAATGTCCTGCAGCACTTGAGATACTTGCTATTATCTAATGCAATGACATTAACATATTTTTACATCTGACTAATTACGTCTCAAACTGTCCAGATACTTTATATGGGCTTCTGTACATGAGATGTTTGAAGCAGTTGAAGTGGGTCACTTACAAATCTGCCAGTGGTTACATAACTAGACTGCATAATCAACTATTTCAACATCTATTGTTGAAACAGTTTGCTAGTCTCTGTGTATTTAATTTCTGAATGCGTATTTAAACAGAGGAGCAGTTAGCATGCTAAGTTATCAGTTATTATGCCAATGTGTCCTATCATCTGCTGACCCTAAATTTTGCATATAAACTAAACATGATGTCACATTCGGGCTCAATTTCAAAATATGTTATAAACACTGACAAAGGCTCTGAGCATCTGCTCTTAGAAATCGCATGTTTACTGGAAGTGTTAGTCGACAGCTGTGAAAGACACCATTTAGCATTTAGTTTGTGTATTTGGAGGTCAGCCAGTCCATGTGTGGATGCTATGTCTGAAATACAACAGCTGTCACGTACTGAACCTGTGAACGAGTGTAAAATCAGACCATAACCCCGGAAATAACGCTTCAACATGTTACGCTGAACGATGCATATATCTGTACGAAGAGGCTGAAATATTGTGCGTTAGCGACATGTTTTCGTTTTGACAGTGTAAAGATCGTGCGCCATTCAGGAGAATGCCTTTTCAATTATAATTCAATTAATTTTTTACAATGCGGTTTGAGTTTAGATGAGTGTAGAATTCAAATCAAGTTCAAAGAGATTCATGCGAGTTTTATCTTTTATCTCAAAGTTTATCTTTATTAAATTTAAATGTAGGCTTTAATAAGCCTTGTTTGAAAGTTTCAAAAAGGTTTAAAAATCCTTAATATTTGAAAGTTTATAGGCCGTAGATATTTGCTACCTGTTTAAATGTTTGTCTTCTATGGTTGAAAAACATTTAATTTCACAGAGTGCATTACACTTGTTGTATAATTAGAATTGCAATTCAGTAGATTCTTGTAATTCCAATTGACCCTTCGCCAGGAGTTTGATTGACAGGCGATCTGACCAATCATAATAACCATTTTGTCTGACAAAACAAACCAGGGGTGCGTTTCCCAAAACCATCATTAGCTATGGTCATTAGTTCCGTTGAATTCTATTGGCAACGACGAAACTTGCGACCATAGTTGCTTTTGGGAAATGCACCCCAGACAGGAGAGTAGAATAACTTTAGTGGACTTGAACTTCAAAAATGGTGTGTATTGACATCTTTCCGTGGCTGAAACGAGATGGCTTCTGATGTTCATTCATGTTTATTTTGTGCTATAACTAGTAAAGAGGAAGAGATGATCGGTGCACGTGCCGCTTGAACTGAGGAGCTTTCTGTCATGACAAATTAAAAAGCCACAAAACGGTAGTTCTAAAAAAAAATTATTGTTTTTTTTCAAATTTCATCCCATTCAATTTCCGGTTTGTCTTTGCCAGTTTAAATTCACACTCATGCATTTTGCACAACCCTGACAGATGCTTCAAAAGGAAAATAATTGCTCAATTATTGGATGATTCAGAACATTGCGCCAAGGTGATTATGCCGGTGATGTGGGTTTGAATTTGGCTTGTGGTATTCATCTAATGTGTTGCGAAACTTATCGGTGCCTTTGGAGAATGCAGGAGTAACGTTAGCTCAGACCACAAAATTAGACGCTAATGAGGCAAGATGCACATTTTCTTCTCACTCTTCCCAGTTAATATCAGTATGTTTAAATTGATTAAATATTAAACTGAATATGTTCTAAGTAAAATATACATGTGTGATTTTGTGTATTGTTACATTGTGACTTTTACTGGACACATGTGGAGCCAACTAATTAGCAGTCTGTGCACAGTGTATAATGTGGGAAAAGGTTAACTATGGAGATCTCTTACTTTGTAGTACTTTCTATTGCTTTACATCCAACTTGTGCACTGGTTTGGTGGTTCTACAGAGTATAATGTGAATATGTACAACTGTTATGAGGGAATATTTGGTTCATACAAACATTATTCTTAAACGTCATTATTATTGGTATGTGCAGAGATGGCAATTAAGTGATGAATATTTAACCAGACATTTTAATTTCTTTTTATCTTATTAAATATATTTATGGTAGCATCTTTTTGTGTGCTTTAATGTATATAAGTTTAACATAAGTAATTGTTGTAATACGCCAGCTCAGATCGCGAAAATTGATTCTGGCGAGGCAAGATGCACATGTTTTCTTCTCACTTTTCTCAGTCAATATTGTGTATAATGTGGGAGGAGGTTAGGGCAACGGATATTATGTCCCATATGTTCTTCCAGAGCCAATAAATGGAGGTGGTTTGAACCTGACCTGTTGTCCTCAGCTTGATGTCTCTTATGGACAGAGTTGGATCTGCTACACAAGGATAAACCGTACTCATCATCTGTCCAACGTTTTATCTTGTTTTTATTTTATTTTTGGGCCTTTTGCCAATTTCATTCATAAGCAGTGTAATTTAAAAGCATTTCGACTCCCTTTCAAGTGTTTTATCTCTCTTTTGATGGCATAGAATTTGATTATATTCTGTGATACAAAAGGGTACTGTGTGCATGCCAAATATCTCTTTTAAATCTGATTCAAAGTCCTCAGTGTTTTGCTAGTTTTATGTAATTCTGCCCTGTTCTGTATCTTTTAAGACTTTTTTTTTTTTTTTTTTTGCATTTTCTGTGCAGATTTGAAGAGGAAAGTCAGCAGAATTCAGTGTGGATTTATACAATGTATGGCTTTTTTGTGCAATGGATTTATACAACAGTTGACCAAAAATATCTTTACAATACCATATCTTTCCAAACCTGTATGAACACAAAATAAAAAAATAAAAAAACAGTATAATTCAATTCAGTCTTACCCCAACTTTAAAATATCATCTTTTCCTATCAGCAGAAGAAAATTTTAAATGAGTTTGGAAAGACTTGAGAGTGAATATTTTCACTTAAGAAACTATTGGTGCTGATTTGAATCTTTAAGACCGTCTTTGCATCTTCTGTGCTGGCTTTAAGAGGAAAGTCTGGATAATTCAGTGTAGTAAATTTATATTAAATAAAATGTGGGGACAAGACAGTTCACCCAAACATCTACTCACCCTCAAATATGAACACAAGAAATACTAAAAAAGTCTGTTCAACGAGATTCAATGGGCTCCAATGTTGTTTTTACCCCAAATTGGAAGTTGAAATGACATGAGGGCGAATATCTTCATACAGATATATGTAGAATATCCAGTTTTCCTGTTTTATTTACTAAACAAACACACAAAGTCCTATGAAGTTTCCGTGTGGGCCCAGTCAATAGTTTAGTTCAGAGGTTTAATTTGTGGGTCCACTGAGGATTTACTGCGGCAGGAATTTGATATCATCATATAACCAAGCTTCTCAAGGTTAGAGCGGTCATTTCGCCCGCTCTGTGTGAACGCTGCGAGTGCATTTCCTGCCATCTTTCACCCCTGTTATTTTTTTTGTGGCTGGTAGTAAAAATGTACCTCGTGTAGGAAAAGACTGGAACATCTGACAGGAATAAAAGCCCAGATGCACAATGGAGAGACATGCACATGTGCATCGCTCCAGTGATCAATAGCCGAAAAGGACGTGACCTTTGCATATCCCATCCTGATTAATGCATGCAAAACCACAATGTATTCAACACTGTTTTAATCACGTATGCATGATTTAGAACTTCCAGAGTTGATGTTTTTTGTTTGGCAACAGCTGTGTTATCAGATATTACAAATGGATAGGCAAATCTGTAAACCGTAAATCAGTTGCATCGTGGAATTTTACGGTCTGGATTGAATGCCATGAATGTTTGCTTTCGCAAGCCAATGTCGAAGTTCGCCTCAATCCAGACATTTCTGCATGCCGAAGAGCAGATCGCACTCAAATAAAAGCCTGGTGCTATTGTGCGTGATGGCATTTTAAACGTCCTGATGATTAGCGACTGGCACACTTGAATGCAGCTTGCTCTGAGCATGTTGGAGCAGGACAGGCAGAGAAAACAAACGCACCCATCCAAGATATCTTCTATCTGGAAAAATGCGCGGGGATCAAAATGAAATGTGTCAAAGCTCAGGGTCGCGCTTCGAATGGATCACGCTGCACCTGCAAGCCGATTTCAAGAGTTCCTCTGAGGTGGAAAGAGTGTGGGCAAAAGCATCGATTTTACAGCGCAGACCTTCGTCAGGCTTGCAAACTAAGCCCAATTGAATCCCAGGTTGCGGGAGTTGAAAGGCTCAAGTGAATATAAGCTTAACCTGTCATGCCTTGGCACCTCAAAATGCACCAGATCCCATTGACAAGTATGATTAGGTCATCTCTACGGGTCAGCTGCCATATATCAGCCTTTCTAAATGTATGAAATCACAGTGTTCAATAAGAATCTCTACTAGTGCATATTTGGGATGCAACAGATTTTGTCACAAGAGTAAATGTGGATTAACCCAAAGGGAGTTCCTGAATACCAACAGATTCTCTTTGGAAACTTCTCTAACCTGGTTTACATCGAGCTACCCATAAATACCTCTATATCTGGCTCGACAGAGATCTGCTTTGCAAAGGCATGGGTTAAAAAAAGACTTTGTCAAGCTTGTTGAACTCAAATGGACTGTAAGTGATGTATGGTGGCCTGAAGGTCTAGGACAGGAATCAAAGGTTCTCCTAGGGGACTTTGCTGTGGTCTAATGTAAAAAACACCAAACAGGGATTTTCCTTTTTTTGTCTAATGCATCTGATAAAACAATATAAGATCAAGATTTCTTGTCAAGAGACAAATATAGATGTCTTGGTAATCTCTGAGCTGATACGACTTCCCCAAGTGCGGAAAAGCATCTTGATTCAGTTAATGTAACAACCTGTTTACTAATCATGATCTATGCGCTCTGGCACAGTGGCGCTTCCTGAATCTGTGGCGATCTGCAGTGTTTAACACCCCGGCTGTAAGTAGCAGCTTATGCTAACAAAAGAAGATGTGTCCTTACCAAGTGGCCAGCTAAGCCAGACTTATCAGGGTGGCGTTGTGTTGGGTTGACCTCAGGCAACAGGAGGGGAGGGCAAATCCCTCATGGAGGCACCACACTGTATATCCATGTAATGAGTCGACGGCGAGAGCCTCGGTTATTAAGTACTCTACCAGTGTCCTAGAGATTCCTTCTCATGATGACTTCTCCTCCAGGCTTTTCCGATATATGTTTACATTAAAATTTCTTCCGGCCACTCTGGAGGTGGACTCGGAATTTCCTCATCCTTTGACATAGTTGGTTACGCAAGTCCGAGACGAGTCGATTGTGGCTTTGCAATGTAAATCAGTTTGGAAATGAGCCTGTACTTGGGGTTCAGGTGGTTTCTGTCCGTATTTAGGATTCCAGGTCTGAAACACACAATCCAAATTGACAGAATGAACTTTGTGCACCAGGTTAAAGACAGCAGCGTAAATTAGCATTATTTGATCCTTAATGGGGAAGCAGGTGGATGTGAAAAAAAATAGCAATTTAAGGCTACTCCCATATCAATAAACTACTGAATCCGATTGAAATTTTACCCAGTTCGGCAGAGTATCATATCGTTAGCTTGTAAACATGCACACTTTTTAAAAACCAGTTGTGAGTCAAATCTCCAATGCAGAGCGTTATATCTAGAGATAGTCCCAATGCAGAGTGTTTCAAATCAATCCCTTATGAGGTTCCTCTCAGTTAAGATGCCTATGTAGACAGCACAGTGGCTCACCATGGTTTTGCAACAGAGCTAAGTTAAGGGAAGCCAACAAATTTTAGTAAACCTTTAAGGCTCTTAATTCGTTCCAGATCTTCACCCTCGGTTTAGACCAGTGTAGACCGAAACCAAATTTAAGACTAAATGCGACAAGCTCTTGACGTTTCAGTCTGAAATTAATTTTCAGATTTGTCAGATTGTTTCAACGTTCTCATCTACACCATAACTCCATAAAACCGTATATTTACTGACTTACTGTCAGTCCAAATGAAATATAATTTTGAGACAAACCTCACTGCGATCTGTTTATAAGGTACTTAAACCGTCTAAGCCTGTTCCTTCAGCGCTTCCAGACTTACCATGTGCCATGTGAAGCTTACAGGCTGTCCAGATCCTGGTTTGATGTCCTCTCATGCGATGTCCCTCATGCGTAAGATCCCTGCCTGTGTGTAAAGCGATGTGTGAGAGCAGGAGTTTGCGTGTGTATGTTTTTAGGGGTGTGCGCATGGAGAACTCCCCTTGGTCCCTGTCAGTCTTTCTCCTCCCTGTGTGTGAGACTCCTCCTCTACCAGCACGCTGATCACTGGATGGGTCGGATTACCGTAGACTCTAATCATTCACGGCAGAGCCTTGGATCTCCCCCTCTCTCGCTGGACGGGGCCTGAGGATGCTCAAAACCAGGGCACAATGAGCAAGGGCTTTAAACACGTACTGCACACCACATGCTCGACACCTGTAATGTGGGACAATCCATATAATTCACACTTATCCTGCCAGACAAGCTTCAGAGAGAGTCACTTAACTCTATCACTCAGTCTGTCTATCACTGGCTGATTTCATTTTTAATTATGCAAGATATTTAGTTTTTTTTTTTTTAATTTAAGATACTTTAATATAGCTAATTAATGTAAAAATAATTAAAAAAAAATTTAATTAATCAATTATTCACTTTTTACATGCAGAATGACACTTTTGTCTCTTGCGGGTGCATTGCAAATGATGCAAAAAGGCAAGCTGCTCTCTGAAGTCAGGAACGAGCAGTTATGAGAAATGCATTATACTTGTTTTGCTCTTCTTTTTTTTTTTTTTTTTTACCATGAGTACAAATATAATATTAGTTATGTTTACACTTTGTCACTATTTGCACTTGGTGTAAACAAGAGGCTGTCTGTACTTGGTGCAAATGGTATCTACCACTGTTTGTATGGAATCTAAATAGCATATACCTTTTTAAATACTCACTGTAAATATCAAAACATTTTCATCATAGCAGTTTATTCCTGTGAGTTAAGATGCATTCCTTTAGCAATTGCAAACCGTACCAGAGTAAACATTAACTAAACCCTGGACCACCTGGGTGTTGAATCAGCAGAGTTTGTAAATTTTATTACAAGCAAATTAATAAACTCAGTATGATTCTTCAGAAACCAATGAAAAATAAAAAATAAAATTTGTGTGTGTGTGTGTATATATATATATATATATATATATATATATATATATATATATATATATATATATATATATATATATATATATATATACATATTATTGATTGATGTTGATATTTATTATTTAATAAATAACTAATGCAGACATTCACATTCAGATGTGAGTCCACATGCATCTTTTATCATCTCGTGGCTGAATGTCTTATATTCATTGCCTCAAGAAATGGAGACCGAAATGCACCTTTACGTCAATGGATGCTCAATGCTTTTCGTCACACTTTTTGAGCGCTTAGCTTGCCCTGCAGCTCGTAACTGTTTTAAACATGCTGCACGACGCTAAAGGATTACCGCAGGATGTAGGTTGGCATGCATTTGCGAATGACTTCATTTTTAAAATAAACAACAAAAATAAAATCAATAGGCCTGCATGCAATCTCTGCTTGTGTGCATCGGTTACCTTTCTGCGTGAGTTTTCTGGCCCGTCACCTTTGACTTGGGAGTATTCAGGCTAAATTTTCTGTGAAATGTGTTGTGGTTCATGCTCTAAGAAACAAATTGAATTGCAATGAGAATATTTGAGATGTTTTTATGTGACTTGCACTTGACTTGGTGTACAGTTATGAAAAACAGCATGTTTTCCATATTCTCCTTGGACTTGCTTAGGCGAAATGTGTGCCATTTACGTTTAAAAGGATCTAGTCCTTCCCAAGCGAAATACCTTGAAACTCATGGCCGTTAACCAACGACACCGTCTGCCAGGAAGGGTGAACGTGAGACTCTGCAGTGATCCGTTAGTGACTCCCTGAAACACATCGGCTCTCAGCATAGAGAGTGTTGGAGTCAGCTAATGCAAAGCAGATGGAAGACCTTCACAAAAATAAATGTCTGACCGTACGGCAGCATGGCACACGTTCGTTCTGCAACCTGTCCAAAGTCTGGAGTTATCTGACTCTCGTAACATTCCCACTGCGTGATTCAGCACCTTGAATCAAGCAGTGATTCAGTGTCTTGGAGGAAGGACAGAATGCTAGACGGTGAAGCATGTCTTTGCTGAGAGATTTAAGAGGATGGAATGATAGTTTATTTAACTTCTGATGTTAGACTATTTTCTTCTTTCCAAGTTCAACATGCAGAGAAAACCATGAATCATTTATGGGTTGATTCACCTGAACAGTGTGACTCAAAAAATTGACACAGCTTAAAATTGACCATCGGCTGCAAAGACTTCAAGAAATAGCTACCTTTGAAAACAGGCTTTAGTTGTAATTTTTTTTTTAGTGACTCCATTGTTGTAAAAATAACACGCCTCACCTTTGACTGGAAATGTCAGCGTGCTGATGTCTGTGATTTACAAAACACTAGATATTTGCCAGTGTATTTAGGTGTCATAACATGCCATTTATTTGTGACGGTTGTATATGGAATCACAATAGCAACGTACACACTGGAATATTTTGGGAGCGACAACTGCATTTAAATGTGCGAGTGAGTAAATTGTCATTCTGTGTGTTTATGGAATACAGGAGTCACTTGTGAACATGAACTTTTAGGCATTTCATGGATGTAAACATACAGCATGAATGTTTAAGCTAATTGCTTTTGCTGTTTTTGACCAAAATGACGTTAGCGACAGGAAACACATTACCACCCACTTATATAGTGCTGAGGGGATGACGTGTTTTTGTAGGCCAACCTGGAAGTTTAGTGTCATCCATAGGATTTTCCATTGGATTGTTGCAGAAAATCTGTGACCATCAAAAGTTTATGATTCTTATTTGTTCATCATAAGCCGAACATCATTCATAAATTGTGAAGCCTTCCAGACAAATGAAACCTTAAAAAAATGCTGCAAGAGGGTTTTACTCATGTATTTTTTTGTTGTTGTTGTAGGATAAAATATCTTGAGCTTGTGTTAAACTACAGACCTTGGTTTGGCCTAGGTTTTGACCTACAGAAATGTGTCCACTGTGGATTTAATAAAATATTGTTTGCTTGTATTGTTTGTTACAAAACAATTGTTTCAGTTTTGGGTCAAAGACAAGGAGTCCCATTTTGGTGTCTGCTTTAATTTAAATTTGCAAAAGTGATTTTATATAAATAGAGAGCATAGTGCAAGAAAATGGTCTACTGAAAGATATGGGTGAAATAATGTTACATTGTTATTGAGCGTAGCGTATATTTATGTAAATATGAAAACACTAATAACACATTATTCTGACCTGTACATGTTAAAATATGTAAAAGAAAGTGATCATACTATAATGATTAAAAACTTAATAATGGATTGTGGCAAATACTGGTAAAGATTTCAAATGACTTCATTTTTTGAGGCTGCAGTGTGATCCTTAAACAGAGTATTTTAATGACAATTATTCCTGTTCCGAGTGTGCCTGACAAGATTTTTTGGTACATGAACTATTGCTACATTCAATCACATTTTAGTGTGTTTTAGTGTCTTCTGTTCATCATTTAAAAAATGTATGGTAGTTATTATTTTTGCTCTGAAAAAAATAACAGCAATTATGCAGCGCACATTCTATTGTACAGAAAAAAACTACATTTATTCTTTGCACTGTATTACACTTTTATTGTTTTGATGCTTGAAAACCCTTTTCATCTTCGATGCATTTATCTTTCATTTCATTGAATCCTTGAGTAAAAAGAGTGGAACATTATGTACCTGAATACAACAAATTCTATGTTTCGCTTTTTCTTTTCAGATACACGCACACCCAACATTATAATGTGTAACTTTAAACACTTTCATAGTTCTGTGGAAGCCGTCAAACCCTCTCTTGTGCTTTTGTGTCAAACAAAGCTATTCATCTAAGCCTTTATCTGAACGGCAGCCTGTCTTCTCGCTAAGCCGCTATGGTGAGTTACTAAACACAAGTAAACCAAGACCATAGAGGTGAATTTCAAACTGAAGCGTTCTTCACTGGAACCCTGAAAAAGGCTTCCAGCGGAGTCACGTGTTGTTGAGATGACAGACCTTCTGATGTAATGATAGCAGGAAGTCCTCAGCAAATGACTTCCAGTCCAGAGATTACATCATTATTATGTTTCTGTTTACTTCACAAACTACAGAATTAACTACAGTATTTGGACACGTAAGCCAGGGATAACTTCGCTGATCTTCATTTTTTGAAGTCTCAGTGTGTTTGTATCAGCTGGTGTTTTGGTGATTTTTAGTGGATGTATGAAGTCAGTTCTTCCCATGTTCACACAGGTGTAAAGAATCTACATAACTATCAACATCATCCACTAACCACAAAAAAATCACTGTTTATTTTCAACACTACATCTACTGTTTTAGTTTTAATTAAATGTTTTGTTGAAAAAAAAAATCCTTACAATAAATGACACTTAATATTTTAATGACATACTTTTTAGTGTGGCTAAATCAAGGTAGCATATATTTGATCTAAAATACAGATTTTTTTTTTACAATCTAAAGTAACTGTTTTCTGTTGTAAAATGTTAAAATGTAATTTATTCCTGTGAGGCGCAGCTCAATTTTCAGCATCATTACTCCAGTCTTAAGTGTCACATGATTCTTCCGAAATCATTCTAATATGCTGATTTGCTGACCAAGAAACATTTCTAATTATTATCAATGTTGAAAACCATAGTGGTGTGTATGTGTGTGTGTGTGTGTGTGTGTGTGTGTGTGTGTGTGTGTGTGTGTGTGTGTGTGTGTGTGTGTGTGTGTGTGTGTGTGTGTATATATATATATTTATTTTTATTTTATTTTATTTTTTATTTTTTTGTGGAAACTGTAGAACAAGATTCTTTGAGAATGTTTTAATAGAATGTTTATGTCTTTACTGTCACTTTTGATCAATTTAATGCATCCTTGCTGAATAAAAGTATTAATAAAATGAAAAAACATACTGACCCCAGATTATTTATATGTAAGAACACAGAAGACGAATATAAGAAGATAAGACGTTTATGTGCATTTATCTATTCTCCATGACATGCTGATGATCAGGAATCAGGCAGCTAATGAATGTCTGTTTTCTTTTCCTTTGAAGGCCTTTAGCTGGTTTGGCTTGGAAACATCTATTACCGGGAAAAAGTCTGTCAGCTGTGTTGTGTAGCTCAAGTATCTCTGACAGTTTACACCAATTTCATCAGCCGGTCTGAGCAAGGAAAATTAGGTAACTCGGATGAGGCAAAGTTAGTGCTCTCTAAATCTGCACGACAGGCCAGGCTTAATCTGTTATAGAGGCTTTAATTAGCTTGCAAACTTCACATTAGAGCTTTATCAGGTAATGCGGGTGAGATCAGGAGCAAACGTGCCGCTATTAACACACATTGATTACACAAGCTGTGTGAGTGGGCATCGAGGTTAACATGGACTAGTTAACTCTAATACTGCAGCTATAAAGCATTAAAGGAATAGTTTACCCAAAAATGAAAATTTGCCTAAAATGTTCTCACCGTCAGGCTATTTCAGATGTAGTTGCGTTTGTTTCTTCATCAGATTTGGAGAAATGTACCATTCCATCACTTGCTCACTAATGGATGCTCTGCAGTGAATGGGTGCCGTCAGAATGAGAGTCCAAACAGCTGATAAAAACATTACAATAATCCACAAGTATTCCACACCACTCCAGTCCATCAGTTAACATCTTGTGAAACCAAAAGCTGTGTGTTTGTTGGTCTGTGCAGATTTCTCACCTGATTCAGACAGCAAAGAGGACTCTTATTTCAGCCAGAAGCAACAGTTTGAAAGTAAAAAAAAACATCTTGATGGATTTGTTTCTTACAAACATGAAGCTTTTGGTTTCACAAGATGGACTGGAGTGGTGTGGATTGCTTGTGGATTATTGTGATATGCGATAAATAAATATGGGTGTATATATATATATATATATATATATATATATATATATATATATATATATATGGGGAGTGAGGTTTAAGCGCAACAGCACTTACTGGCCTACGGCAGCTATATTATATATATATATATATATATATATATATATATATATGTAAGGGTCATTGACGTATAAGGATTTTCGACAGGCAAATTTTAAAATACAAAAAATAATATCTTTTGTAGTTGTTCAAACATTAAGAGGGTTATGTACACACAAATTCCTTTTAAAATTTTAAATTAAGCGATTTTAGTGTTTTTTCTAGATGAATCGGCCGTAGCTTTAAGAAAATGTCATGTGGTGCGACCATGATTTATATTAAAATTAATTAATTTCCTTAACATGCTTAAACATTTTTGTGGATGTTCTCAGTAATTAAAATGTTTAGAAACAAAGTATTTGCATTTCCTTTGAGGTTTTGTAAATAATGATCTCATATTTTTGTTGCCATCAGAATTGCCTTCTTAATTGTAGCTAGCAGACTTATTTTTTCTGTAAATTGCATAAAACTGATAAAAATATTTGCAATACTATAGCAGTGATTAATATTTCAGCCACATAAATTTGATAATTTATATTTAATTTAATACAGTTATTGCTATTATTGGTCGCACCACATGATGAGTGGTCGCTCCAAATGAAACAAAGACCTTACATCATTAAAAATCTATTTAAAGAAACGTGTGAAAAGTTCAGCATATGGCATTAACTGCAGTCAAAGTTTCTAAACTTTGCCCAACCTTGGCTGCTCAATTGACCCTTCGCCGGGAGTTTGATTAACAGGCAATCTGAGCAATCATAATGCCAAATCTGCCATTTTTATTCGACAAACAAACCAGACAGGAGAGTAGATTAACGTCGGTGGACTTGAACTTGAAAAATGGTGTGTATTGACATCTTTCGACAGTTGAAACAAGATACCTTATGATGTTCATTCATGTTTATTTTGTGCTATAATTAGTAAGAGATGATCGGTTCACATGCCGCTTCAACTGAAGTGCTACAGCGATCTGTCACGACACATGAAAGAGCCACAAAACAGTATTTGTTGTTTGAATTTCTAAAAAATTATGTATTTTTCACTGCATGAGAACATGATATGTGGCATAAAAGCGCCATTGGTTTGTCGGATGGTTTGTCGGACATAGCAACAGTATCTAAGGGCGGGTCTTTCAATTTAGAATAGCGGAAGGTTACTGGCTCAGGTTCTGAGATGAAATCATAAACATCTTTCTTACAGCAGAAAATTACATCTGGAGTTTGTGCTTGACTGCAGGGTTAGAATTAACATGCTGCCTATGGTGAGCGTTTATTTTAATTTGCTTGGCAGTGGAATCTGGTAAAATAGATTAAAATAGTTATTAATAAATATATAATAAATTACTAATAAATGCATAATTACCAAACTAAAATTAGATGCTCTAAATTATTATTTTTTTCTCATATTGTACAAAGATTAAACATAAAACCCAAATTGCATAAAAATCTATTCCAAATGATATTAAAATAAAGTATTTTGTGTATATAAACCATTGCTTGAATATTAAAGCACAAAAACTGTGAATCTGGGACATATATCTATATTGGAAAACACAGTGGTCGCACTGCATGATATTTTCAAATTCAGTCAAAATTTACAAGCACAGAATTAGCCACCTAAACAAAACAAGCTAGCTTCCCATGAAAGGTCACTATGACATTTATAATAAAAATAAATGCTTGTAGAAATAACTTAATATTCATTGTTTTATTGAGGTCATACCACATGATATCCAAATGTGGTAACTACATACCAGCCATTTAAAAAGGTCATTTTTTTCCAAATTTGAAAGAGAGTTACAAACCTGCTTGATGCTTCTATGGGTCCTTGGCAAATTGTTATATGATGCAACATCCTATCTTTGAATGGATTTTAACATAAAAGTACCAAAATGATAGTTTCTTTATGGTCGCACATGATATTTCATAAAATGGAGATTATCGGACAAAGTTTGTTTGAATAGTATGATGGAAATATAATACAAATGCTTTGAAATTTTATACAGGATTACAAAACACTTTGGAAATCATGTCAAACAGTGCAGAAAATTAATCGGAATAAATTTTATTTAATTTCAAAGATGTTCCCAAAACAACATTTATGGCCGGATGGTTGCACCACATGATGTTTTGACACTTTGAATAACAGAAAAATTACAAATAACTAATGTTTTTTGAAAAGTTAAAGTTGGTACATATGTGGGAGAAGTACTTCTTATATATGACATCCTTTTTTATGCATTTAAACCAATTTTTAACTGAAAAAATGCATATATATATATATATGTGTATGTGTGTGTATATATATGTATATGTATATATATGTATATATATATATATATATATATATGTGTATGTGTGTGTATATATATGTATATATATATATATATATATATATATATATATATAGCTGTTTGGACTCTCATTCTGACGGCACCCATTCACTGCAGAGGATCCATTGGTGAGCAAGTGACGGAATACTACATTTCTCCAAATTTGTTCCCATGAAGAAACAAATTCCATTTACATCTTGGATGGCCTGAGTGAATTTTTGATTGAATTATTCCTTTTAAACAGGCGGGTGGCATCTTACTACATCAGCCATATTCAAAAGGAGCAGTGTACTTTGATAAATTCAATAATTCATCTTTGTAAACAAATTGAAAATATCTTATTATATGAAATGAACTATATTTTTCCTTGTCTGCTGTCTTTGACATCACTGCTCACGATAATCGCTAGTGAAGGGTATGATGTAATTTTCCTGTGAGTAAATAGTTTATTCACTCTTAAAAGACATTGCGTTTTTGTCTTTTTCTGCTTTTTATATACTTTTTGTTTTCTTTCAAGTCAACTTTGTCGTGTTGTGATTCATCTTGGGTTTGGTTCGGTTTGTGCCTCAAAACTCTATTGACGATTGTTTTGAAATCCCAATGGAGAAAATGACTTCTGCTTCCAGAGTGGCTGCTCGCTCTCTGTCGCGCTCTATTTCGCACACCGCAATTTTATTGTCGCAATTGATTGGAAAAGCGAAGTATTATTGTATTTGCCCTCGGAGTATGAATCTAGATGTTCGATTTAAGACTTAAGATGAGTCTTAAAGTGGCCACAGACCCCCCTGACTGGATGTTCAGATTTGATCAACGGTGATGGTTGTCCTGAAAAGAACCAATGATCTGAAACCAAGTATGTGCATTAGAGTTGTGGTTTTCATTCCAGAACCAGATTCTGAGAGCGTTGTTTATTTGTTTCGTATACAATCAGACATTTGGAATCGACTCCCTCTGCTCTGGCTCCTTTCCTGGCTGTTTCCCGCTGAAATGCGAGAGCTTTGAGTTTTGTTATTGTAATGGGGGACCTCAGATGTTTGACATGTGTCCTGACCTGTTGCGGTGTCTGTCTCGGGTGTGTTTGTGTTGAGTTGAACCTGTTGGTGTGAAGGTGAGGCTGAGAGCGACGCCAGAAACGAGGCTTTGGTTACGGCATAGGAAAACTGGATGTGCGAGCGAATAGCTTTGTGAAAATTCTTCAAAAATGCTACTTTGGGGTAGCACAGAAAAAATGACAGCATATGGTTTTGGTAAGATCAATGGGGGAGTGAATAAATATAGAAACTTATTTCTGTCTCGGAATACAAAAAAAAAAAAAGGGTAACTGCGAGTTTTTAATTTCACAATTCAGACTTCTTTTCTCAAAGTTGCGAATTTTATATATTTTTTGTTAACTTTTCGCAAATGTTTTTTCCCCACCACAAAATAAAAAAGGCAGTTGTGACATTTATCGCATAATTCAGACTTTTTAGCCCAGAACTGTTATAAACTTAATTTTTAATTCTTAATTTTTTGTTTATCCCACAATTACTTTTAATTCTTTTTTGTTGTTGTTTGTTTTTTGTTTCCGCCATGGAAGGACGAGTAAAAAAAAAATATATATAATTGTGACTTATGATTCCTACAGTATCTCAAATTTCATCAAAGTTAATCTCTCACAATTTTGAGACAATTGAGAGACAAAAGTGAGAACTGTAAGATAAAAAGTTGCAATTACCTTTTAAAGCGGTAGAAAAGAGGTCGTCAAAATGAATAGAATTTAAATTCACAATAATTTTGTGTTATAAAATATGGTGTAGAAGCTATTTTTGCAACAAATTGCTAGTAAATTTCACAAATAATAAGAATCTGCAAGTGACACATTGAATTAAATGTGAGATTTTTAAATAGAAAGACTGAAATAGTGTTTTCTGGTAAAACGCTCTCCAATGATCTTTATTTACAACTTCGAAAAATAATTTTACGGTGTGGTTTACGTTTAATTTTAACAACAGAAGTAGTTTTAAAAATAATTTGTTCCCTCTTTCTTTCTCTTTATTTTTTAGAGAGGTGAAATTGGTTTGGTGTGTGGACAAATGAATCCCAGTTAGCCATTTGTTTCTATGAGTTAAATGACGATAATTCTACAATAGATTTGATTTTAATTAGGGGAAAAAACATGCCTGAAAGTTTTTATGGGGTTCTCTCTTCAAATAAATAATAAAAACAATATCCAGATCTGATTTTTCTTTTTATCACCCGCCAGTTGAATAAAACAAAAGTGCAGTGGACACAAGCCATTCAGCGAAAGATATGAAGGAACGCCGGTGGAATCACATCCAGATGTGTGTGTGTTTGCAGAAGACTTTATTTAGCAGATTTTACTATGGGTGAAATCAGTCATTTAATCTGATGGGACTGTTTTTCCCCACACCAAACCATTGCCCAAGTATTATAATGTGTTTCCTTGCTGGATCTAATGTGCAGAATCACAGTGATGCATCATGACAGCTTACAGAGCTGGATTGAGTTTACAAATGAAATACAGTTCGTCCCAGTATCAGAGGTCTCAATGTGATCAGCAGCACCCAGTGTTCTGGACTGTGTCCTGTGACTCCTGTCAGTCATTTATCAGAAAATGTTAAATTAAAATAAATCATAGTTACGTGCTATTCAGAAATGAAATAGAAACACTGCCCATCTATTTTAAAATGGCATCTAATATTATTAGAATAACCTTCAGAAAGTTATGTATTGTTTTTTCTAAAAAGAACAATTTGAAAATGTATTTCTATTTACTGTATAGAAATTTTATGAATTATTTTCTTATTTACAGCTGACGATTAAATCTGTTATCCATTGAAATTTGAACAGTCGCTCATTTTTTTGACATACTGTTATTTGTTAATTAATTTTTTAATATTATTTATATTAATATACACTATTTGATCCCTGTTTGCTCTGTTTATGTAATTTATAATAGATGTAATAAAAATATAGTAAAAAAATAAAAGTTAAAAATATATAATTTGCTTATATTTTATATATACGCTATTTATTTGCTCTACTTGCTCTATTTATTTAATATATATATATATATATATATATATATATATATATATATATATATATATATATATATAGGGTGAATTTGGGAAATCTGGGACATTTTTTGCAATTTTGACTTCTGTGATTTATTTCGATATCTAACACATTAGATCAACACATTAGACTTTTCTGAAATCCCTAAGATGTTTTCTAACCACACCGGAAGAAATAATGTAGATAATATGCCCAGAGGGACATGCCACACCTATTAAGTGTTTTTATGCCAAAAAATAATAATAATAATTTTTTGCCTGAATTTGATAATCTGGGACAGGTCACTTTATAATCTGGGACATATGTATTAGGCCTAAAAAAGCCTAAATTCACCATAAATTCGCCATATGCATGCCAAACACAATATCACCAATAGCTGCCTTCATAATAATGAGGTTTTCATCATTATGAAACCTCTTGTTAAATGGATGTCAATTTATCTATAGTCTCTTAAGGCTTTGTGTAATGTAATATTTATTAAAATGACAGGATTTGCGCTAAATAAATAGTCTAGGTCATGTATTAAGTTCATACATATTTTAATATGAACAACTATTATTAACAATATCTATGAAATTATACTTTTTCTTATTGATGTCACACTGAAGCTGTGTGATTTTCATAGCAGTGCACCCTTTAAGCTCACCTTAAAATAATATAAAATCTTTAGAAATTACAGCACTGTAAAACGACAGACCAGCAATAAACTGTCAATTTATAATATTATGGATGTAAAAGTACAAGCCAGTAATTCCTGTGAAGTAATATATTAGCGTAGCACACAATTTTATTCAGCTAGTCGGCTAACTGTGTTCTGTAGCATCTGTGCTATGTTGCTAAAACTATATTTTGGATCTAATGTAATTCTCATAATGTAAACTCATATCTCAGTATGCAATTATCTGATTGACTTGAAATTATAGGAGCTATATAGTAACAAACATAGCAATTGATTAAGACGTCAAGTAGGATAATAAATAATTTTTTCTTTTTATAATCTGATCTCAAAAATAGAAGTGGAAGTGTGCTTACGTTTACCCATTAAGCACACTGCCACTTCCATTTTTGAGATCAGATTTGAGATTGAGATCAGATATATATATATATATATATATATATATATATATATATATATATATATATATATATATATATATATTAGGACACCGGAGGTGGAAAGTAACGCATTACATTTACTCGCGTTACTTTTTTGTGTACTTCGAAAGTCATTTTTAAAATCTGTAATTTTACTTTTACTTAAGTACATTTAGTTTGAATATATTGTACTTCGCTACATTTTAAAACACATTAATTACTGAGTTTAAAAAAAAAAAAAAAATCGCTCCATGGAAACTACTGTACTGCAGTAAATAATGGGCAGCAGAACAAACTGGCGCTAAAATCAGAAGAAAGATGCAGACGGACAAGACAGGCGTTAATGGTGCAGACCCAGCTGAAAACCAAACCCTGTCGTATTCTGCTGAAGCTGAACTCGAAGGAAATGAAGTGAACCCCTGGCCTGTATGCTCTAGTAAGCTGTGTAAGCTGTGTTTGGCTAGGGAGACCAAACTAGCAGTTTATAAATCTCGACATCACCCCTTCGCAAGCATTAGAGGTAGCCAAATACTTGCATCGTTGCATTGGTGGTTAAAATGAAGCTTTGGCAGTTTAGCAAAAGGTTTTGCACAAATTAGCCAAAAAGACAGTTGTGCAAGTTGTGCGATATATATCGTAATTGTTGTTTTAACGATGTGCGATTTGACATTATCAGTATTTAGGCAAAAACACTCCTACAGAGTGCAGTGACGTCTAGTAGATGAGACTAGTGCGCGCGCGCATTGAGACAGCGTTCTTCCACTGCGTCTGTTAAAATGCATTATATGATCACAGAATTGAAGATATAGGGGCAGAACATGTATATTTATATCATAAACAGTACTGTTTTGCGTCTCTGAGCAATGACGGCGTTTAGTTCCTGAATGAATCAACTGTTAAAATGATTCGGTTCAGTCTAAATGACTCACTTATTAACAGTGACTTGGTGACACCTGCTGGCGGTTTTAATTTCACATTTAAAGTATCTTTTTTTTTTTTTTTTCAAATGAGTATTCAACATTTTATGTCTTATATATCAAAACATTATTTCTGCATTTGTAACTGCAGGTTAAATGCATTCATGTCCTGCATTAAACAGTGTGTGTAAATACATCTAAATGCCACTAAAGCTGAAGCTTCTGTGTTTCATCTGCATTGCAAAGATGAATTTTGTTGATCTTGATTTAATTTGCCTGGTAACAGCCCAAATATCTCATTATTCTAAATAACTGAATCCTATAATTAAAAACAACTAGTCTGAGATTTATAGGCCTATCCCAGGGGTGTCATAGCCTAAATGATTAGATTAGCTGGATCAGATGTGTTTAAGTAGGGTTATATCTGAACAGCGCAGGGCTGTGGCCCTCCAGGAACTGAGTTTGACACCCTTGGCCGATCCCATTTTTGCATCCCTCCCACTGTTAAAAAGTCATTTTTACTCTGAGTACATTTTAAATGAGCTACTTTTTACTTTTATTTGAAAATGTCATTAATGTAATGATACTTTTACTTGAGTAAAAATTTTTCGTGCTCTTTCCAGCTCTGTAGTACACACACACACACGCAATATATATATATATATATATGTATATGTATAAAGGTAAAAGTAATGAATACATTGATAACTTTTACCTTATATATATATATATATATATATATATATATATATATATATATATATATATATATATATATATATAATGTATATATGTATATATTAAAATATATTGTGTGTGTGAGTTTTTATATATGTACTGTATGTGTGTGTGTATAAATTTAACAATAAATACAGTATATATAGATATAATTGAATAAAACAATGGTAAAAGCAATCAATATATTATGTGTGTGTGTGTGTGTGTGTGTGTGTGTGTGTGTGTGTGTGTGCGTGCGTGTGTGTGTGTGTGTGTGTGTGTATTATAATTATATATATACACACACACACACACATGCACACACACACACACACATAATATATTGATTGCTTTTACCATTGTTTTATTCAATTATATCTATATATACTGTATTTATTGTTAAATTTATTTTTGTAATTGTAACTATCATTTTAACATTGTTTTATTTATTCGTTTCATTCACAGTGCCATTAAAATGAATAAATGTTAATGAACTGCCCAAAACCCCTGAACTTATATTTCCATAGCATAATTTTGAACTGATTGTTTAATATATTTTAAGTTAAAAAATGACACCAAAGTATACATTTGGCTTTCACTGTCCTTCTTTTTCCATTCATTCTGGCGGTTTGTATGAACGTTACATGGATTCCCAATGGGAGAGTTGTAATTAGGTATTTTTAATTGTCAGAAGTATTTTCAAAATAACTAGATGTTATAAACATGTCTCGTCAAATCATGCAACCAATTACGGTGATTCAAACCACAACCTCATGGAGAAAATGATTCCTCCTTTAAGTTGGTTTTAGGTTTGAATCAACATGTTGTATTTACTTTTGTGAATTACGTCGAGAGCGCAGGGCTTTTCTCTCAAACCTCATTTCATGTCATTTAAACCACCAGATGCTTTCGAGCAACTAAAATACCGTATGAAGATGAATCGCTTGCTCCATATGCCATATCATAATTCGTGGCTCAGACAGGCAGACTACACAGAAATTTGACTTCTCAGTAAAGGTTTATGAAAATATACATGGAGGGTGGCACTGTCATGTGACCCACGAGTCACATGATATTATGAAAGCTTTCTGAGCTAGTTTCCATGGTGATGGAGGCTGTGAAGCAGCACAGAGTAAATATTTGGTCTTTTTCTTTGATCCAAGACTTCCTGAGCGCTGCTCAGAAATGTGTGTATTTGTTTATAACAAAACACTTATCCAAGACAGGGCATTTTCTTGTTTTCTTTTTTTTTTTTTTTTTTCAGCTGGTGTACCTAAACCTGATACCTAAACAATTTAGAATTTTTAAATAATTTAAATCAATTTTTGAAATATACTTCAAACCAATGCATTCAACTAGGTAAAATAATATTTCATTATTATTATAATATTATATCAAAGTGTTTAGAAACAAACGTTTTAGTGTCTTTAGCTCCTTCTATTGGTTGTTTGGTGAGATTGCAACTGTCCCGCATTTTAAAGAGATATTATCATGTCTTCACAAAATGTAAAATCAGAATGAATGATGATTGTGTTATTCAAAGATGAAATGCAAATCCCCTCATCTTTTTTTTCTTAAATTATTTAGGTTTGTGTCAATATAAGGCCTTTTACAAATCTATAATTATCTGCATTTTTAAATGTAATACATAATAATGTAGTACATAACATCTAAATATATATAGATAGATGATAGATAGATAGATAGATAGATAGATAGATAGATAGATAGATAGATAGATAGATAGATAGATAGATAGATAGATAGATAGATAGATAGATATAGATATATATATATATATATATATATATATATATATATATATAGATAGATATAGATATATATTATTAGAGAGAGAGAGAGAGAGAGAGAGAGAGAGAGAGAGAGAGAGAGAGAGAGAGAGAGAGAGAGAGAAAATTATAGAAAAAAAATCTGTGTGTGACAGAAAAAAAAAAATTCTTGATGTTTTGGAGGGGAATAAGAAGATAAAAAATTTTTTTTTTTTAAATCACATTTTTATATAGTTTTCATGACATTTTATATGCACATATTTCCAGGCAGTGCATGTAATAGTACTTTCCAATAGATATATGCAACACACACATTTGACACAAACTGAACCACAATGTTCACAATGGGGTACTGACATCAGTACACAACCAGAGGAAGAAGAGTTCATCATCATCATTAGTGTCATTCAGCATCTGTAGATAATATTAATCTCCCCCAAACCCACTTCACTCACACGCTCCAAATGTAGTAGTCCATCTGACTCGTTTTCACTCCCTTTGGCAGTTTTTTTGTAACAGTATTGGCCAGTATTGTTCGTTTATTGTATCTGGTTTTATTGTTTCTTGTCTCTTCAGAAAACAAACTCCCAGGCGCTAAGAGGAAAGCCAGAACTGCCATTAGCATAGAAAAGTGTTATTGCTCCCGTCTGTGAATTAGAAACAAGGAATTTCAAATGTCAGATCCGTCCACCTAGAATGTTACGCAACTGTTACATTGTAAACTCAACATGGGTGGTTGCCAGGGGCGTTGCTATGAGATTGCTCTGAGTCTTCTAAGTTTTTTAGAATGTTGCTACATGGTTGCTAGGGTGTATTGCATGGTTGCTAGGTGGTTACATACTGGCCTAACAGAGTCTCTGTGGAATTGATTTATTTTTTTTTCTCAGCCAATCCTAAATAGTGATGCTTAGTAAACATGAAATCCTTGGGATATATTTTCTTTATGATATTAAAACCATGTAGCTACAAACTCTCTAAAATTGTCAGTGATCCTTCCTCCAATCAAATGTGAGAAATAATTTCCATCCCTTTGATAAGGCTCCAAAAGGGATACGCATATACTGCTCGTTTACACGAATGAAAAAATGTGCTGTTTTTTCTAGAAGGCAGTAAAACACCTATGTTTTTAGTTTTCTAATTCACAGGAGTGGCTGCAATAAAATTCATATCGTGTGAAAGTCAGTCTGCGTTGCATTACAGTGAAATTGTCAATGCAAGTAACATTTAATTAAATATTCTGGGCTTGGTGCAACTTAAGCTGAATGAGCAACATCTGTGGAATTGTTTATCTTATCATTTTTGCAAAAACAAGGAACGACGCATGTACAGTAATGCACTTTCAGTGGAAGTCTGCACTGGAATAAATGCTAAAATATTCACTGTTTTCAACATAAAGTCACAGGACTTAAGCATCATACATGTTAACATGAGAATAGTGCGACATATTACAATTTTTTTGACTTATTCTGACAATGTAAAATCCAGTAACCTTCCACAGACACGGATTGTACAGTAGGTGCATCACTGTAAATGCATTCTTGTTGTTTTTACAAACTGAAGAATGAGATTACTGTCTGTGCTAAACGGCAGCAGGCCACAGATGCCACCCGCAGGGCTTAAGTAGTCTTAGTAATAATAAGATGCTAGAAGCTTCTCTCTGGTAACACTGGGATTGTTGTTAAACACCGGCATCCAGCTGTAATCACTGTAGACAAACTCATTCACTCGCAATTCAGTCCACAGTTTTTCCTTTAGATATCTTCAATTCTCATATCATTCACACAGCGAGTGTGTAAAATAAATCAATAAAAAAAGTGTAAATTTCCTTCCTGAAGGACATGTGTTCAGTTATTATCAGTAGTTGAATTGTGAGAATTAAGTCTGCGTATTTTATTGTTCTAATGCATAATTGTGGTGTTGTTGAAATGGGAATTTACAGTTACGATACTGTAGCTTTTAACAGTTGGAGCCTGTAAGATTTATTTTTTTTTTTTTATGTTTTTGAAAAGTCACCAAGGCTGCATTTATTTGATCAGGAATACAGTAAAAAAACAGTAAAATTGTGAAATAAAAAAATAACTGTTTTCTGTAGTATATATGTTAAAACATAATTTATTCCTGTGTTGCGCAGCTGAATTTTCAGCATCGTTACTGCAATCTTCAGTGTCACATGATCTTCAGAAATCATGCTAATATACTGATTTGCTGCTCAAGAAACATGTCTGATTATTATCAATGTTGAAAACACTTGTGTTGCCCAATATTTGTACTTTGTGGAAACTGATACATTTTTTTCATGATTCTTTGAATAGAAGGTTCAAAAGAACAACATTTATTTGAAATAGAAATCTTTACATTATAAACGTCTTTACTGTCATTTTTGATCAATTTAATGCGTCCTTGCTGAATAAAAGTGTTCATTTCTTTTTAAAAAATAAAATATTTCTGACTCCAGTCTTTTGAACTGTAACGTACATGGAAGTCTGTTTTTTTTTTTTTTTTTTTGTCAGGACTAATCTATCAGGACGTCTGAATTGCCTTTCTCTTATTAATTATTAGTTAAAAGCAACTACAGTTTGTAAAATAATCAGTAGGATTTTAAGTTACATAAAAACCTGCCAATTTCTCCAATTGATCTGCTCTGATACGTTTGACTGCTTTTGTTGCATAAACGTGAGGAGCCTGCAGAGATCTCATGATGTTTTTGTTTTTTTAATTATCTCCAGTGATGGAGGGTTAGATGGACCAGACCTCCTCCTTGATCCATTTTACCTTTTGACTAGCTGTTTTCATGGTAACCAGCCAGATGCGTGCAGACACCCCCTGTTATTCTTTGCATAGACAGTCAGTCTGTCCTCGTACAGTAGAACATAATTGCACATGATTGGATCAACCTGATAACTAGATATTCACAATAGCATTTCAATATTAAATTCAGATTTGTATATGCAATCTGCTCTGTGATACTTTAGCTTATATCCTGTTTTTCCTCAGCACCGTGTCATGTTGTGGCCAGCAGCATCATTATCTCTCTCTCTCTCTCTCTCTCTCTCTCTCTCTCACCGTGCATTTGTTCTAATGCCCGACTTTCTAGTTGCTAGGAGACGAACAAGTGCACAAAATTTCCCGGTCAATGTTTTCGCTCGTGCTGCTTTTATCCTTCATGTGAACCGACATCTGTTGTTTTGTTTTTTAACTCGAACGATTCGTTTCAAGTAAAATGTGTGTTGGTTTACAGTACCTTATCTTTTTAAGATGTTTTAACAGGACTGAGTGTCTCATACATCTGTTTTCAATTGCTCTTCAACTCGAAGCAGTGGATTTGATTTATGAGGGAAGACGTTAAAACGTGTTAGTACTAGTATGACATGAAAACAGATTTTGTACAAACGTCCTTTAAATTGAGCATGAAAACAACCCTGTTATTTCCCAATCACAATTAATTAGTCCGCATTATTTTTAAAGCAACTGCTGTGTTTCGTAATTGTGCCCAATGTATCATATTATGGAAGTAAAATGGGTTTCTTGTTGACTTTAAACAGTCTCTTGGGTTTTTTAAAAGCAACCTCTGCAAATTCTCCTCCTCTTTCTTGTAGTTCAGTCCCGTCTGGACTTGGACACACTTGGTTTCCATCTTCTGGAACGGACCTCCAGTCCTTTTGTTTAGACGGCACAAGAGGGAAAGATATTGTCCAAAGGTAGCAGAGAGAAACAAAGGCATTGTGATGTCATAAACCACCATTGTTGGTTTAAAACCAGCTGCTGCTTTTCCCTCGTCGCTTGAGAGTCTCTTCGATCCAGTGAATCTTTCTCACCCCCGTCTGGACACCCGCTCGGGCCTTCTGACCAAAAACCAGCTCTCAGCCAAGGTGACTGTTTGACAGCCTGCCATCAACAGCCTTCTGATTGGTTTACCCCGAAAACGTCAATCATCCGGTTACTTGTTAAGGGGCTTGTTGACCTTGGGCGTCCCTGTGCTGACGGCGAGCGTCTGGACGGCTGTGGTCTCGTCGGCTGTTACCGTGGTAACCGTGTCCTTTTTGGAATTGTCAGGTTCCCAGAGGAAGAACTCGTGCAGGAGTGTGTTGACCGTCTCGGGACACTCCATCATCACCATGTGACTGCCTTCCTCGATCACTTTCAGGAACGCAAACAAGAGGATCTGGAATAAAGACAATTTACATACAAACATTATTATAAACATAAAAAAAATGTATGTAAATATTATTTTATATTATTATTATTATTATTATTATTAATAACAATATATTTTTATATATATATATAAATATAACATGTATTTAAATACTTTATATATATTGAAAAATATATTAAATATATTTAAATACATTTTATATTTATGCATATGATATTTTAAACGGTTACATTCCAAAAATGATTTTATACATTATATATTTTATAATGTATTTTATATAAATACTTTGTATGTATATAATGCTACAGTTTGCCGACTTTGTTTTGCATTTTTATGCACCTGTATTTCAGACATTTTTGAATGTGCATGCATTGTGTTCCTTTGATATAAAATGCTTAATATATAAAATATATATTTTGCAAAGTAACATTAGTATATAAAATTTATGTATAATGTATAAAATACAGTATAATATAATAGAAATGCTTATGCAAATAAGGTTTATAAAATGCATAACATTTAAATTAAAATTTATAATTAAAATTATATAATTAAAATGTCTAACTTAAACTACACAAATACTACATTATATACATTTACATATGTATATATGTATGTGTGTGTGTGTGTGTGTAAATTACATATATATATATATATATATATATATATTATATTTAATGTAAAACTAATATTAAGCTGCTGATTTTTCTTTGTATTCATGAAAAATAAAAAATCACTGCGCTCAACTTTATTTTGGATGTGTAGATCGATCAGTAACATCACTTTCAGATAAAGGATCTGCACTTGCTATATCTATGCAAATAAGGTTTATATTAAAATACATAACATTTAAATGTGTATATGTATTTATCTAATTTATATAAAAAATTACATATAACTTAAATATTTCTAATTTAAACTAAACAATAAATATTTTTATATTATATAAATACTACATTATATACATTTACATTTGATCAGATAAAGGATCTGCACTCTGCTGTATTTTCTTAATGATTTGTAATTTATTTTAATTCTGCAACAGAGCAATCGACAAGCAAACGTTTGGGCAGCAAGCCTTCTTCAGTGAATCATACAATAACATTTCCCACAAGAATTAAAAAAAAAAAAAAACAGTCAGTCTTACTGTTTGATTTGAACCGTTTATTTTGCAGTTTCTAATTTATTGCGGTTTTGCATCTGAACTCTGTGTTTTGTTTAACAGTGTTGTGACCCTGCAGGGAGTCCTCACTGACTACAGCAGTACAATGAGACGCCAGTGTTTCATTCAGAGCACATCTGCATGAGAACACGCGTAATGCTCCTCTACTCATCAGCAGGCCATTACAGCACAGTGACGCTCTTGTGTTATAGAGGAGAGCCGTGAGTGGGCCAACATCACACTGTTATTCCATACACACTATAGAATCAAAGGCTGCGTCCCAGTTCACGTATATACAAGACCATATGTGCGAATCTCACTAAAAGAACTCCAAATCAAACAAAGGAAATAATAAATCATATTTTGCAGGAAGATGAAACTGAAGCCTGTTATTTTAGAACTTAAGATGTTTGCATTGTGGCATTATTGTCATAACATTTAAGCACATTCTCACCATAAATTCTCATAACGGGCATGCTTGCACTTTACTTTTTATTGTTTTTGGGGTTTTTTATAGTTTATGTAGTTCTCATTCTTATTATTGAAGTACAGTATTTTTACTGTATTTCAGTTAAACAATTGCATTTGCAATAAAAT